>CM046662.1:44594622-45000403 GCA_025594165.1 Tamias sibiricus
TCCTGGGCCTGCCAGCCTCATTGGTTGTCTGCGGGGATGACTTGGGCCTGCCGGCGCTTGGTGGAGTTCGGAGGGGCTGAGCGGGGCCTTCCCGCACTTGGCAGAGGTCCTTGGGCATCTCCTGGGCCTGCTCGGCAGAGGTCAGCATGCCTATCTGGGCCTACCCGAGCTTGGTGGAGGTCTCGGCCTGCGCTGGGCCTGCCTGTGGTTGGTGGAGGTTGGCGGGACTGACCTGGGCCTGCCTGTGCTCCATGGGGTTTGGCAGGCCATTTCTGGGACTGCCCTGGCTCAGCAAGTGTCCCAGGGGGCTGATCTGATCTGGGCCTGCCCCGCTGGTAGGGTGTCTGCATGGCTGACCTTGGTTTGCCCATGCTGGGCAGAGATTGGAAGTCCTTTCCTGGTCCTGCCCGCGCTTGGCAGAGTTGGATGGACCTCTCCTAGGCCTGCCTGCACTTGGTTACTGTTTTTGATCCAGGGATGAAGAAAAGCATTTAAATTAGATATGATTATTCTGATTTGGGCAACATTGACTTTTCTTTTCTTTCTTTTTTTTATTTTTAAAAAATTTAATTTAAAAAAATTTTTAATTTGTTTTAATTAGTTATACATGACAGTAGCATTCATTTAGGCACTATGGTGTATCATACATAGATGGGATATAATTTCTCATTTTTCAAAGTGTACATGTCTCAAAGTGTACATATTGGTCATGTAGTCACATATATACATACAGTAATAATGTCTGTTTCATTCCATTATCTTTCCCATCCCCACATCCCCTTCCTCCCCTCCCTTTACTTCCCTCTACCTAATCTAAGGTAAGGCTATTTTTCCTAGAGCCCCCTGCCTTACTGTGAATTAGCATCCACATATTAGAGAACACATTTGGCCTTCGGTTTTGTGGGATTGGCTTATTTCACTTAGCATGATGTTCTCCAACTCCAACCATTTACTGGCAAGTGCCATAATTTCACCCTTTTTAAAGCTGAGTAATATTCCATTGAGCCTGAAAACAAGTAATACCCAAAGTAACCAGAAAATCTATGGGCTCCATTAAAGATATTATCTAGGGACAGGAAAAAGAGAGGCCAACAAATGAAGCTTAAAGAACCATCGGGAGGAGGAGGAAGAAGGTTATTTTCCAATTATAACCAAATAAGTTTAGTCCAATTAATGAACCTGTTACACAGTGTGTGTAACAGGTTCATTAATTGTACAAGTAGTGAGTTGAAGTGTTTTACAGAAGGATCAATCCAGCAAGGTCACAGAATAATATGCTGAAATGGGTGGCATTGTTCCAGAGAGTTATGCAAAAATCAGATGTATTCTTATGCCTGGGCACTGGGTTTATTTTTTAGAATAAGGCTTAATTATCAACAAAATATTTGTATTACTCTTGCAAATGCACTAATAAATTAATGATTTTGTTGCAGGAGCCCTGTTTGGGGAGATAGCTAAGATTGCGGTTGACTATTGGGCCATAGACATTTTTGGCCATTTCCGCCTTCCGTAGTCTCATGGGACTTGGTCTGGGATCTCGCGGGACTTGGTCGAGGATCTCGAGAGATTTGAACGGTGACTCAGCAGATCGAGCTAGCGCCATTGCTGCTCGGGCGCATGGGAAGAGACCAGAGAGAGAAAAGACAGGGTTATTGCTATTGTATAGATATATTGTAGTTTCTTGTAAGATTAAAGAATATTTTCGTCTCCATCCTGTCTCCGGACTCCTTCCCGCGGCACTGCCATTCCAGGCTGCAATCCCTTTCCGGCGGCAACAGTTGGTGGCCTGTACGGGGAATTCAGCACGGCAGGTAAGAACTGAGAAACCTCGCAGGAGTCTCTAGTCAGAGCGGTTAAAATGGGTTCGAAAATAACTAAGACCCAAGTGTACGAGGCTCTTGATGAATTCTTTGATATAGATGAGTCTGTCGTTAGCGAGGAGGATTTAGAAAACAGTGAAGGCGATCATGAAAGCGTAGATTCCGCTGAGTCAACTAAGACCAGTAAGGAGAGTATTAGAAGCGTCCCCAAAATGACAAAGATCCGAGCTGCTAAAGCTATTCAAGAATTATTAGAGATACTTCAAGGATACATGGTCTCAATTGAACCTGGGACTCAGGATGTTACTGATTCAGTTAGGACCAATGAGAGTAGTAGTAGTGAGGAGGAATTAACTAAAGGTGATTTTGAGAAAATGAACAAAAGGAAATTAAGGAAGACCAAGATAAGGGATCATCAAGTGGAGGAACTTGTGTCCTCTACTCCCCCATGGGTGAAATCGATTACAGAAAATATGAAGGGTATCACTAGGCGTTTGTATACCCTAGAAACAGAAATAAAAAAAAGTCTTTCTGAGCGCTTATGTGCTCTCGAGGGTAACTCACAGATACATTGGGAACTGCCAGTATTTGAATATGAAAATGGACGGAGGGACCACCAGCCAGTAGATTTCAAAACAATAAAAAATCTCAAAGAGGCAGTAATGACTTATGGACCCCAAGCTCCTTTCACGTTGAGTATACTGGAGTCCCTTAACACCTTTAGCTTAACCCCCGCAGACTGGAAACGTCTATGTAAAGCAACATTAAGTGGGGGACAATACTTGGTTTGGCGATCGCAATTTCAAGAACTTTGTATAGAAACAGCTAAAAGAAATGCAGATGCAGGGTTTGGAGACCATAATATAGAAATGCTCACAGGAGAAGGGCAATTTGCAGACGTACAGGATCAAAAATATTATACCCCAGGAGTATATGCTCAGATAAACGCAGCTGCCTTAAAGGCATGGAAAACTGTACAAGGACCTGGGGATCTACAAGGTAGCTTGTCCAAAGTAATTCAAGGACCTAATGAACCATATGTTGAATTTGCTGATCGACTTTTGAGAACTGCAGGTAGAGTTTTTGGAGACATTGATCAAGTTATGCCATTAGTTGTCCAATTAGCGTACAAAAATGCTAATAAGTATTGCCAGGAAGCCATCAGGCCATGGAAAAATAAAAAGGATCTTTCCATATATATACAATTATGTAAAGATATAAATGATGCCTTTGTCACAGGGAATATGATTGCAGCAGCTGTGAGAGATGCTGCCCCTCAAAATTTTACAAGAGCTCAACATAGACATTATAATCAATCAGGATATTCTAGGCAAAATTATCATAATCAATCAGGCTATTCTAGGCAAAATCCTAAAAGAGAAATAAGACCAAATTCATACCGTGCTCCAGGTTGCTGCCCCAGGTGTAAGAAAGGAAATCATTGGGCCAATAAATGCTATTCAAAATTTGACATCCATGGAAATCCTTTGTTCAGGAATTCAAAAAACGGGGCAAGGGGCCCAATGCCCCGGGGCCCACAAATGTACGAGGCATTGGAGGAGGAGTATCCTCAAGCATCCACTCAGATGCTTCCCCGACACAATCCCTATTACCCATCCACTCCCTCACCAGAGGAACAGGAGGAAATGCAGGATTAGACCTCTGTTCCACCGCCCGAATAGTGTTAACACCTGAAATGGGGGTTCAACTGATTCCCACAGGAGTCAGGGGACCTCTTCCCTCAGGGACTGTAGGACTTATTATCGGGCGAAGTCCTGAGAGCTTATTAGGTTTGCAAGTGACCCCAGGCGTAATAAACTCAGACTATAAAGGGGAAATAAAAATAATGCTTAGCTCACCCCAAAGTATAAGTTCTATTAATCAGGGAGATAGAATTGCTCAGCTGCTCCTCCTTCCAAATTTACATAAGTCATTTAAAATGAATATGCCTCTAAATAGGAACAATAGAGGATTTTGTTCCACTGATTCGAAACCCATGGTTTGCTGGGTTCGGGACTGTACAAGGAAGCCTATGTGTAAAATAAGAATCCAAGGAATAGAAATGGAGGGTCTTATAGATACTGGAGCTGATTCTTCCATCATTAATTTATGTCAATGGCCCAAACACTGGCCTCTGCAAAAAGCTTCAACCAGTTTAAGAGGCTTGGGATATAATAACCTCCCAGAAAAAAGTGCGGTAATTTTAAAATGGGAGGATGATGAAGGACATAAAGGCACGTTTCAGCCTTATGTTTTACCTAATCTACCGGTTACTTTATGGGGAAGAGATATTTTACAACAAATGGGAGTACACCTTGCAACCAAACCTGCAGGTATTAAATGTAAAAATCTACAGAGTAATCTTAACCCTATAAGAAATCATCAAAAAGTACAGGGTAAGCTTAACCCTAAAAGAAATCATTATCATATAGGAAAAAGACATTTTTCTTCGGGGCCACTGAGAAAATAATTTTGAAAATACCATGGCTTTCTGATAAGCCAGTGTGGGTCCCTCAGTGGCCCCTATCTAAAGAGAAATTACAAGTGGCCCACCTACTAGTTCAGGAACAATTAGAAGCAGGACATATAGAACCTTCCACCTCTCCCTGGAATTCCCCCATATTTGTGATCAAGAAAAAATCAGGAAAATGGCGATTATTACATGATCTTAGACAAATTAATAAAACCATGCAAGTCATGGGCCCTACTCAACCTGGACTTCCGAATCCTATAGCTATTCCAAAAAATTTCCATGTTATTAGTCTTGATATAAAGGATTGCTTCTTTTCTATTCCCCTACATCCTCTGGATGCCCCCAGGTTTGCCTTTTCAGTTCCTTCTATTAACAATAATGGCCCTGATCAGAGATATCAATGGAAGGTTTTGCCACAGGGAATGGCTAATAGCCCCACCATATGCCAAATATATGTGGACAAGGCCATCCAACCTATTAAAAATAAATATCCAAACCTCATGTGTCTACATTACATGGATGATATTTTACTGGCCCACCCTAATCAAAAAATCTTATTTAATATATTCAGTGACGTGGTAGAAAATTTAAAAAAATACGGATTATATATAGCAGAAGATAAAGTTCAAACCAGATCTCCCATATTATATTTAGGATTTAAAATCATGGATACTTTTGTTAGACCCCCCCAAAATTTTAATAAATAAAGAACATTTAACCACCCTCAATGATTTCCAAAAACTACTGGGAGACATTAATTGGCTTCGCCCTACACTAAACCTCACTACTGGCCAATTAAAACCTTTATTTGATATCCTTCGAGGGGACCCTGATCCATCCTCACCGCGAACATTGACTCCTGATGCTAGGAAAGCTTTAAAGGTAGTAGAAAGAGCCATCGAAGGAGCTCATTGTGACAGATTTGATTTAACTCAACCGCTGATATTGATTATTATTTCTTCACAATATACACCCACAGGAGTATTTTGGCAACAAGGGCCTTTATTATGGATACATTTGCCTGTCTCTCCTAAAAGCATAATTGAGTCTTATACCTCCATGGTGGCTAAACTTATTCTTCAAGGACTTAAAACTTCTACTAAAATATTTGGCATTCACCCTGCTACTATTATTACTCCCTATTCATCGTCACAGATTGAATATTTATGCTTCAACGATAATGACTGGGCTATAGCTAGATGCTCTACCTCTGCAAATTTTGATAATCACCTTCCTAAGTCTCCTATATTATCTTTTTGTATTAATCATCCTATTATATTTCCACAGGTAATAAAAAATCAACCTATTCCTAAGGCATTTAATGTATTTACAGATGGGTCCTCAAATGGTACTGCTGCAGTAGTCACTACAAAAGAAAATATGACTTACATAACTGCACACAAATCAGCTCAACTAGTGGAATTGGAAGCTGTGGTAAGAGCTCTGGAAAATTTTAGAGACCAGCCCATAAACATTTTTTCAGATAGCCACTATATTGTACAAGCCGTCCCAAAATTAGAGTTAGCAGGACCAATAGCACCTCATACTCCAGCTTTTAAATTGTTTTATCAAATACAAAAACTTTTGTGGGCAAGAAAAGAACCTCTATTCATAGGCCATATTAGAGCACATACTAATTTGCCTGGCCCCCTCCATGAAAGTAATCAAAAGGCTGATGAACTTACAAAAACAATATTTATACTTTCAGCGCTACAACAAGCTACTTTATTTCATTCCCAGTTTCACGTCAACAGCACCACCTTGCAACGTAGGTTTAAAATCACAAAGGAGCAAGCCAGAACAATTGTAAAAGATTGTAAATCTTGTATGACACATTTGCCCAATCCTCATTTTGGTGTTAACCCTAGAGGATTAATGCCCAATCATTTGTGGCAGATGGATGTTACTCATGAGCCAAGTTTTGGAAAATTGCGATTTATTCATGTAACCATAGATACATGCTCAGGCATGATTTTTGCTTCCTTACATTCCGGAGAAAAAGTTAAAGATGTCACATCTCATTGTTTACAAGCTTTTGCTGCATTGGGCATCCCCAAAATGCTTAAAACAGATAATGGCCCCGCATATACGTCCTCATCTTTCAAAGAGTTTTGCGCAAAATTCAACATATCCCATAAAACAGGCATCCCATACAATCCTCAGGGTCAGGGCATTATTGAAAGAGCAAACCGCACACTAAAAGTTATGTTGTTAAAACAGAAAGAAGGAAACTGGAAAAATCCTAAGGACAGATTGGCAGTTGCCCTGTTTACCTTAAATTTTTTAACTTTAGACTCTGATGGTTATTCTGCTGGAGACAGACATTGGAACCCACATCAACAACATAAACCTTTGGTTTACTGGAAGGATGTTCTTTCAGGTACATGGAAAGGTCCAGATCCAGTGTTAATTTGGGGGAGAGGATCTGTTTGTGTTTTTCCAAAGCATGAATCCTCTCCAATATGGATACCATCTAGATTAATAAAGCAAGTACCAAATCAAAAGGATCAAGATGAAGTTGTTGAGGAATCAAGATTAATAAAAAAGGTACAAAATCAAGAGGACCATGATGAAGATATGGAATGATTCCCTTAAAAGAGTCCTTCAAAATACGTCACAACTTAAGTGTCATTCCTCCCGGCTGGGACGAAGAGATCTCTCTTTAGTGTGCACACAATTGTATTTTTTTTTTTTTTTTTTATATATGTGTTTATGTCTGTGTATTTGTCTAAATTTCATGTTAATGTGACGTCACAAATATATGTTTGTATGTGCGTCTGTCTGTCCAGTCTGACATCAAAAATAACAAAGTGCTTGTGAATATAATATATATATATATATATATATATATATATGGATTCAAATAACTCTAATTCATTTAAGTTTAAGAGTATTCTAATTGGGTAAATAATTTAATAAGTGAAGGTACCTTCAATTTTGTTTTATAGGTGTCCCAGGGATTTCTCTTAAGTGAAAAATATGACTAGGGCTGTATAACCTGATATTTTGGTGTTTTTACATCAGGTTGCTTATTTGTTATTAACTTCATTTGTTTAATAAATGATTAATTTCAATCATTTCAACAGGTAAAGGACTGCTGTGTATACAGAAACTCGAGAGTTCCAGCTAACAAATTATTTCTCCAAAGTGCTTTTAGTTTTTCTTTAATCTATCTTTAATACAGTAAATACCCTCAGTCTTTCTTTGTTTTGTTCTAAATATGATGTTTTGCCAGCTTATGTTTGTGGGAGCTCAGGCTGCAATGTGTGTGAGCAGAAATCAACTTTAATTTTCTAATCTAATAATTCTATTTTTTAGTTTGACAACTCACCTCTTGACTCAGTGCTGGAATAGCACTGCCTTTCCTTTAATAATTGATGCTTGAGTCTCTAGGGAGCGGGCCCTGAAGATTTGCCGGTGGCATTGTCTAGACATAAAAAAGATGGCTGCTGCTACAGATGCAGGGATCGCGGTCGCTGCAAGCATCCCTGCTGCTCAAATGTCAAACAACCTCACCAGCAGTGTGGCCTCTGCTCTGCATGCATGGGGCCTCCTAGATCTACGTGTTATAACAAGTGGACATTTTGATCTTTCATTGTTTGGGACTTCATGGGACAGTACCTTGGGGGTATTTGTTTAGACAACTCAGTGTGTTACTTGATAGAACTTAGGGCAGCTGATTTGTTTAAAGAATTTGATATGCTATGCAATTTGGCTCGTCACCAAAAGGCTTGTTGCCTTAAAGCCGCAGCATCTCCCCACAATTGGACGGCTGTTAGTCATCTTACACAGTCGATCCTAAAGGGCTCCATTGGATGGCTGGTTAGCCAATGACGGGTAAGATCCCCAGAGGGGGACAACCTAAGACAGGCACAGTCGCACGGGATAGTCTCATGTGGCCGACATATCAACCTAAGACAGGAGTCAAGGGCACAGCCTTGATTATCCGATGACGGGTAAGAATGTTGGTTGCACATAGACGTCCTAGAGCATCCCCTCTTTTAAAACAAAAGGGGGAAATGCAGGAGCCCTGTTTGGGGAGATAGCTAAGATTGCGGTTGACTATTGGGCCATAGACATTTTTGGCCATTTCCGCCTTCCGTAGTCTCATGGGACTTGGTCTGGGATCTTGCGGGACTTGGTCGAGGATCTCGAGAGATTTGAACGGTGACTCAGCAGATCGAGCTAGCGCCATTGCTGCTCGGGCGCATGGGAAGAGACCAGAGAGAGAAAAGACAGGGTTATCGCTATTGTATAGATATATTGTAGTTTCTTGTAAGATTAAAGAATATTTTCGTCTCCATCCTGTCTCCGGACTCCTTCCCGCGGCACTGCCATTCCAGGCTGCAATCCCTTTCCGGCGGCAACATTTTGTGGTGCCCTGCAGAATTCACCAGTATAAATTGACAGGACGGTAAGAAATTGCTTTATACTGACTTTTGAGAACAGACTACAGGTTAACCAATATTACTAACATATGAGGCAATAACCCCCTCTGCAATTTTCTCTCTCAGATAAGGACAATTGAGCTCCTCTATCAACCTTTTACTCACTGTTTCCATACAAGGCATTCAATCGTTGAAGCCAAACTATATTTCTGGACACTAAAAAGAGAAAGTGATTTAGAGAGTTGCCAGTCTTTCAACTTTGGTTTTCTAGGCACTTGGTAAAGTCAAGAGTTCTCTAACCAGACACTCTAATAGACTAAAGTTCCCCCAGGGTGGGCCAAAGAGATTTATTGTTCAACAACTTCGACAACCACAGCAACAACAGGGAATCTTTATTCCAAAAGTAGCTGACAAAACAGTTTGAAGGCAGGTCTGAGAAAAAGGGGGAAAATGCAAATATTTATTTTAAAAAATAATAAACTCTACCTTCTCATTGTCTATACTGTGCAAACATTTTTACCAATGCTAATAAATTCTATTTGGTATATATAAATATGTTAAGTTTGGGGCCTTTAATTAGTAAACATTCTAAGCTCAAGTAGCTAGCATAGGGCAGAGTGAAAAAGCAAGCCTGAATGTGATTTTATAGTTAATACTCATTTTCCTGAACTATAAAACCTCCACATCTATTTTCCTTTTTTTGGAAAATAATAATTCATTGGAAACCAGTAGAAATCAAAGAAGACAATAAATTGTGTTTGAAGGTTGTTGGTTAGCTTTTTTTATTAGTTCCAAGTTTACATTCCTCAGACCAGACTTAGAAAAATGAAAAATCTTCAGGGTGGATGATAGTTTTATGACTACATCACTCAATTCCAATAGAGTACTTTTCCCATATGATGAATATGAACCCATCATTTCAAAATTAATTTCAGAAAAGTTATTGTAGGGTCATTTTATTTTATAGTTAGATAGAAAATTAAACTCATATATCATCTGTATTGTTCCCAGGATTTAGGGGAAATTTCTCAGAAATGTCTAACTCTTACATACCAAAGAATTTTCCAATTAAATATTTATTCTTGTTGGAGAATTTAAAATCAAAAGCAGATCTGTATAAAATGTATCATATTTCAAGAAATATATATCAAATCATGTATCAAGAAAATGATAAAACACCAGAGAGTAGTTGGGACTTCAGTAATGAAGGAAATATTTTATAATTATTGTTTGTTTATATGAGCAGCTATACTGGCTACTTCTGCTGCTGCTGCTGCTGCTGCTTCTCTTTTTTAAAAAAGAAATGTTTATTCTTAGTCAACCTTATTCTCACTTTGCTTAGGAGCCTGTGCAAGAACACCTTGATCTCATCTGGTTGTTGTTCCTACCCACTCAGTAGCATGATTAGTGGGAGCTACCAATGGGTCTTGAGTAGGGACACAATGAATAGGCAGGAGCCTACCTGCCTGCCTTCAGACTTGCCAGTGACCTCAGGTTGAGTAGCAGTGAACTCAGGAGCTGGAGCAGTCCATTCATCCTGAAATTCCTCCTTGGTATGAGTTTCTTTTGATGTGGGAAAAAAATCAACTATTTTTAAAACCACTGCTTTGGATTTTTGTTACATATAAACTCATATAATGTTTACAGATACTGTCGGTTTAATACTAACTAGGCCTATAAAATATAACAAAAAGTAAACATATAGTGATAGGTATAATTTGGAGCACAGAAACATTATATGGCTTACTCCCATTGGTAGGAAATCAGCAATTATGAGGGTTGTTAACCAGGGAAAGACTGCAGATACGAACCAGGTTGCTGAGGACAAAGAAACACGAGAAAGAAAGTGGAAGTGGATGTCCCACCCTGATTTGGACATGCAAGGAGGCAGTATGGACACATTACTCAGGAGGTGTTATAGATGAGTCTGAGGGAAGTACCTGGTAAAAACCTGTTATGGTTTGGATATGAGGTACCCCCAACAAAAGCTCCTGTGTTAATGCAGGAAGGGAAATGATCAGGTTATAATAGCTGTGACATAATTAGTGGATTAATCCTCTTGATGGATTAATAATTTGAATAGACTAAAGAGGTGGCTAGAGGAAGTAGATCACTGGGGGCTGCCTGTGTGGTTTTTATTTTGTCCCTGACTGCCTTTCTCCTCTCTCTCTCTCTCTCTCTCTCTCACTGCTTCCTGATTGCCATGAGATGAGCAGCTTTCCTCCACAACACCCTTTTGCCATGATACTTTGCTTCATTTGAGCCCAGAGTCTTGGAATCAGACAACTATGGACTGAACCTCTGAAACTGTGAGCTCAAAATAAACTTTTCCTCCTCTAGTTTGTCCTGGTCACATAGGGTGGTCATAATGACAAAAAGGTGACTAACACAAAACCTTAGTAGAATCAACAGGAATAGTTTTGGTATTATTACAAATATGTAAATACAAGCATGTGTTTAATCTGGCTGCTTATCAGTGTAAATGAAAGAGATAATGAAAGGTTCTTGTTTATTTCCTCTCCTTATCAATATTTCTTCAAGGACTGTTTTTTTTTCTCACATTAATTTTTTTTTAAATTTTTAATTTGCTATATATGACAGCAGAATGAATGCATTACAATTCATATTACACATATATAGCACAATTTTTCATATCTCTGGTTGTACACAAAGTAGAGTCACACCATTCGTATCTTCATACATGTACTTAGGGTAATGATGTCTAACTCATTTAATATGGGAGTGAACACTACCTTGGCAGAGCTTGAACCTGTAGCTATCAGAGACTTATAGCAGATTTTCTGTTTTTCTCCTTTGAGACAGTCAAATGATGGGGAGGCTAATTAGACAAAGGTGTAAAGAGCAGAGGTCTTCAGTATAGACTAAATGTTATACAGATTGAGTACCCCTAATATGAAAACCCAAAACATGAAATACTCCAAAAATCCTAAACCCAAAACCTTCAGATTTCCAAGTATTTTGGGTTTGGGGTTATCAGATTCGGGCTGCTTAACTGGTAAAGTCTATGCAAATATTTCCAAATTTGAAAAGCTCTAAAATCTAAAATACTTCTGGTCCCAAGCACTTTGGATAAGGGATACTCAACCTGTGTTTTAGAAAGTAGATTGATAAATACTGACTCTATAAATTCAAATCGAGACTGCCTCCTCCTCCTCTTCCTCTTCCTCCTCCTCCTCCCCCCTCCTCCTCCTCCTCCCCTCCTCCTCCTCCTCCTCCTCCTCCTCTCCTCCTCCTCCTCCTCCTTCTTTTCATTAGAACTTTATAGTTATGCATAGTAATTGAGTTCATTTTGACAAACTCATGCATGCATGGAATTCTATGTCAGTTCATGATTTCCCCCTTTTACCTCCCATGTTCCCTTCCCTCTTCCATTCTCTTTCTTTACTCTGCTTGACTTCCTTTCACTCATCTATTAATTTATATTTGATTGGTTCTTTATGTTATCCTATCCTCCCCAAGTCCCCCCTTTATTTTTCTCTAGCTTCCACATTTGAGAAAAAACATTTGACCTGTGAGTTTCTGAGTTTGGCTTATTTCACTTAGTATAATCTGCCTTTTTCTTAACATACATGAAGTATTCACCAACATTGACCTTATATTTAGGCCACAAACCCCTCAATAAATGCCAAAAGACAGGAAAAATACATATATAATTTTCTGATCACAAAGCATACAAACTGAAAATAAAAAATCCTATTACCTGGAATTTTAAAATCCTAGAGTCAAAGAGAATGTCAAAAACTAAAATTATAGTTTAATTCGGAAACATCAATAACGTTACATACTAGTATTTGTAGGATATATCTGAAACAATGCTCAGAAGAAATTAACCACTCAGCTCAAAAATACAAGGGAAAAAAGTCAACAACCAAAAAGGAACTGTGAGTTCCAGAGCTTCATAGTCAAAAAGTAGAAAAGGAAAAATAGATTAAGAAATATGAAATATGAAAGAAAATAATAAAATAAAAGTTAAAAATAATAGTCCCAATGAATAGTTTAACAAATTAAAGTAAACTATTAGTTAACCTGATCAAGAATTAAAATTAAGAAAGCATAAATACACATAATCAAAAATACAAAGGAGGCATTTGCTAGTAAATGGTTGGAGTTGGAGAATATCATGCTAAGCGAAATAAGCCAATCCCACAAAACCAAAGGCCCAATGTTTTCTTTAATATGCGGATGTATTAGGGATGTGGGGGGCACTAGGGAAAAGTAGCGTTACCTTAGATTACGCAGAGGGAAATGATGATGGGAGGGGAGGGAGAGACGGGATGTGGGGATGGGAAAAATAGTGGAATGAAACAGACATTATTACTGTATGTAACTACATGACCAATATGATTCTGCAACCTGTACACTTAGAAAAATAAGAAATTATATCCTGTCTATGTATGATATATCACAGTGCATAAATACATTCTACTGTCATGTATAACTAAGTAAAACAAATTAAAAAATTTAAAAAAATACAAAGGAAAAAATAATGGAATCCTAGGACACTGTTTTGCTCAATCATCTGTAAATAAATTCTAATGTCCAGATGAAATGAATAATTTTTCTACGAAAGTCCAATTTACTAAAATTGATAAATTAAAAATCTAAACATTAAATATTAAAAACCCAAGAAAAAAGTTGTTGAAGACATAGACTTTCAAAGAATATCCAATTTAGAGAGGGCTTCACAGGCTAATCTTACCAGATCTTTATGAGATAAATAGGTTCTAATGCTTTAAAAATTTTTCCAGAGCAGAATTGAAAGAGGAAAACTTCCAAATTATAATAAAGCAACATATACTTGTTAACCAATACTGACAGAAATAGCAAAAAAGATGGAAAATTACTGACAAAAATCACTTCTCAATATTGATGCAAAAAAAATGTTTACCAAAGTTTTAGCAAACAAATGCAGCAGTACCTTAAAGGAATTGAGAAAAAAGTGTCATCATCCGCAGCCCAGGCTCTGCACAGTGATTCAGCACTATGTTAGTAAGTGGTTGGTGAGACCAAATGGCTTACTCAGCATCTATTACAGTCTTTTTAGTGTACATTCTATGCTATAGAGATGGGAATGTTCAGATTCTTTATTTCCCAGGTTCCCTTGCTGCTGGGGATCCTCAATGTGAATTATATTTGCCAATCAGATCTATATACTTGTGTAAAACTTGATTTCAGAACTCAGCTAAATATAGCAGGAGATAGCACCTGGGTATCTGGGGTATCTGTTTTGCTGGGGGTGTTCACGGGGGGGCAGCTATTGTAGCAAACAAGGTGAGATTCTGGAGCTGACAGTTCTTGCCTTGGTTTGGTTTCCTAGTCCAGGGGTGGCAGATGAGAAGGTGTGTTCCTGAAACTAAGAATTGTGGTGGCAGGTTCTAGTTCTCATATCACATAAAGATGGTGTGCTTAGGGGCTTGGGTTGTGGCTCAGTGGTAGAGCGCTTGCCTAACATGTGTGAGGCACTGGGCTCGAACCTCAGCACCGCATAAAAATAAATAAATAAAATAAAGATATCATTTGTATCTACAACTAAAAATATATTTTTTAAAAAAAAGATGGTGTGCTTAGGAGCAAGTGGAGGAGAAAGACTTCCTGACTCTGACAGAGGGAGCAGGTTCCCTGGGGGCCACTTCCCTGGGGGCCACTTCTACAGTTCTGAGGGTCCTAGCCAGTCTACTTTTAGTTCACTACTGATTCACATGTAGTTGATTACCTGTCTTAAATCTCTTTCTATTTTCTGAAACTGAATCTGCCTGATAAAATTGATTAAAAGAGAAAAATATCATAAATTTTTCCAAATATGATAGAAAGCAGTTGATAAATTTTAATGTCCACACTTGATTTTTATTAAAAATTTTTTAATAAAATAGGAAAGATCAATATTTATCAAAAACAAGAATTTTGCTCAATGAGGAAACACTAAAAGCAATTCCATTAAAATCAACAGCAAGACCTTTATGACTACAGTCACTACTATCATTTAGCATAGTTCTAGAGATTTAACCAGTGCAATTAGACAAGAGAAAAACATAAGAGATATAAACAATGGAAGACAGGTACAATGTTCACAATTTACAGATAAATGAATGCTTGGAAAACTTAAGAAACTCAACTCTAAATCTATTGCAAACAGTATAAGATCTTGTGGGATGAATGGATACAAATACAAAATTAGTCTCCCCCCCACAAAAAAATAAAGTCAAACCAGGCATGGTGGTGCATACCTGTAATCCCAGGTACTCAGATGTCAAAGGCAGGAGGACTGTGAATTTAAGACCAGTCTGTGGGGGCTGGGGTTGTGGCTCAGTGTTTGCTTAGCATGTGCGAGGCCCTGGGTTCGATCCTCAGCACCACATAAAAATAAATAAAATAAAAGTAGTGTGTCCAACTACAAATAAAAAATAAATATTTTTTTAAAAATCAGTTAGAAGCCGGGTGCGGCAGCTCAATCCTATAATCCCAGCACTTGGGAGGCTGAGACAGGAGGATCGCGAGTTCAAAGCCAGCCTCAGCAACAGCAAGGCAATTAGCAACTCAGTGAGACCCTATCTCTAATAAAATACAAAAAAGGGCTGGGAATGTGGCCCAGTGGTTGAGTGCCCCTGAGTTCAATCCCTGGTATAAAAAAAGAAAATCAATTAGAAAACAATGAGAATAAAGGCCCAATCTGACACAGCATAAAAGAAAATACCTAAAAATAAATCAAAACATAACCTCCACTCTAGAAAGGACCTTGTATGCCTGTTCACTATTTTTTAGAATACATAAAAAATAATAAAAACATAAATATAAATTTTATTTATTTACTTATTTATTTATTGTGGTGCTGGATAGTGAACTCAGGACCTCCCACATGCTAGGCAAACACTCTATCATTGACCTATATCCCCAGCCCAAAACAGAAATTTTAAATAGAACAGCAGGCCTGTAACTTGTATGAAAAAATAAACAAAAATACTCAGAAATTTTCAGGAAGAAAATTAATAATGATGAGGGACACATTCTATCAAATACTTACTGGAATACATACACAATCCATAAACAGAAACAAATATAAATTTAGAGTATGCTAACAAGGATACTTTAAGTAAGTTACTCTTTGAAAAATTATTTTAAGTTAGTTACTTTTTCAGCAAAGACATTTGCAAGGTTAATTTTCATATCCATGCATGTCTGAATATGATTTTATTTTACTTAGACCAGGAGAGTTTGGCTCAATTGTGAACTCTACACAGAAAGAAAATTCTGCTTAGAACACTGGAGATATTGTTTACTTGTTTCTTTCTATTATTGCCACTGAGAAATCCAGTGTGTATCTGATTCTTATCCACCTTTAGCTAATCTTTCTTCATTTTGGAAGCTCTTTGAAAAACAAACTAAAATCAAGTCATTTAACAACTTACTGCCAGAGGCTTCAGCAGCACTCAGAGCCTGCCAAATGCACTTGAGCACTAGGATAGTCTCTGTCAAATTTCATTTCATGATTCTTATTTACTGTGAATAATAGGATGCCAAAAATATGAGCAAAATTAATCTTAAACCAGTTCAACTCCCAGTCTAAAGATTTCTTTGAGAACCCTTTCTTAAACTATATAAAATTGCATTTCAGTTTTTATCCACCAGATGTCACCTGAGAAACAGTTAAAAAAAAGAAGTATGGACTATATTTCCTATTTTTGCAAATGAACATTTTTTCATCTTTTATGAAAAAAATAAAAATTTGAATGTTCTTGTTATATCAGTAATAGAAGTAGGAAGAAACATAACAGTTAAAACTCTGTAAGATAAATAAAAACATTTATTCCTGTATTTGGATTCTCAAATGTAATCTACTGACAGTCTCTTAAATAGGTTCAGTTTCCAAAATTTGATAACTTAATTTAAGAATTCTTTTTTTAGTGAAAACTAATAAAATAGTTTTCAATAATATCAATTTTTACACGATACAAAGAGTTTTATAAAAAACTCAATTACTTATACCAGAATGTAATCCAAAAGAACAGAGACTAGCAACTTTGGTGTTCTGTAATCATTTGTTTCCTAATATTTCTGAATACCTGTAAACTGCATGCAGGAACCTGTTTGGTTCCTGACCACCTTTTCTACTTCCTTCTCTTTCTCTCCTGATCCTCCAGCTACTCTATACTTCTTTCAGCCTCCAGAATGTGCCAGTTCCCCCTTGTGTATGTTAGAGCTTTATCAGAAATGAGCCTTTAGCCTTTTCTTTATCTTATTTATTGTGATCTTCCAAAAACAGTTGAAAGTTAGTTTTCAGGGAAGAAGACTTCTTTAGTCATCTCCACCTCCATGTAGATTTGTATCCCTTCTACTCTACTTTTTTTCTTCACAATCCTTGTTACCATTTGTTATCTCTTTGTGTGATGATTTCATTCATGTCCATTCCCTTCAAGGGTAACCTCCATGGTGCATCTCCATGTCTCTGCTATCCAGCAATAAGTCCATCATAGCACCCAATAAATGTTTGTTGAAGGAAAATATTACTGAATACAGATTGTAATGTTTATGTTCCTCCCTCTATTAGAGTGCAAGCTCAGCAAGGGATGAGCTTTGTTCTGTTAACTGTTGCATCTCCATGCCTGAAACAGGTTCGTCACAGTCACCAATTAATATTTGTTAGATGGATGCAGGAATAGATAAATGAGTATATTTTTTTTCACATTTGGACAAGCATTTGAAATGGGAACTAACTTTAGAAGTGTGGGACAGAGGATACCTCCAAATATAGGAGCTCCAAACATGGCAGCAGTTAAATATCTTAACCATCTTTGTCCACTGGTGAAGGGGGATGGAAATGACAAAAACACTGGTTATCTATGAGGCAAGTCCTAGGTGAAATTACATTTCACTGATTTTTTAAAGTGGCAATTTATTTTCTCATCACCCTTATTCACTTGTTCAGGAACCAATAAAAACATGAATTTGAACCCTTTCATAGGGTGTTCATGCTTCTTAGGGATTTTAGCTGGGATGATGCAGTAGAGTTATTGACAGTTTCTCACAGGTAAGTGGAAGTATGGATTAGTTTTTCTGCCCAGGGAAGGGATTGGATAGGGGATTTTTCCAAGTACTGCCACAACAAGGCCAAGGAACCACAAACTTCATTCATTCGTTTAACATTTTTTTTTTTTTTATTTATTGAATGATCATTGTGTGCTAGTTAAATGCTAAATGCTGGGGCTGCAAAGCAAAATGAGATATGGTCCTTGCCCTCAGGAAGCTTACTATCTTGGTGGGAAAGACAGGCCAATAGGAACAACAGTTGAAGTCCATTGTGGTTTGTATAAATATGATGCCCAAGGTATTACAGAAGTATACAGCTAGTCATAAAGTTGAGGTAGAGAGTCCTCGGCAGGGCTTCCTTAAAGAGGTGTGATACTCAAGTGTAAGAGCCTTAATGAGGAGGTAGCTAAGATGGCGGCTGGCTGAGAGCAAAAGAGGAGACGTTTAATTGTTTTCTCCGGACCTTATTGTAATCTACTAAGAATCTTTCTGTGCCCGTGAACACTGTGTGACGCACCTGTAAGTTGAGCTTGTGACACGTGTATACTTGTTAAGGTGAAGAGTATTTAAGCAGGAAGGGTTGGAGTTGTTTGGGGGTTGTTGTTGGAGTTGGAGAGAGAAGTCAGAAGAGATAGCAGAATAAAGAACCTACTCGTTTCCAGTCTGCCTCCGAATTCTTTCCCGCGGTATTGTTGCTGTAGGCGGCAACACTCAAGCTTATTTTTAAAGGACCAGAAACAATTCATTGTAGTAAAAAGAGAAGAGAAAACAGTTTCTTAGAAAATAACCTGAGGCAGCCGGGCGCGGGTGGCACATGCCTGTAATCCCAGCACTTGGGAGGCTGAGGCAGGAGGATCATGAGTTCAAAGCCAGCCTCAGCAATGGCGAGGCACTTAGCAACTCAGTGAGACCCTGTCTCTAATAAAATACAAAAAAGGGCTGGGGATGTGGCCCAGTGGTCGAGGGCCCCTGAGTTCAATCCCCAGTACCAAAAAAAAGAAAAAAGAAAAGAAAATAACCCGAGGCACCTTACAGAGAAACAAGATAGGATGGCTTGTTTAGGGAACTAGAGGAAATTCAGCCTGGCTATAGCAAAGCATGAAGTCATTTGACGTGGAAGCTGGAGAGTCACAGTGAATCTGACAGAGCTGACAACTTAATTCATCCACCCCCCACTCTCAAAACCCAATTCCCCAATGAATAATTCCTTTTTTGCACACAGGCAAAAATAAATTAGAGATAGTAGGAAAGAAGTTCCCAGCATGAGTGACAATTACGGCAAAAACAGTCTTACAAATCAGCATGAACTTCTATTTCCAGTTTCCAAAGGAAATGAAGTGAAGCTGGTCATAGAGACCAGACAAAGTTGCTAGTAAGGAAACATTGAATCTGCAGTATGATGCTATTGTAGCCTGGTTTCCCTTAGAAACTAGAGCCTAAAGGAAAAGCATATGTGCTGCCACTTTGGGGGGAAGGTGCAATCCCAGGGAAGCAAGAGTAGGGGTAAGGCAAGTGACATGTGGCCAAATATGAGGAAGGCTTAAACCAGCCTCTGGGTGGTACAAGTATAATTTTAGTACTTCATCTCATGGATGTGTTCAGCAAGGCAAAATGAACTATTGCATCTCAAGGCAGACCAAAGGGAGAAAGGAAAGGAAAGCAATTTATCTGCCTCTGCCTCCCATTTCCTGAGAGTATCTCACTGGTCAAGAGTCTGCCTATAGGGCATATTAACTTCCCTAGAAAGGTGTGACCCAATTCTCAAGGCATCTAGGCGAAGTAGACATTGTCATATTTTTTGGCCATTCATTACCTTCAAGCCCATTTTATATTTGGTCAATGTTCTAATTTCTCAGAGTTTGCTCTCCAAAGAGGAAGTCAAAACTCTCTTAACATCCTGTATGTGGGCTGGGGTTGTGGCTCAGCGGCAGAGCACTCGACTCACACGTGTGCGGCCCGGGTTCGATCCTCAGCACCACGTAAACATAAATGCATTGCATTGTGTACAACTAAAGTAAATAAATAAATATAAAAAAAAATCCTGTATGTGAAGATATATGGTCCAGGTTCTGCCAGTCAGTCCCAATGGATTGAGCTCTCCATGGGGACATGCGTGAGGCATCTCACAGAATCCATCATGGTAGGCAGAGGGAGAGATAGCATCCCCCAGAGACCATGGTCAAAGGTTCTAATAGTAGCCTTTAGTGTCCACCCTGAAGGGCAAGGGCTGGGCTGCGTTTGATCAGGTATGGCAGCAATTGGGTAGCCCCTGGAACCATCCAGTTGTGTGACTCACACCTGGCTCCTCGTCTCAGAGCATCCATAGTTGGTTTTCTACCTTTCACTGAGATTCTGATAACTACTGAAAACCTTTAGTAAAATTATTTTTCTGCTTAAACTAGAGTAAGGTTTTTTTTGTGTGTGTGGGGGGAGGGTTCTGAAATCAAGAACTCTGAAAGATTCATGTAACCTAAAAATAAAATTTTGAGTTGTTTTCAAATTATGCCATACTTCTAATCCTCAATCTGTTTGTCTATGTGAAACACTTTATTAATTTCTATACCACATTTCTAGAATCATGGGGTTCTAGAATCTTAGTCAAAGAAATATCCCTTCAGAGCCCATTTTATTTTATCACTTACCTTTGGCTTTAAGCAAATTTTCATATTACATCTTTTTGAGGAAACCAAGTTTCCACTGAAACTAGAAAAAAAGTCGTTTATTTGGGCTGAGATGTCTTTGGGTCATTCAATGAGTAGGGCCAAAAGGGCACTCTTGGGAAATTTTATTTATGTGAGAGACAGGTGAAGGACCTGCAGGCTATAACCTAATTTAGTCAGACACTTCTGGTACAAAAAACAGTGACCTATAAACCAGTACTTTCTTGCAATTTCAAGGGAAATGAGGTCACTATTTCCAGCCCTTATTTTATTCTCTGATCTCTTAGCATTGAGCTATGTCACGAATTTCCTTGTGGTAAGATTGACTAGCAAATTTGTAGGAAACAGCAAAAACTTAAGTCAAAGCCCATAAGAATCTTCAGAAAATGGAACTCCTTAAAGAGTCCACTATGTTCCTGGTGTGTTGCAAGTGTGTTATTATACCAGGACTACAAATTACTGGAATTGTTATGGTATTTTTTTCCCCTTTCAGCAATTAAAAAGAATCTGGTGGAACTTTCCTTTTCATTCATTGTAATTTCCCTAGAGTGGAAGGTTCTAATGGCCAATGGGCCACCAGTTTGATCTTTGATTTGGAACAATTTATTCACCAAGGATGGCTGAGTGAGCAAGTGAGTAAGTTAGTGAGTGAATGTGGGTACTGAGTGGTGTTTGGTATCAGCACTACTACTATCCTCCTCCAAGTTTATCATATGCTACTCTTTAGGTGAGGCTAGCAAAGAAACAGAGCTTTGTGTTAGGTTTAGGTGCAGTTGATCATAAACAATTTAATGCAAAATGCATTAGCTGGAAAGATGGCCCTGTGTAGTCCAAATTCTGCCCCAAACAGAACATGTAGATATATACATTTAAAAAATAACCTATATTGGGGCTGGGGTTGTGGCTCAGCGGTAGAGCGCTCGCCTAGCACGTGCGCGGCCCGGGTTCGATCCTCAGCACCACGTAAACATAAAAATGCATTGCATTGTGTACAACTAAAGCAAATAAATAAATATTTAAAAAAAAAAAAAAAAAAAATAACCTATATTCATCATAATAGGGTAATACACGCCAATCATACTTGTAAATTCATGTTTAATAGTTTTATAAAGATTTGTTTCTTTAAAGCTAACTATTTCATTTCTAGAATGTTCTGCTCCTCCCATTGTTCCTCCCATCCCACTCTGTCAATGGCAACTTGAACAAGATCAAGGCTACTTGTCCTGGCCTATAGAGAGGAGCTCCCCCCCGATCCCCACCCCACTGGGAAACATCTTTAGGACTCATGGCTGTTCTAATTGGATAGATCTATTCCTTAATGTTCTGATCTAATGCTTTAAAAGAATTCAGTTTGAAAAAAGAAAAAAGAGGATAGGTCTTGTCGTATCTGGCTTTGCTTTTTTTTTTTTTTTTTAATATCGAATGATATTACAAGTCTACTTTCACTGGATTCTAAGCCTTAATTTGAAACCCCATTCTCAGTAGATAGTGGGACTAACTACTGCATCTTTCTTTTTCTCCCAGGTAAACACAAACATTCATAGAGAAAATCCAAACATCAAAGAATATGTGGTGATGAGTGAGTTGGCACCCCACTCCTGGTACCCACTCTCTTAATCCCTCATTCCTCCTCTATAGAGCACACTAAGTAATGTTACTTAGTGTGTGTGTGTGTGTGTGTGTGTGTGTGTGTGTGTGTATTCTCTCTTTACAAATATTTCTATATTACGTACATTGTTTACTCATGCTTTCTTTTAACAGTTCTAGGGATGGAACTCAGGGCCTCACCCTTGCTCTGGAAGTGCTCTACCACTGAGCTACCTACCTAACTCTTTTCCATTTTCTTTTGAGACAGTACTTCACTACCTTACCCATGCTGGCCTCAAAATTGCCATCCTCCTGCCTCAGCCTCCCAAGTAGCTGGGCTTACAGGGTTGCACCATGATGCCTGGTTTTTAAAAGTTTAACAAATATCTTAGAGATAATTCTACATCAGCACACATGGTTATTCTTTTTTAGTGAGTGTGTAATGTTTGACTATATTAAAGAAATTGATAATCTCTCATCTAAATTCCAATTACTGTAATTTTCTCTAGTCTCATATAATTGTCAACTAAAAAGTAATTATAGGATGGGGCAGTATCTAATATTACACATATAGCTTTACCTTTTTATTGAAATTTCCACGTAGGGGATTGAAGGGTATTTTGCAAAAAGCAAAAATGGTTTTGTTATCTTGGGGTTCTACCATATTCTTAAGACTATTTTTTAAAGAAAGACTTAAAACTCTCTTTCCTCAAAGACTTTTTGTCCTCTTGGAACTGATGCTTTCTGCATCCCAATCTGTAAGGGGTGGTTTTATATTATCCCCATGTCCTTTTGATGGAATTCTGTTTCCTAGTCTCAGGCAGGGTTAGGTGACCAGGAAGACACAAAGGTCTGAAGGTAGACTAGGTAGAAGTCAAGTTATATCTCCATTCTGTTCTAAGATTGTCTTCACCTTATAAAATCTAAGCTTGGAATTTCTGTTAGCATAACATTTGGGTAAACCAATCTAATCTTCTATTCCATTCCTTTAAAGTTGATAATTTTTTTCCTAATGGGGTCACTGGGCTTTGCAGCAATTGAGAGCTCTGTCAAAGTGACAAAGTGACAGCAAATGGAATCTGCTGTGTTGCCCTTGCCTCACCCCACCACCAACAATTAACAACCTACAGTGGCTCACTCTCATCTTACCACTAGATAGGTTGGCAAGAAGGAGAAACTAGTAAAAATGCTACACATTTCTGCTGCTACCAAACCTCACATGCCTGTAACACCATCTTTCACAAAAGAGTGAGCCAAGAGGAGAAAAATCTTAACCATGAACAACTTTTCCTTGAAAGAACCAACAATACCACTTTTAGGTGTTGTGGTAGAGATGGTCAATTGCCTTAAAAAATGTATCTTCCCCTTCCATAGGTAGAATGGTTTGGGGGCAGAGGCTTCCCAATTAGGATCAATATTTCTTAGCTGATTGCATTTAGGTATACTGATTCTTACCAGTGGTAGTTGCGTGGAGGTAATGTGTATGAGCCAGAGAGATTATAAGGCTAGTGTTTCTCCTTCACTCTTTCTCCAGCTTCTAACTGGACTCCATCAATCAGGCTGATTTTGAGAAAAGACAGAACCTCCTTTTGCCTGGGTCTCTGAATGGATCTGTGGAACACAGCTGTCACTCCCTCTCCCGTCAGCTTGGACTTTACATAAGTAAGAACTAAACTTTCACTACATAAAGCCACTGAGATTTTAGGATTTATCTGTTATATCAGCTAGCATTTGTTAACTCATGTAAGTATCTACCATAGAAAAACTCCGGCATAAAGGAATATATATAAGAAAACCAATTATCGTTGTTCATTCTGAGTGAAAAATGGAATGTGGTTTATTCAAATAATGAAATACTATGCAGTTGTTAAAAATGAGTAGGTCTACAATGTATCAATATGGAAAAATCTCACAAATAACTGAGAGAAACAGGTGGGTTACAAAAGGATATGCACAGGCTGATACTATTTAAAATTTTTTAAATACCTGAAACAATATAATATTGTTTATATACATATACCTACATAGTAAAATTACCAAAACATGTATGGCAAAGATATATTCTGGCTAGTGTTTGACACTAGGGAAGGAAGAAGAAGAAAATGGGCGGGGGTGGTGAGTGACGGGAAGAGTTAACAAAATTGTAACTTTTATTCATTTTTTATAGGAGGGCTCTGGGCAGGGTTGAATTTTAATGTTGGGGTTTGAGGAGTGTCTCAAAATAGTACCCCTCTTCCCTTCTAGGTTCTGGAACAAAGTCAGAATCAGAAATATGGGTAATAAAATACCCTATTTATTACATTCTGTAGATAAAGCAAATGTGACTCAGGTCTGGAATTTCAAATCCTGGAGATACAGAAAGACAGGGCTGCTCATCCAGTCACCCACACGGACTAAGCTTCCCATGGGCCTCTCCTGTGAGGGCTTTGAAACTTGGATTGTCACATGGCAGAAAGCAACCTAGAGCATATACTTCCTGCAGGCAAACTTGCTCTCAGAGGAAGAAGAGAGCAAGGGGCAGCCTGAAGCCTGAGTAGATCCTGTTCCCACAATTGCCAGTGATAGAAGACCTACTATCTTCCATGAGCAAGAGTGACTTACACAACAGCAAGAGACCAGGACTGTATTAATAGCTGAGGTCCCTTTATAGAGAAGGAAATCTCAGGAGTGCATGAAATGAACCCCCATTTTCACCCCAAGTTAGCATCTCATTTATTTTAGAGGTGGTTTTATAGGCATCTGTTATATTATTTCTCAATACTTTTTATTTATTTAAGAAATTTACTCAAAACTTAAATTAGACAATTCCGTAAATTCCTCATAACTTTGCTACAAAGCCCTCCTTTGATGCAGAAAGTGTTCTTCAATGACTTCATTTGCAGTAAGAGTCACAGTCAAAAAAAAAAAAAAAAAAACATCCCCCCCCCCCCCCGCAAATCCCCCCAAAGCACTAAGACCAAATATCTTTGCTGGGCACTCTCAAATTGAGATCTTTAAATGCCCTGGAGTTTGTCCAAAGGACCCAAACACTTCTCTTTAGGGAAAGAGCCAAATGGACCATAACACCTTCTTGATTCAATTTGAAATGACATGTCTCAACCAAAAGAAGACTTAGAGCAGTAGTTGAGTTCCTATGGATTCCAGAGTCACACTAAATTCAAATTTTTTTTTTTTTTTTTTTTTTTTTTTTTGTGGTTACCAGGGATTGAACTCAGGGGCATTCGACCACTGGGCCACATTCCCCAGCCCGTTTTTGTATTTTATTTAGAGACAGGGTCCCACTGAGTTGCTAAGTGCCTCGCCATTGCTGAGGCTGGCTTTGAACTCGTGATCCTCCTGCCTCAGCCTCCCAAAGTGCTGGGATTACAGGCGTGCGCCACCGCGCCCGGCACTAAATTCAAATTGAACTCTCCCACTGACCTTCTAGCTATTTGCACAAGGAAGAACACAATTTCTAGTTAAAATACACCTCCATAGACTTTGTTCCTAAATGGTAGGAGATTGCACCCAGGTAGAAGAATACATTTAGGAAGTTCATTCTGGATAGTTCTACCAATTGTTTTGTCACCTTGTTGCACTCCAACTACACACTGCTCCTTGACTGAAACTAAAGATTTATTTTCTTCCTCAGCCTTAACAAAAAAAAAAAAAATTATTTTAGTTGTAGGGTACAAATATTGCTAATCCATTCATTTGCTGGTCAGCTGTATATTAACTTTCTATTATATACAAGGGGAAATTCCAAGCTTTCTCAGAACTTCTTGTCTAGGGAAAGCAGATAGACAATTATCAAATAAGCAAACAAAGAAGCAAGATAATTTTAGTTAGTGATGAGGGCCATGAATGAAATAAAACAGGAAGATGTGATGGAGAATATGAGTAGGTATTTTTGGGTAAAAGTTGGTTGGGGAAGTACCATGTAAGTCAAGACTGAGCACATAAGTGGGAACCATGAAGATGTGGGGAACCTGTGAAGGAACCCGTAAAGATTTGGGGAAACAGTGTTCTAGGCTGAGAAGAACACCAGTGCAAACACCCAAAGGCTGGAGCACACTTGGCACATGCTAAGAATGAAAGAAGGTTTATGTGGTTGGCCTAAGTGAGTAAGGGAGAGAATGACAGCAGATTAAGGTCAGAGAAGTAGACAGAGTAGTTGTGGAATTTTGATTTTACACCGAAGTGAGAAGCAATTGGAAGATTTTAGTCAAAGGAAGAGCGTCATCTGATTTGTGTTTTCAAAGATCACTCTGCATGCTGTCTGGACAGTGGGTTCATTTAAGCCCTATACTTTGGGCCATTATCAGTTAGTTCATCCAGAAGCTCTACCTGGGTCAGTGCAAGGAATATTATTTTCAACTTTTTGAAAATTCAGATGAGTAAGATCTCTTCCATTATTTTTCCTCCTCTTTAGATTTGACCTCCAGAAATAGCAGGGCCTTTTTAGGTAATAACCTTTCCCATTCCCAGAGAATATGCTCACAATGACCTAGGATACAGAGAAAATCAGACCATTGCTTCCTTCTTTCCTGATGAACACGTTTGTTTTTCTGACCTGGAAAAGCCATGCAGCAATTATGCCAAAAGCCAAGACTTTTGGGTAAGCTGTACATGATTAATTATAGTGACTTGTTTTCTCTGAAAGTAGAAAGCCTGTTCTATGAGGCTACTGACCTCTTGCAACAAGTCTTGGTGACCAATTTTATGAACTTTCTAAGTAAGAAACTTTGGAGTTATGATTGAAGCATAAACTATTTTAAGCACAAACTGTATTAGGTTTTTAGGGGATGGAACAAATCTGTTCTTCAAGACATCAGGGCGAACTTTAATAATAACAATAACAACCATAGTCAACACTTGGTGAGCCCTTCGGTTTTGCCAAACACTCATCTAAATCAGGCCTTGGCAAACTTTTTCTGCAAAGGA
Source organism: Tamias sibiricus (assembly GCA_025594165.1). Classification (NCBI taxonomy): domain Eukaryota; kingdom Metazoa; phylum Chordata; class Mammalia; order Rodentia; family Sciuridae; genus Tamias; species Tamias sibiricus. The sequence goes on from CM046662.1 coordinate 44,621,516, forward strand.
CCAGATAGTAAATATTTTCAGTGCTGTGGGCCATATGGTCTCTATGACAAGTATTCAACTCTGCTGTTGTAGTGAGAAAGCAGCTACATATAATACATAAAAAAATGAGTAAGGCTGTGTTCCAATGAAACTTTATTTCCCAAAATAGACAGTGGGCTAGATTTGGACCACAAAACATAGTCTGATGACTCTTGATCTATGTAACTGACAAGTGTTAATTTATTTGATCCTCAAAATAGCCTGATTGTTATTATTACCCCTTGACTTGCAGGGAAGGAACCTGTGGCAGAGAAGGATCTTGTAATTGGCTCTGAATGGTGTAACTCAGACGTTGTGGAGCTGAGGTTCCACCCACACAGTGTGGCTCTCAGAGCTTAGCACATACTGGCTGAAAGGATGCCTGGGCCAAGGCCATACTTGGTCTTCTGTAGATTGCACTGACAATTGTATGGGGGTTTTTGTTTTGTTTTGTTTTGTTGTCTCTAAAAATGCCTACCTTACAAGATTGTCGGGGGAAAATAGAATGTTGGGGAATGAAGTGAACCAACAGTCTGTGCTTTTGTCAGCAAGGTGCTTTGGAGGAACTGTCACATCACTCCACATTTTAAAGTCCTTGTGGCATATTTGAATGATACCTGGATTCTCTGAGCTAGTGGGGACACCTGTGACTGGGCATGAGTGATGGCCTTGACTTTTCATACAAGAGTAATAGTATTGTCAGTCTAAGAATTTTTTGGTTTTATTTTTGCTTTCCCTACATACTTCACATAATTATTGTGAGGACAGATACAGAGGAGTGTGGAGAATTCAGAATTTCTGGGATAACAAAAATTCTGTAGCACATAGTATACATACAGTGAGCAATTTATGCCTTGTTTTCTTTTTTTCTAAAAATATGAGTTTGTGTGTGTTCTTTAACAACCAAGCTGGGGGTCTATTTTTTTACACTTAAATCAACCTAATGTTGTAAGAGAATTAATCCTTTTTATGTTTCTTCACTCTGGAACACACTTCATGTGCTTGATCTTTATTGATTTTAACCTCTTTAATTTTACAAAAACAATATGGTCTCCATAACATTCCAGGGGTAATCAGAATATTTTCATAAATGGAAAATAAAAAGCAAAGTGAAACCAAAAGATTCTTCCAGTGTCCACTAGTGAAGAGCACAAAATATGGGTTCTAATTGGGTGGTTTCAAAAGAAAATCTGAAAACCCACAAAGCAAGTGAGTTTTTGTCCTTTCTTTCCTTTACATTTTTATGTAGGTAGCTAAAAAGATTGATCTCAGAAACATCTTTTTAAAAAAAATCAAAACATGCTTAGAAGTAAAGGAAGTGTCTATATATATATATATATATATATATATATATAGAGAGAGAGAGAGAGAGAGAGAGAGAGAGAGAGAGAGGGGAGAGAGAGGAGAGAGAGAGAGAGAGGGAGAGAGGACACAAACAGAAATGAGGACAACGGGTGACATAGTTTCATGAACTGCAGAAAGAGTCCATAATCAGCTGAAGTATTTATGACTTCATTAACAAGTATTTGCTGAAAACTTACATATGCCAGACACTATAGTGGGTGCTGTGGGAGATGAGAATTTAAAATGCCTTCCAAACACTTCCTGTCCACCTGGGAGATAAGTGAATCAGACATGAAAAGCCTGGAGAGTGGACAGAAGGGCATATGTTTAACGATAATGGGTGGTACTTATCGATTGTGGGCCAGTCACTGGGTACAGAGACTTGCACAAGTTATGCATTCAGTTATCACCATAACCTTAAGAGGTTACTGTCAGCATTTCCATTTCACGGAGCAGAAAACCGAGGCATAGTTAGAATACGTCATGTCATTTGCAACAGTTTGATTTTCCCTGTTCACTGAAAAAGCCTCTTTCACCTACATTATCTTTCCTGTCTTGAGGGTGGAATAGACAGGTCTGTCTCTCACAAATGTGCAGCCCAAGCTAGGAGGCAGCTGTAGCATATGATGGTCTCTGGCAGGTGTGGCACTGAGGCTTAGTAAGCCACTACATATTGAGTTACCAGAGCTTCAGGAAGCAGAAATTAGAACCAAGAACTTGGACACTCTAGAAAGCTTTATCTCCATCACCATTGTTTTCCATATTTGTTTTGGCCACAACCCCTCTCCCTTTCATTTTTTCAAACATTTTATACTAAACAAATAGAAAAAAGTAAGAAATTGCTTTAATAGAACAGGGTAGGGTGTCAGTCCCACTCCTGGAGGCCCCTGGGAGACTGATGGGTAAGCAGCGCCTGCATGAAGCCCTGCTCACTCTCATTTTGGCTCTGATCCAAAGAGGCACACAATAGTTATCAGAGAGTTGTGTTGAGAAGACAAAATTAGTGCCCCAACAAGAACAGTCCTTGGTAGGCTCAGGTGCCCAAAGAGTCCCACCTCACCTGTCCCCATCTGCTTACTAACACCAGGATTCCAGAGAGAATCTATGTTAAAATGCAGGCATCAGTCATTTGCACTGAAATCTAAGGAATCTGAAATATTTTAATAGTGGGGCGAAAGAAGAAAGTGTGGAGAAATAAGCAAAAGTTTGCCCAAACAAGGCAACCAGGGGGCAAATAAATAAAATTAAATAAAACTCTCAACTTTACAAAATCTCTGAGCTCCAGCCTCTGGTGTCGATTTTGCAGCCAGAAACCTTCATGTTTGATTCAAGCCAGTGAAACTCTTGTCAGAGCAGAGGCAGCTTAAGGCACAAACCAGGAGACAAAGCATTTGTCTGAGCTCCTGGACAGGACTTTAACTGGAAAACACAATGGGTATGCTCAGATCAGAGATTTTGCTAGGAAGCATAGGACATCTAGCCACTTCTTAAAACAGGCAAATCATTTAAAATAGATTTTATTGCTTTCAAAACCAGTTTGTGTTATTTGGAAGCTTGCTTTCTTTGGCACCATGTAGTTTTCTTTTGGTTTCATAGATTAAAAGATTATGATAAATATATTCAACATGAAAAAACCCCTAGTTATACATTTTCAAGAGAAGGAACTTTCACCCTTGTGTTTCTGATGTGAGTCTTTGATATTCTGCCAAGATTTTATTTTGAGCCATTAATCCATTAAAACTATATAACTATATAAAAAATCTATGGCCTCTGCCCCTTGACCTATATCAAGAGGCATTCAAAGAAAAGCTAACATCATAGATGATGTTTCACAAGAACCCACAGGCAGAATTCAAGGTCAGAAATTCCCTAAAGAGGAAAATTTCCTAGAGAGTCTCTATATAAAGATTCTTGGTCAGTCTCTCTCTTTGGGCTATTCTGAACCACTCATCTTCCCCCCGCCCCCCCTTTTTTGTAGAGCTGAAAGAGATTAGAAGATGATGTCAGACTGAACACATCTGCCTTCCTCTCTAAGCCCTTTCAATTACCAGGATATGTATATGTATTTTTAAAAAAAATTTTAAAGACGTAGATGGGCACAATACCTTTATTTTATTTGTTTATTTTTATGTGGTGCTGAGGTTTAAACCCGGTGCTAGGCAAGTATTCTACCACTGAGCTACAACCCCAGCTCTGTATATATATTTTTTGAAATGGGATTTTTTTTTTGGTACCGGGGATTGACCTCAGGTGCACTCGACCTCTTGGCCACATCCCCAGCCACTTTTTGTATTTTTATTAGAGACGGGGTCTCACTGAGTTGCTAAGTGCCTCGCCATTGCTGAGGCTGGCTTTGAAATCGTGATCCTCCTGCCTCAGCCTCCCAAGTGCTGAGATGTGATTTCATTAGGTTATCTAGACTTGTCTTGAACTCTTAGGGTCAAGTTATCCTCCTGCTTCATCCTCCCCAGTGGCTGGGTCTGTAGGTACGTGCCACCATACCGGGGTTAAGATACATATTTTCAAGCTAAATAAATATATAATAATGCTGGAAAACATAATGATTGTCATTAATTTTGTAGAAATTTTGAAAATTCTTTGATAGAAAGAGAATGAGATTGGATTTCTAAAGGAAATCACAGCTCAAGACACTATTGGAAAGTACTGTTGCAGAGATGGGAGCTGTTCTGTTAGGTGGTCCAAGCTCAGACACCCCGGATCCAGATCCAGGGAAATGAGACATACTCACTATTGGGAATTTCTGATTTATTTGAGGCAATGCATCAACAACTTTATATGCATGGTCTTCAACCAAGAATTCTATTTCCATATATTTTCCTTAGGGGGAAAGATACATATATGCACAAAGAGTATGGATAAGATATTCATCATGAGAGTGATTGAATTATGAATTATGATATAGTCATGTGATACATTCATAACAGCGGGAAAATGTGTGGCATGCATTAAAAATATACCAGCATGCAAAGATCATCAAGATTTTGTGTTTTTCAAAAGTTTTCTAAAAGTAGTAGAACAACCCTCCAAATTCAGTCCATAACATCATGGGATACTATTCAGCCATAAAAAATGGATGAAAATTCTGTCCTTTGTGGAGATCATTATGCTTGTGAAATAAGCCAAGCACAGAAAGACAAGTATTGCATGATCTCGTCTGTGGAATCTAAAACAGTTGATCTCATAGAAGTTGAGAGTAGAATGGTGATTAACAGAGGCTGCAGAGAATGGAGAGGGGAGGGGATAGGGACTAAGTTATGATTAGGAGTAAGAAGTTCTGGAGTGCTATTGCACAGTTGGGTGACAGTAGAGAGCAATTAAGTACAGTATATTTCATAAAGCTGAAAGAAATGCTTTTGAATATTCTTGCCTTAAAGAGATTGTAGATGTTTGAGAGACAGTTATGTTTACCCTGATTTGAAGATTGCATAATGCATGCAGGAATCCAAACACACATGGTACTTGGTAAATATGTACAATTTTCATGTTTTTATATATCAGTTAAAATAATTTAAAAATTCCAATGGCTATTTTTCTATGTGTAGATCTGTAAACATATATGTATATCAATGTAATAGGTATAAATTTGTCTGAAATGATATATATCGAACTATTAACATGATTACCTTCTACATATTTCCATACAGTTTGAATTTCAAAATATTAGAATATATTTATGTATTGTGCAATTTGTTTTATAAAACGAAAGTTCTTAGGACATAGAGGGAACCAATATTTCAAACACCTAAGATGCTATACTTAATGAATATCTAACTAATAAGAGTTCAGGTAAACACATTACTTCCTATTGTGCTTATTCTGAATCTCATTATGTATCATACTCTAAAAAATTATATGATAGTACTTTGACTCAATTATTATTTGGAACAGATTGGTCTAGAATTGAGGAGGTGTCGTTTTCAGGTCAGGACAAGGTAGAAAGTCCATATGCTGAATCTCATGAATAAGAGTGAAAACATGAGAACAACTGTCAGATTTTTGCCTGGCACTCATTTTTACCCTGGCCCATGTGGTTCTATGCAGGAAATTTTATACAGATTAGAAATGTAATAGAAATGTATATGTAAATTTCGAAGCTAAGCACAAATCCTTAGACTTTGACTTCAGTTTATCCCAATATTTCCATGTTACTCTTCAATTTCATTTTTCAAAGAAGTATTTTTCTTTTCCTTTTCTGAAACCCAAGCTGCATTTTTACATGTTATTCATCATATATCAATTATCTCATTCCTTCTGTTGCTTTGGGTTTGTTTATTCTTATTTTTTAGGTTCTTTAGATGGGGACTTAGATTATTGATTTGACATTTTTCTTTTATTCTAAACTATGCATTTAGTGCTAGGAACCCCCTCTCCACCTTGCCCCTGGCACTGCTTCAGCTATACCCTAAACATTTTTTTGTGTTGCATTTCCTCTTTCATTCAGGTCAATGTATTTTTTAAATTACTTTTTGAGACTTTTTCTTTGATCCATAGCTTATTTAGAAGTATGTTGCTTAGCTTCCAAGTGTTTGGAGATTTTCTTGTTATCTTCCTGTATTGATTTCTAGTTTGATGCCATTGTAGACAGAATACACTCTGTATTATTCCAATTCTTTTAAGTTTGTTGAGGTCTATTGTATGAATCAGGATATGCTCTAGCTGATATATGTTTTTGGTGGGCACTTGAAAAGAATACATATTCTACTGTGGGAGTTGTCTATAAATGCTGATTAGATCCTGTCATGTTCATTTTCTGTCTAGCTGATCTCACAATTGTTGAGAGAGGAGAGTTGAAGTCTCCAATTATAATTATGGGTTTATTTCTCTTTTCAATCATATTAATTTTTGCTTTGCACATTTTGCAGCTCTGTGATTTTGGTGGATATATATTTAAGATTGAGACATTTTATTCCTGGGCTTACTCTTTTATCATTATAAAATGTCCCTCTGTCTCTGATAATTTTCTTTGCTCTAAAGTCCACTTTATCTGACTATTTATATAGTTACTTCTACTCTATTTTGACAAATGTCTACATGATTTGTCTTTTTTTCAGTGGTATATCCTTTTACTTTCAGCCAGTATTTGCTGATATATTTGAGGTAAGCTTCTTGTAGACAGCATGCAGTTGGGTTATGTTTCCAAATCCATTCTGCTAGTGTCTTTTAGTTGATGCATTTCAACTATGTTTTACATCATTGATGTGTTAAGACTGAACTCTGACATTTTATATTTTGTTTTCTCTTTGTTTGGGTTTTTGTTTGTTTCTATTTTATTTTTTCTTTCTCCCTATAGGTTACTTGAACATTTTTCAGAATTTCATTGTAACCTGTAGAGTTTTTTTCAAGTGTGCCTCTTTGTACAGCTTTTTTATTGGTTGCTCTGGATAGATATTATTAAATGATGTTGTTGTTTTTACCAGATTGTTAAGTGCAGACATCTTACATGACTTTAGCCCCCCCTCATTTACACTATACTTATTTCCTTTATATACATTTAGAATCATACCAGTGTCATAATTTTTGTTTCAGTGCTCAAACATAATTTAGAAAACTCAAGAGAAGGCTCTGTTCATTCTTTGTCTATTTTTCTCTCTGTTCAAATTGACTAACTTCCACTTTTCTTCTGTTTAGTCTACTGATTCTTCTTTCTCCTCTATTCTGCCATTCAGCCCATTTAGTGAGTATTTTAACTTTATTTTTTCTCTTCATATTTTAATATTTTATTAAAACAAATTTACATTTATATTAAATTGATTACAAAATTGCCTTTTCTAAATATTGGCTTAACTTCATTTTAAAAAGATGCAAAGTTTTAAAAAATATATCTTACATGTAAATTAAACATAATTTTTTTTCTTCTTTTACTTGTTCTACTTAGTTGTACATGACAGTAGAATGCATTTCAATTATTGTACACCAATGGAGTGCAATATTTCAATTCTCTGGTTGTACATGGTGTAGAGATGCACCATTTGTGCAATCATACGTGTATCTAGGGTAATGATGTCCATCTCATTTCACCATCTTTCCTATCCTCGTAACCTCTCCCCATCCTCCCCTTTGCCCAATCCAAAGTTCCTCCATTCTTCCCATACCCACCCCACCCCCATCATAGATCAGCATCCACTAATCAGAGAAAACATGTGGCCTTTAGTTTTTTGGGATTGGCTTACTTTGCTTAGCATAACATTCTCCAACTCCATCCATTTACCTGAAAATGCCATAATTTTATTCTCTTTTAATGCTGAGTAATATTCCATTGTGTAAAGAAACCACAGTTTCTTTATCTATTCATGTATTGATGGGCCTCTAGGTTGGTTCCACAGTTTAGCTATTGTGAATTCAGCTGCTATAAACATTGGTGTGGCTATCTCACTATAGAATGCTGATTTTAAGTCCTTTGGGTATAAATTGAGAAGTGGGATAGCTGGGTCAAATGGTGGTTCCATACTGCTTTCCAAAGTGGTGGCACCAATTTGCAGTCCCAACAGCAATGAATCAGTGCACCTTTTCCCCCCAACACTTATTATTGCTTGTATTCTTTTTTTAAAAATATTTATTTATTTGCTTTAGTTGTACACAATGTGTTTATTTTTATGTGGTGCTGAGGATCGAACCCAGGCTGTGCACATGCTAGGCGAGCGCTCTGCTGCTGAGCCACAATCCCAACCCCTGTATTCTTGACAACTGCATTTCTGACTGGGGTGAGATGAAATCTTAGAGTAGTTTTGATTTGCATTTCTCTGCTTACTAAAGATGTTGAACACTTTTTCATATATTTGTTTATTGCTTGTATATCTTCTTCTGAGAAGTGTCTGTTCAGTTCCTAAGCCCATTTATTGATTGGGTTGTTTGTTTTTTTGTTTTGGTATTAAGTTTTTTTTGTGTTCTTTATGTATCCTGAAGATATAGAATGATGTGTGTGTAGTAAAACTTTGCTCCCATACTGTAGGCGCTCTTCACCTCAATATTATTTCTTTTGCTGACAAGCTTTTTAGTTTGAATCCATTCCATTTATTGATTCTTTATTTTATTTCTTGTGCATTAGGAGTCTTGTTAAGGAAGTTGGGTCCTAATCTGACATGATGAAGATTTGGGCCTACTTTTTCTTCTATTAGGTGCAGGGTCTTGAGTCTAATTCCTAGATACTTGATCTACTTTCAGTTGAGTTTTCTGCATGGTGAGAGATAGAGGTTTAATTTGATTTTGCTACATATGGATTTCCAGTTTTCCCAGCACATTTGTTGAAGAGGCTATCTTTTCTCCAATGTATGTTTTGGGTGCCTTTGTCTAGTATGAGATAACTGTATTTATGTGGGTTGGTCTCTGTGACTTCTATTCTGTTTTGTTGGTTTACAAGTCTATTTTGGTGCCAATATGATGCTGTTTTTGTTAATGTTGTTCTGTAGTCTAGTTTAAGGTCTGGTGTTATGCCTTCTGCTTCACTTTTCTTGCTAAGGATTGCTTTAGCTATTCTGGGTCTCTTATTTTTCCAAATGAATTTCATGATTGCTTTTTCTATTTCTATGAAGAATGTCATTAGGATTTTAATAGAAGCCGGGCGCGGTGGCGCACACCTATAATCCCAGCACTTGGGAGGCTGAGGCAGGAGGATCGCGGGTTCAAAGCCAGCCTCAGCAATGGAGAGGCACTTAGCAACTCAGTGAGACCCTGTCTCTAATAAAATACAAAAAAGGGCTGGGGATGTGGCCCAGTGGTCTAGTGCTGCTGAGTTCAATCCCCGGTACCAAAAAAAAAAAAAAAAAATGGATTTTAATAGAAATTGCATCAAATCTTCATAACAGTTTTGGTAGTATGGCCATTTTGACAATATTAGCTCTGCCTATCCAAGAGCATGGGAGATCTTTCCATCTTCTAAGGTCTTCAATTTCTCTGTTTAGTATTCTGTAGTTTTCATTGTAGAGGTTTTTCACCTCTTTTGTTAGATTGATTCCCAAGTATTTTATATTTTTTGAGGCTATTTTGAATAGGGTAGTTTTCCTAATTTCTCTTTCACCTACTGCTTAAATTTCTATCTTGGCTCCAAATCTTGCAACTGTGACTTTGGGCAAGTTACCCTTCCTCTTTGATTCATTTATTCTAGAAGTTTTGTGGTGAGAATTTTTTGGATCTTCTAAATATAGAATCATGTTGTGGACAAATAGTGATAGTATGAGTTCTTCTTTTCCTATGCATATCCCTTTAATTTCTTTTGTCTGTCTGATTGCTCTGGCTAGAATTTCAAGGACTATGTTGAACAGAAGTGGTGAAAAAGGGCATTACTGTCTTGTTCCAGTTTCTACTCAGGTCACATGGTCCATGTAAGGTCTGGCCAGGAGAATAGGGGTTGAGTATAAGCTGATGGTTAATCTTCTTACTTAGATAGTGGCTAGAAACATAGATTTTTATACCTACCGCTTAGATTTCTATCTTGGCTCCAAACCTTGCAACTGTGACTTTGGGCAAGTTACCCTTCCTCTTTGATTTACTTCTTTGTAAAATGCTGGTTACTATTGTTGGTTTTTCCCCAACCTAGTGCTTTTCATGTGTGCACAGAGTAATTGTGGTGCATCTTGAAGATACAGTTATAGCTTTCTGAAATTCATCACTCTTCTTTGATGATTTTTGGACAGAGGGAATAAGAAGTGAGATGTGTACGTGACCATGGTGGAAAGGGTTGGGAGAGTGATCTTCTCTGAATAATGAGTCTTGAGAGTGGGAGGGAGGAGGTGGACAAATGACTGATAAGTTATACCTTAGAGAGGGCAAAGGAGAAGAGGTATGTATGGAAATTCACAGTTGTCTGGTAGATTGAAAATAACTGGAAAATTGTGTTCAGTATATTTTAAAATATTGTAAGAAACTTTGAATGAACATCTCACACAAACTGTTCTCTTGTGATGAAATTTGGGCGAGCTGTGGAAGAAGGCTTTTCTCCCTCTGCAGGCATGGGAAGGTGTGGTATTATACACTTTAGAAACAGAGCAGAAGGGAGCTTTTTTTTTTTTTCTCTCTGGGCTCTAGATCAGCTTCCTTCCTCCAGGTTCAGGAAGTCATTCATTCCATGTCCTTGTTTCCATGACAATCTTTCCCCCCTCAGTTGAGGATGCTCTGGAAATGTCCAACCTCCAGGTCACTTTGTCTTGAAAGCTGACTCCAGATAACAGTGTATTCAGTTTTGCATTTCTGAGTTTTGCCTTTTTCCTTTTTATTTTATTTGATGACTCCCTCCCACACCCCACACCCCCTTCAAATAGAGTCAGGTTAATTGGGTGCACTGTTTGAAGCCAGGATCAAAATAGGAGCAATTAAATCCATTGAAACATTTGAGGGATGAATTTTAAAAGTATATCTATTTTTTTTCCCCTTCAATAAATAGTACAACTTAAAACCTGACTCACAGCTACATTCCAACATCCTCAATATTGTGAGATGATCTGGGTGCTCAACCTTACAAAGCTATTTCTACCTCACCATCCCAAATGTCTGTTGCTGAGCCTGTTCCAGGGTTGTGCATGGATCTGCATAATGAATAGGGAACCTCTTTTAAGAACACCGTTTCTCTCGTGGAAATACTTTTTATTTCTTAGAAACAGCCAACTGTGAATAGGACATAATACCCAGTGGTATAAGGCCTGTGTTATGGGGAGGACTGACCACCCTTCATTGGGCACTTCCACATGCAGTGTTGTACCATGGGAGAGGATGGAGCATTATCAATTTTACCTGCTTATGATTTTTCTCTCCTTAATTCAAGGAGATACTGATGTTGTGGTTTAACATAATTAGAACCTGGAAATAGAAGGGCTGCCCTTCCTCCCCATGCTCATGATCTTCTTTGCCATTGTTCTACATCTCATTTTGAAAAGTAAATTTTTATTGTGTAAAAAGATTAAAAGGAGTTGCTTTGTGGCCTTAGATATGGTCTGTTTTAGAGAAGGGTCCATGTGCTGCTGAGAAAAAAACTGTATTTGCACTCTGATGCATGAAATATTCTATATATGTCCACTAAGTCTAAATTATTGATTGTATTATTTAGTTCTACAGTTTTCTTTTCTTTTTAGTTTTTGTTTGGAAGATCTATCCAGTAGTGAGAGAGGTGTGTTAAAGTCACCCAGTATTATTGTGTGGTGGTCTATTTGATTCTTGAAATTGAGATGGGATTGCTTGATGTATGTAGATGCACCATTGTGTGGGGCTGTTCCATTTTGGGGGGCACAAATATTTGTGATTATGTCTTTTTGATGTATTTAAGCAGTATTAAATGTCTTTCTTGTCCCTTTGGCTTGAAGTTCACTTCATCTGAGGATGTAAACCTCTGCTTGTTTATGCAGTCCAGGTGAGTGATGTTTTTTCCCATCCTTTCACCTTCAGTCTGTGGATATATTTGCCTATGAGGTGAGTCTCTTAGAGACAGCATATTGTTTGGTCTTCTTTCTTTAATCCAATTAGCCAGTCTGTGTCTTTTGATTGATGAGTTTAGGCTATTAACATTCAAAGCTATTATTGAGACATGATTTGTATTCCTGATCATTTTGGTTTATTTCCAGTTTTTAATTTGACTTAAGTTTCTCCTTTGGTTGACTCTTCCTTTAATGTAGTTCCTTCCTTTTCTAGTTTTCACTTTTTTAAAAAAATTTCATCCTCATGGAGTACTTTGTTGAGAATGTTCTGTAGTGCAGGCTTTCTAGTTGTGTATTGTTTTAACATTTGTTCAACATGGAAAGTTTTTATTTCATCTTAAAATCTGAAGTTTAATTTTGCTGGATATAAAATTCTTGGTTGGCATCCATTTTTTTTCAGAGCTTGATACATATTGTTCCAGGACCTTCTAGTGTTGAGGGTCTGGGCTGAGAAATCAGCTGAGATCTGAATTGGTTTCTTCCTATATGTAATCTGATACACATAAACCAATGGTACAGAATAGAAGACACATAGACAAACCCACATAAATAAGGTTATCTCATATTAGACAAAGGTGCCAAAAACACACATTGGAGAAAAGATAACCTCTTCAACAAATAGTACTGGGAAAACCAGAAATCCATATGTAACAAAATGAAATTAAACCCCTTTCTCTCACCCTTTCGAAACTCAACTCAAAGTGAATCAAACACTTAGGCACTAGAACAGAGACCCTGTGCCTAATAGAAGAAAAAGTAGGCCCCAATTTGCACCATGTCAGCTTAGGAACTGACTTCCTTAAAAAGGACTCCTAAAACCCAAAAAGTAAAATCAATAATCAATAAATGGGATGGTATCAAACTAAAAAGCTTCTTCTCAGCAAAGGCAACAATCAATAATGTGAAGAGAAAGCCTACAGAATGGAAGAAAATCTTTACCACATGTACTTCAGATAGAGCATTAATCTCCAGGATGTATAAAGAAATCAAAAAGCAACACCAAGAAAACATAACCTAATCAATAAATGGCTAAGGAACTGAACAGACACTTCACAAAAGAAGAAATACAATCAATCAACAAATATATGAAAAAATGTTCATCATCTCTAGCAATTAGAGAAATGAAAATCAAATCTACTCTGAGATTTCATCTCACTCTAGTCAGAATGGCAATTATAAAGAATACAAGCAACAATAAAAAGGTACACTCATACGTTGCTGGTGGGACTACAAAATGGTGCAACCACTCAGGAAAGCAATATGGAGATTCCTCAGAAAACTTGGAATGGAACCACCTTTTTACCCAGCTATCCCTCTTCTTGGTTTATACCCAAAGGACTTAAAATCAGCATATTACAGTGACACAGCCACATCAATGTTTATAGCAGCTCAACTCACAATAGCTGAACTATGGAATCAACCTAGGTACCCCTCAACAGATAAAAGAATAAAGAAAATATGGTATAAAAATATATATATATTATCAATGAGTATAATAAAAAAAAAAAATACAAAAAAGGGCTATAGTAAGTATTCAATCTCCGGTACACACAAACACACATATACAATGAAATACTTCTCAGCATTAAAGAAGAATGAAATTATGGCATTTGCTGATAAATTGATAAAATTGGTGACTATCGTGCTAAGTGAAATAAGCCAATCCCCAAAACCCAAAGGCCAGATGTCCTCTCTGATATGTGGATGCTGACTCACAATAGGTGGGAGAAGTGAGAAGAGGGAGGAATGGAGGTTCACCGGATTGGACATGGGAGAATGGGGGGAAGGCAAGGAGAATGGGAATGGCAAAGACAGTAGAATGAATTGGACATAACTTTCTATGTTCATATGTGAATATATGACCAGTGTAACTCCATATCATGTACAACCATAAGAATGAGAAGTTATACTCCATGGATATATAATACATCAAATATATTCTACTGCCATGTATAACTAAAAGAAGAATTTTTTTTTGAAGAGGCAGAACCAGGGTGAATATCCAGCTTTCTACAGTCTTATTACTGCACCTGACTCTGTTTCCTGGAGCTGGAAACTGGCTCTCTGGTTTCACAGAGTCCAGGAAATAGACACATTATTCAGAGAGATGTTATAGTGGCACAGAGGTGGTGATTAGTGTCCAGGATGCCTCATCATTTTAATGACTAGTTTAAGTTCATCAAGTGTAGATGGTCTGTGAAGTGGCCTGTTTTTCCTCATGCATCTGGTGAGGAAAAAAGGACGGTGAATAGGGCATATCCTCCCTACCCCCATATCCTTAAGACTAGTATCATTATTTTTTTAAAAAAATATTTATTTATTTACTTTAGTTGTACACAATGCATTTATGTTTACGTGGTGCTGAGGATCGAACCTGGGCTGTGCACGTGCAAGGTGAGTGCTTTGCCGCTGAGCCCCAGCCCCAGCCCTCATTAAAATTTTTAAAACAAGAATATCAGCTACCATTTATTGGCAATATATACTGAACTCTATGCTAAGTACTTTTTAGAATTTACTCTTCACAATGACCCTCTGCTATAGGTGCTATTATTATCTCTTTTTGCAGAAATAAAAATGTTATGAAACTTGTATGCACTACACAGCCAGTAAACAGCAGAGACTGCAGCATCCACTTGGCTCTAAAGTCCACTGAAGTCCTACACACTGGACTCAATTAAGCAAAGTTCAACTTCTACTGTGACTGGAAATCCAGTGCTGTTAACACAGAGAAAACTTTAACCTCCTTGTTTACTGTTAAATAAACAGGGTTTAGTAGCTGTGGTTTTCTATCTGTTATACATTCTTTTTCTGGATACCCACAATTCCCCTTTCTTTATATTCTTTCAAGCCCTTAGGTGTCCATTTAATATAAGGTCAGAAGACATTATCTTCTTGCATTTGAGAGTTGTGTGCTGGCTTTCACATGCATAGCATACAATCTATACTAACCTGTGTCATTCCTAAGGCATTTCCAGTTAGAGCTGTCCCAGTTATCTCTGAACACTTAACTATGAGTGGGCTGCAGATAATGATGATTACACATAATAAATTTCATGTGCTCTATTCAGACTTCACATATGTGAGTTAAGGAACATTTGGTCCCCATATCACATATGCTGTAAATCTTATAGCAATAGAGGATTAATCAAGTGCTCCAAGTAAGAAAAATTGAACTTGCCTTCCATCTTAGTTCAGTTGGGCTGCTAAAATAAGATATCAACTGTGTAGCTTAGAAACAATAGAAATTGGTTTCTCATGGTTCTTGGTTCTAAGAAGTCTAAGATCAAGGCAGCAGCAGGCTTGATTTCTGGTGAGGACCTTCTTTATAGATGGTGGTTTTCTCTCCATAACTGCACAAGGCAGAAGAGTTAAAGGAGCCCACAGGCCCTGCTCCTCATAACACTAACTTAGGGGTTAGAATTTCAACAAATGAATCATGGGGGATATAAACTCAGTCTGTTGCAGGGTTTTTCTTTTGCAATGTAACTTATTGCTCGTGTAAATGTTGCCAGGGATTCTTTGAATCATTCTGTATGAATTACTGATGCAAGGAACCAGTGTAAGAAATGCTAATACACTGGCTATCACTACTACAGATAGAAATTTCTGTATATCTGACCCAGGAGTGGTGTATCTTTTGTCAGGATCCATTAAACCATGGTAGGCTAACTTGCTTAGGTTGTAAATAGCATCAGCTCTCAGGTTCTTCCTTCACAGTTCTTGACAACAGCCTGTTATTATTATTATTATTATTATTATTATTATTATTATTATTCTGGGAACTAAACCCAGAGCCTCTTGCATGCTAAGCAAGTGGTGTAACTCTCCCACTAAGTTAAACCACCAGCCCTTTATTATTGTTTTTATTGTTGCTAACCACCATTTATGCAGTATCAAGTTTGAAATCAATGAACCAAGTTCTGTTCTGATGTAATATATGATCTTCATTAAGCCCTACCACATTGTTACGAATTACATAACATTATCCTCATTTGGCAGATGACAATCATGAGATTCAAGGATCATTGTTGATTCCTTTCTTGGTGTCCACTTCCCCTTTCCCATTTGTACTCTGATTTTTGTTCTTGTATCCACCACACTCTCCTCTTGCAAGCAAGTTGTCTTTTCCTCTAGCTGTAGGTGTAAGCCTGACCCCTTTGTAGATGATTAGCTTTAGAACTTTATCCTAAGCTAATAAAGACTTGACAGAGGCAAATGGATTGGGGAGAGAAGTATATACTAATATACTTTAGGGACTTCTGGGAAAGAAGTTTTCTTGTTCTTTCATAAGGCCATAGGGAAAGATAGAATTACTTTCTCCAAATGTTGGTATGTATTAGTAGCATAACAGTGATAAATTTCAACTGATCTACACCCACCAGAATTAATGCTAGGTATAATATTAAAGCAGGGCCTGAAATTCCCTACTATGCCAAATAATACACCTTTTGGTGCTGGATTGAACAAAAGTCCTGGGAGAATGCTACAGTGGCAGGCAGCCAGTTTAGAGGAATGGCTACTTATTAACTGGTACCAACACAGTTAATATGTTAAGAACTAGTATAGCTGCACAAGAACTAGTATAGCTACACAAGGAGTACAGGTGCAATGCCTGAAAGGATGATATTTATCTCCCTCCCAGTCGGAGGAGGAAGTTCACACATAGAGGGCAGAACCGAGACAGGCATAGGGAGATGGAGAGAGCCATTGGGTTGTGATAACCTGACAGCTGCCCTCTCTCTGGGCTTTTTCACTTAAGACACTACAAATTACCTTTCACATATGGTAGTTTGGGTCTAGACTTCAGTTACAGGCAAAAGCATCCACTGAAGCATAAAGTAACTAGTCCAAGGACTCAAAGCAAGAAAACAGCCACAGAATTGAAAGTTGGGTCTATCTGACTTAAATGTTCCTGCTCTTTCTTATGCCTTATGGTGCTCTCAAGTACCAAATAATCATGAAAAATTATTTGAAATTTTAAAAAGCTGTATTCAAATTTTGGTTATTTTCTCTGGGGAGCTATTGTGCAATATGGTGACTTTAGATAACAATTATGTACTGCACATTTCAAAAAGCTAGAAGAAAGATTTTGAATGTTTTTGTCACAAAGAACTGATGTTTGAGGAAATAAGTATGTTTAACCTAATTTAATGTTACACAACATATACATGTATCAAACATTACACGGCACCCCATGAATATGTACAACTTTTATGTTTCATGTATTAAAATTTTAAAAAGTTAAAAAATTTGTTTACAATTTGATTAGAATAATAAATAAAGAGACAGAGAATGCCAAGAAAAATGCAAAAATGTGGTTTTTTTTTTTTTTTTTTTTTTTTTTTTTTGTGATGCTAGGGATTGAACCAGGGCCTTGTTCATGAGAGGCAGGCATTCTACCAACTGAGCTATATCCTCCAGTGTTAACTTTTTGTGCATGAATTGAGAGTTCTTACCACTCCTCCTAAAAGCATACTCATTCAGCTTAATAAAAATAATCTTAAGAAAAATATAATAGAAAATATCTGATGTTCTAATTATTTCCTGAGACAACCGGTTGATCTCACAGCTGAAGTCAGATTGATGGCCAGAAGTCTGATGTAGGAAAGGCCTCTCACATTTACACCAGGCCTGCACATGGAGAATTTTCATCACACAGTCACCCCAAACTCCAAGCAGTAGTCACTGTTTCAGAAAAAAATGACTTGAACTCCCATTTCTTTGCTCAACCAAGAATCAATGTAAATGAAGGCTCTATATTTGCATCTACTTTAACTGATAGTTTTTACAGACTTTTCCTGTAATCTGTTATAATGTATACACTTATTTTGATAGAATATCTGTACATATTCAGAGCTCACCCACACAAACATGTTGAGAGTTGGGAAGTCCTCAGAGACTTCCATTTCAAACTCTGTCCTGAGAGCACTAAGACTTATAGAGGCCAAGTGGGAAAGGCAGACCAATTTAAAAATATCTGTAATGTTAGCAAGCCATCGTCTTTCAACTGCACATTTTCATTTTTGAAAATACACAAAAGTCACTTAATGTCAAATATTGTGAATAAGGGGCAGGGGTGGGGTACAGATCCAGTTGAATAACATCTGACGTAACAAATAATGAGTAAGGAATCTGTGGTTTTGGCTTGGTTAAATCTATTGGTAGCTCAAAAAAATAACTTAGAAGGAAATATTTTTAAACTACATTGAACAAAGGCAGCATTATTTGGAATAAGTCCCAAATCTACCAAGGTTACACCTAATTTAGAAGTGAATTGCTAATTTCCAAAATATTTGGAGATTTTCCCATTATTTTTTTTCTATGATTGGTTTCTAGCTTAATTCCACTATGATCACAGAACAAATTCTGTGGCTTCAATCCTTTAAAATTTGTTTAAGTATCCTTTATGGCCTATTACATAGTCAATTTTGGTAAATGTTCTATGTGCCCTGGAAAAGAATGTATATTCTATTGTCATTATGTGGAATAGTCTAGGCATGCCAATTAGGTCAATGTGTTAATCATGTTTTTCAGATCTGCTATGTGCTTATTGATGCTACTTTCTGCTTATTTTATCAATTATTGAAAGAGATGTTGAATCTCACATTAGGGCTATAGATTACTCAATTTATTTTGTTCTGTCATTTTTTTCTTTGTGTAATTTGAAGCTATGTTGCTACAATTGTTATCTCTCTCTGGTGGAATAATTCTTTATCATTTTGATATAATCCTCTGTATTATTCTGACTCCAATCACTGGGTTAAGCAATGGAAGTTTTAAAAAGTCAATAGGCTTAGTAAAAACTTACTGTGTTCTGATAAATTACTGAAATATAAAAGGAAACTCAAGATGGTACTCTAAGGCTGAGAAAGTACCCAAGAAGAGCCAAACTTGGAAGAGACAAACTTAGAAGGAGCAGAACTCACTGGGGAGGAAGTAATCTGGCCTTTTGAATCTCAGGATTTACTAGTTTTCCTAAGCTAGAGCTGGTCTGTAGTCACTGAGTATACAGGAGGTGGCCTTCAAGAGTGCAGGTTGGGGCAGGGGATATGCCACTGGTGGTGTGAGTATGCAGAGGAACTATGGCCTTGGTAGAAATTCCCCATGCCACAGGCAAACTGCCTGGTGGCCTGCAGAGGGAGTCAAGATGCCAATGTGGGCAGGAGGCTTTGAAGGTGCTAATTTCCATGTCTTTTGACACAGTGGTGCACAACTGTAATCCCAGAAACTCAGGAGGCTGAGTCAGGAGGATGGAAAGTTCAAGACTGGCCTGGGCAATTCAGTAAGACCTGTCTGAAAATAAAAAGGGTTGAGGATATAGCTCAGTGGGAGAGCATACCTTTCAATCAGTACCATTAAAAAAAAAAAAAAAAAAAAAAAAAAGATTTTCCCTAGATTAGACTGAAAGTCCCTTCCTCCTATAACATACCTCTAGCACTGTCTACTGAGAATGCTTAATTAACATCATGCTCATTATAAAGCAGAGATAGTTAAAGGAATTCTGTCCATTATACGAAGCAAACTGCACATCTTTTTATCTTAAATAATCCTTGTGCCTTAATATCTACTTTATCTAACAATATAGTTACACCAGCTTTTGGTTAATGTGTGAATGGTAAATCATTTTTCATTTTACTTCCTGGTTCTTTTATATTTTGAGGTATGGCTCGTATATAAGTTGCATGATTGATGTAGCATTTAATATAATTATTGATAGATTTGCTTTACTTTTTCGTTTTTACAAATTGTCCTACTTATTCAAAGTTTCATTTCTTCCTTTTCTTGTTTTAGATTGAGTAAATTTGTATTTTTAAAAATTTTTGCATTCTTTTTACTGGCTTATGTGTATGTTTTTATTTTAAATACTATTCTTCCAGTGGTACTATAATTAATAAAATATTCATCCTTGACTTATTATAGTGTAGTACCAATTAGTTCTTTTATTACTTCTCAGATGTTGATGTTAGAACACTTTAAATTTTTTGTTCTCCTACCATCTTTTGTATTATCATTATTACACATTTTACATCTTCGTGTATTTAAATGTTAGGACTTTTAGTTGAGACAATATTCATTTAGATATGCCTTTCCCATTGTTCATCATTCCTTTCTACATTTCTATAAGTTTTTTTGAAGTAATTTTCCCTTTGCCTGAATAACTTTAGCATTTCTTGTAGTGCAGGGATGTTGGTGATAAAACTCTCCTGTACTTAATTTGTCTGGAAATTATTCTGCTTTGCCTTCTTTTTAAATTTTTATTTATTTATTTTTACACAAATGGAACACAACTTTTCTTTTCTCTGTTTGTACAAGATGAATAGTCACACCATTCATGCAACCATACTTGTATATAGGGTAATAATGTCTGTCTCATTCCACCACATTCTCCCCTTCCTCCCCTCTGCTCAATCCAAAGTTCCTCCATTCTTCCCTTGCCCCCTCCATTATGGATCAGCATCCACTTATCAGAGAAAACAGTTGGCCTTTGGTTTTTTGGGATTGGCGTACTTCACTTAGCATGATATTCTTCAACTCCATCCATTTACCTGCAAATGCCATAATTTCATTCTTAAGGCTGAACAATATTCCATTGTGTATATATACCACAGTTTCATTATCCATCCATCTATTGAAGGGCATAATGGTTCCACAATTTAGCTATTATGAGTTGAGCCGCTATAACATTGAGGTGGCTGCATCACTATAGTATGCTGATTTTAAATCTTTTGGGAATAGACTGAGGAGTGGGATAGCTGGGTCATATGGTGGTTCCTTTCCAAGTTTTCTAAGGAATCTGCACACTGCTTTCCATAGTGGTTGCACCATTTTGCAATCCCACCAGTAATGAATCAGTGTACCTTTCCTCCCACATCCTTACCAGCACTTATTGTTGCTTGAATTCTTGATAACTGCCATTCTGACTGGAGTGAAATGAAATCTTAGAGTAGCTTTGATTTGCATTTCTCTAATTGCTAGAGATGATGAACATTTTTCCTATGTTTTTTGATTGATTGTATTTCTTCTTCTGAAAAGTATCTTCTCATTTCCTTGGCCCATTTATTGATTGGGTTATTTGGTTTTATTGGCGTTAAGTTTTTTGAGTTATTTATATATCTGGAGATGAGTGCTGTATCTGAGGTGCATGTGGTAACGATTTTCTCCCACTCTGAGGGCTCTCTCTTCACATTATTGATTGTTTTCTTGCTGCAAAGAAGCTTTCTAGTTTGAATCCATCCCATTTATTGATTCTTGATTTTATTTCTTAAGCTTTAGTAGTCTTGTTAAGGAAGTTGGGGCCTAATCTGACATGATGAAGATTTGGGCCCACTTTTTCTTCTATTAGGTACAGAGTCTCTGGTCTAATTTCTAGGTCCTTGATCCACTTTGAGTTTTGTGCAAGGTAAGAGAGGTTTAATTTCGTTTTGTTTTGAAAGAATATGTTTGTAATTGGTATTTATTTCTAGGTTAGCAGTGGTTTTCTCTCAGGATGCCTTCTGACTTCCAACATATGTTCTGAGAATTAACCTTCAAGTCTTATTGCTGTTCTTTTGAAGGCACTGTCTTTATTTTTCTCACTGCTCTTCTTCCTTCCTCTCTCTTCTTCACCTTCTTCAGGTTTATACTTTATCATTTTCAGTACTGTCACCATGATGTCCCTAGTGGTGGATTTTTTTGCATTTGTCCCACTTCAGGTTTGGATTTTTGGTTTGATGTCTTTCATCATTTTTGGAAAGTTCTTGGTCATCATCTCTTCAAATATTGCTTTTACTCTATTCACTTTCTTTTTGAAATAAAATTTGTACTTGTGTTAGGCCTTTACCCCAAGTCAGACATATATCTTCATCATGTTCCATACTCAATTATGTATTTGTCACCCTCAGCTTCTAAATTTTCTACTAATTTTTAAAATAACCCTGCCTTTAAACAAGTCCAATATACTACTTAATTTTAATGTTTTAGTTCTGGAATCTATTGCACTTTTGTATGAATGTTGTTGATTAAATTTTCTGTCTTCTATTTTTCTTGGACATAATTAATTATAGTTAATATAGAGTTTGTGTCTGATACTTTCAACAACTGGGTCATCTTGTGGGTTTATTTCTATTGTTTATTTCCTCTTCCAATCCTGCTTCTTGGTATGCCTGAAATTTTTCATTTGTTTAAACTAAGGGCTGTGCATTGTGTTTGAAGAATTGTAAAGGCTTAGAGGATGTCAGATTCCTCCAGAAAAGGATGTACATCATTCTCTATATTAGAGGCTATGCTAGGCTTTGGGAAAACAGAAGTGAATAAGGTACGCAAAATCTCTGCCTTCATGGAGCTTACATTCTAGTATGGGGAATAGACAATAACAAATGAATGCATAATAACTAGTGATAACTGACATAAAGAACAATTATGTATGGGATAGAGATTAAAGGATAGTTACTGCATTTAGACGTGGTGTTCAAAGGGTGACATTTGAATAAAGGAGAAGAAGTTAAAAAATAAGTTTTTAAAAAGGTATTCTAAGCAGAGGGAAAAAGAAATGCAAAGGCCCTTGTTAAAGGAACAGCAAAGGGCTGGGGTTGTGGCTCAGTGGTAGAGTGCTTGCCTAGCATGTATGAGGAACTGGGTTTGATTCTCAGCACTGCTTATAAATAAATGAATAAAATAAAGATCCATAAACATTTTAAAAATATTTTTAAAGAAAAGGAACATCAAGGCAGGATCAATGACTGTGCTGGAGTGGTCAGTGGGTAAGTGACAGAAAAAGGCTGAGCAGTAAGGAGGTCCTGAATATCAGGGGTTTTAGAGCCCACAAATTTTTATGCTATGTGTAATGGGCAGCCATGGAAAGATTTTGAGGAATAGCATGATGTGATCTGACTTAGATTTTTATAATGATCGTTCTGCCTAATGTGTTTGGAATGGACTGCTGCAGGGAGGACTGTTAGTTGGGAAGAAAGGGGCTCGTTAGGAATCTCTGTCATAGCCCGTGGTGGCCTGACCTGGAGGAGCTGTTGGATTTGGGATATATTTTTGAAAACGGAGACAACAGATTCCAATAATGGTTTTGATGCAGGGTCTGCAGAGGTGGGTTTCCACAAAGCTTAAGCTTCAGGGTCTGCTACTTGCATCATTCCATCCAAAATTAATATTCATTTTTGTAGCTAATTTTGTAGTCTTTTTTCACTCTTCCCTAAGGGTTGACTTCCTCTTCCACATCCCAGAGGTGGAACTCTAGAAGCCCACAGCAGGCCTTGGTAGTTTTAAAAATTACATGTGAATTCTGTAGACAGAGCAAGCATTCTCCTGCTTGTCTTGGTTACCTGATTACCTTCATTACAGTCACATCTTCACGACACCTGCTTAGATCCATAGCCATTTGGGCTTCTGATCCCTGACCTTCTCAGATATCTCACTTGTCCTCTAATGGCTGCACACTGGGTACTTACTGAATAAATGAAGGAACAGGTGCTGTGTTTTCTATATAGATATACTCACCACCAGCACAAGTGTAATCAAGGGAAGTTTCACTCATTTTTATTCTTTTCTGTTTTTCTAATTTTCTTCCTCTTTTGTTCGTTTCCCCCTGTTGTTACATATTCCCCTTTTAAGAAAAAATTAAGGATGGATAAAATGGATGCCAGGGGAGAGAGGAAGAAACTATTTCCCACCTGACTGGTAATGTTATTTGACCTGACTTCAAATTGACCTTTGAGTTTGTTTTGTGAAGAAGCAAACACTTCACATTATTTCCAAAGAACAGAAGGTGAATTTTATCTTTTCCTTGGGCAGGGGGACAAGAAACAGGCCAGTTTACTTTTCATTTAAAAGGAAGGAGAAGAGCCAGGCACAGTGGCATATGCCTGTAATCCTAGCAACTAGGGACGATGAGGCAGGAGGATCACAAATTCAAGGCCAGCCTCAGCAACTTACCTTGTCTCAAAGTAACACATTAAAAGGGTCAGTGTTAAAGCACCCCTGGGTTCAATCCCCAGTACAAAAAATAACAACAACAACAACAACAAAACAAAACCAGAGAGAGAAGATTTAAGTAAATATTTTAACTACAGACTGTGTGAACAGTTGCTATTAATAAAATCCACTCCCAACCTAAACTGAAGGCCAGACCTGAAGACTGGGGAAAAGAATAAATTAAATCCACTGTTTACCAGAATAATATTTCTAAACCTATTTGCCGTTTCATGGATACGAAAACACAGCAAAGTCCACTGGCAGCTTCCACGTCGAAGGGCTGGGTGAGACCAGATGACTCATTGTTTGTCTGGTTTAGAAGTTGTAATACATATTCTTGCCAGTTTGTTTTGATCCCACTTAATTCCCAACTTCCCATCTTTTTTTCTAATGAAAAATCAGCTTTGAAAAATTGCTCACCAAATTTCCTTCACAGAGTCAAAATCTCGCAATGTACTCCTGATTGATGAAGTCCTTTGAATGCTAGATTTGCTAAATTACCTCTGGGAAGCCCTTAGTGGAGAGAGGAGGTAAAAATCCACACAGATATTAACTGATGTGATGGATCATTTCTTCTCAGCGTATTATAAAATCAGAGTGAGGCTGCAGAGCCAAGCTTTGAATTTCCTCCCATCCCCCTGCCTCTTCTTTTCAGAAATTTGCTTCAAGGAAGTATTTTGAGGTATCCAGACAGAAAGCATTATGTTAGGTCAAAGAGGGTTGGTTGTTCTATGAGCTTCGTGAATAGAGAAAACCCATCTAACCCTCTCTTGCCTGCATATCTGACTGTGGAGTTATGGTATTTGCTTTTATAGTCTCTGGACGCAGCTGCTTGGGGTCATGGCCAAGTGCTGAGAAGGCACCATTAGTAGCGCTGACACATCCCACAGCTTTGTCAGAAGACTCAATGGCTCTGTACTTGTCTTCAGAGCTGTCATTCCAACAAATGCACAGAAGGAATCTTTGCAGCTACCTCATGACCAAAGGGAAAAGTGGTAGCAGTGAGGAAGCCAATATCCATGGGAAGCCTCTTGCAGAACGGTGGGAGTCTCTTCCCAGCTAGAAGGACTGCCATTGTGGACAGGAAGGAGGTGGCAGGGAAGAAATTCCCCTGGCTCTCCTCCCTGAAGTGTGGAGACTCTGTCACAGCCACAGAGGAACCCACAGAAGAGTATGGCGGATGGGAGCAGTTCACATGATGATCAGGAAGGAGAGAGAGAGAGAGAGAGAGAGAGAGGGAGAGAAAGAGAGAGAGAGAGAGAGAGACTCCACTCTCCAGATATAAAATAAATACCCCAAAGCCACGTCGTCCCCAATGAACTACTTCCTCCAGCCACACTCCACCTGCCTCCACTTATCACTCAGTTAATCCCATCACTGATTAGATTAAGCTATAGCCCAATCATTTCTCCTCCAAACCTTCTTAAATTGTTTCACATGTGAGCTTTTGGGAGCCATCACAGCTTAACCATAATGCGGAAGGCTAAAGCGGACTACACTGTCATTCTTTGCTCACACTAGGGTGCTGAGAGGCTCCTCAGCAGGAAGACAGAGTCCAGAAGTACTGAACAAAGTTCCTTCTCTTCTATACTTAGGAAGCTGCACTACTTATTTCTTTCTGAAGTTAAAATATATGTATGTATACTTTATTATACGTATGTATATATGTGTCATTCATGTAATTACATATATATACACACATTTATAGAAAGATATAGTAGACTAGATGAAAGAACTAAAATCAGCATATTATAGTGATATAGCCCCATCAATATTTATAGCAGCACAATTCACAATAGCTAAATTATGGAACCAGACCAGATGCCCATCAATAGATGAATGGATCAAGAAAATATAGTATAGACACAATGGAGTTTTGTTCAACCATAAAGAAGAAAGAAATTATGACATTTCCTGGTAAATGGATGGAACTAGAGAACATTATGCTAAGTGAAATAAGCCAGACTTAGAAAATCAAGAATTAAATGTTTTCTCTCATATGAGGAAGCTAGAGCAAAATAAGGGAAAAGTGGGGAGGTGGGGTAATCAGATATTGACACAAAAGATTAGGGAAGATAAGGGGTATAGAAAAAGGAGATTGAGAAGGAGGGAGGAGGGAGGGGAAAAGGGAAGAAATGTGGAATGAATTTAACATAATCATGCTGTGTGCATGTATAAATATAGCATATTGAATTCCACCTTTATGTATATCTATAAAGCACCAATCAAAAATAAATAAACAAGTGAAAGGAAGATCAGTAGAGCAGAGAAAGGAGAATAGGGGAAGGGAGGTGGGAAGGAGGAGACACTGGGGACTGAAATGGAATAAATAAAATTTCATACATGTATGTTTTTATCAAAATGAGCCCAACTGTTATGCATAATGCACTGATAAAAAGAAAAGAAAGGTATAATAGATAATGGATAGTAAGCATATGTATTGTGTATTATATATGCCTTATCTACTTACTATATAGAGGCAGCAAATTATGTATGCATATGTATGCAAATATGTGTGCATTTGTTGGAACTCAATTTACATTCTTGTCCATGGCAAGAGAAATAATTAACCTTCTGTTCTTCAACAGAAAATATGGTAACCAAATCAGCAAGATGATGTTGCATCAATGACTGACTCATACTTTCTCAACTGAGGTTCTATGAGAGAATAGTTTCCTAATACTCCCTGTATATAATGAACTAACTCTACTCCATGCATCTACACTGGTACAAGTTATAAATTAACTTGTATCTATGAACCCACAATAGTATCACTTATGTGCCATTTTTAGCACCATTCTTGGGAGACAGTCACATGATTTTCTGTATCTTGCCCTCTTCCAGAAATCATGGTTCTGAATGCTTTCCCCTAGTTAGAATGCAAAAGTCAGCAATAGGAATGGAAAGAGGCAAACAAAAATATATCCCCTCTGCACTATGGAAGCTGACTGGACAATTTCCTCCCCTCTAGCCTCTAGCCTCTGGCCTCTGCCCTCACCCCCAAGAGGAAGGGAGGCTTCCTTCTTAGACAGTGAGGCACCAGCAATGAGGTGCATCTGCAGTATCTGAAAGTGCATTTTGGAAGCATTCCAATTCCAATTGGCTGAAAGTGAAGTATGTCAGATTTGATCGCCTAGGGAGAGACGTAAAACAATCCATTTATATAGCAATATAAAAATGTACTTCACTTTATAATGTGCAAATGCTGTTTAGGTAATCAAAACAATCTAATAAAAAAAGTCTGAAGAAGAACTGCTTTAAAATCTGATGCATTATTTATCATTCAAGGGAATTTTTTTTTAATTTATGTGAATCTTGGCAGCCCTGTCTGATTGGCAGTTTATAGGAGAACTTATGTTTATCATTAGGAAAAAGCCCATTTCTTTAACATGTATTATGAAGTTACTATGTGCCAGGTATTACTAGGGACTAAATGGATGTGTGTGTGTGTCTGTGTTTGTGTGTGTATGGATGGAGATATATATAGATATCAATATAGATATCGATATAGATATAGATATAATTTTAGTTTTAAAATAATTCTGATGATGCTAGCAATAGCATTAATAGTTGTTCTTGGACTCACTACATTCCTTCTCCCCTTTCCAGTAGCATCTCCTGACTTACTGCAGATTTACCCCTTGCCCAGTAGGGTTCTCCTTCCCTTGGTTCTAAGGACAGAACATGTGACTCAGGCCTAAGCCAATGAATGGCTGCACATTTTTCTGTTTACAATGATTCAGAGGTAGGCACACAACCTAAACTGCTCCAATCAGAATAAAGTTCAGGGTTTGCTCACAAACTACAGGAAGAATTTTCTCTTTTGAGCTGCTTGTCACAGTGAAGAGACAGCCTGGAGTTTCTGGAGGGACTAAATAGAGACTGAGAATAAAGTTCTGAGAATAAAGTTCAAATAGTAGGCAGCAAAGTAAAGACAGAGAAATTGGTGCTAATGAAAGTTTAAGCACTAAATCCAGCCATGTCTGAACAAGCCCAGCCCTCAGGCCTTTCAACTTTCTAAGCTAATTAATCAGCTTTTTATCTTCAGCCAATTTGAGTTTGGTCACTTGAAACTAAGAAGGAACTAATTCATGCAACAGATTATGCTGAAAATGACAATAAGATAAAAATCTTGGAGCGGTGTGGGGGGAAGTTTGAAGCCAATGAAAACTTTAAGTGAAGGGGAAAATGATATAAGGTATTAAGACTCTATAGATTTTATAGGAGCTTTGCCTTGATAGAAGCAGAGCAGAAACAAATGAACTAAGACCCAGGGAGACATCATTTATAACTTTTTGCTTACTCTGTTAACTAAATGGAAATAACCTCAGCCCCAGTGGAACTCATGAAACAAAAACCACATACAAAACATTAACCCTCTCAGTCTCCAGCATAGGAGGGCACTTTTCTGGTCAATCTTGGAGGAGCCTAAGGATGAACAGATTAAAAACAACATCAACAACAAGAAAAGCTAGATTCAGTAGACTAGCTTTGTGCAACAGAGATGTTTCTGTCAGGTACTTGCTATGGAGAGTGCATGTAGCCTTAAAATAGTAACATTGAAATGATAAATTTTTAAAAAAGATGGTCTTTAAGTGTCAGAGATATTAGATATCAGAAACAAGGTTATATTTTCTTGTGTCCCTGAAATAGAGCCAGAAAAAGGATTGCTTTGCCATTATGTTCAATTAAGTTTTGTTCAGACATATTTTCATTTTCTAAACACTAAAATGAAATTCAGAGTATGGGCCTTCTTCTTAGATGGCACAGTCATGTATGAAGTAATTTGGGGAATGGCCTGGAACTCAGTAGTTATTACCTTTTTTATTCCTTATTTTTAGTTAATTAATTAAAAATTTTTGAGCTGGGGTTCAAACCCAGTACCTTGTGCATGCTGGGCAAGCACTCTACCACTGTGCTATAACACCCAGTCCTATGTCCTTATTTTTTAAATACTCAATTCTCAAGTGTGACTGCCTGGGAGCTGCTTTACTATTCTTCAATTGACAGATTTTTCCCAAGTAATGCAAAAAATCAATAACTGGGAGAGAATTTTTCTCTTTGATTCTCAAATTCCTAGGGTCCTCAGATCACACTGCATTATTTGCTACAAAATAGAGATGAGGACCCGGTGTGAGGGAGTGGGAAAGTGGCTCTGCTGAGAAGTTAATGCCTACTTTTAAAAGCCAATCCATTGAAGATTGGGTGAATTACTCCATGGATGCCTAAGTATGGGCACTTAATCTTTTAAAACTTATATTGTTGCATGTTTGCTATATAATTCTCTGGATGGTACCTATCCCCTTAAGGATAGTGTGACAGACTGTATTTTACAAAGATGGCCATGCCATTATCTCTAGCAATGGAAGGACCTTGCCACTCCTGCATCAACGTCGCTCAAGCCTGTAATCCCAGCAGCTCTGGAGGCTTAGGCAGGAGAATTGAGAGTTCAAAACCAGCCTCAGCAAAAATTGAGGCACTAAGCAACTCAGTGAGACTGTCTCTAAATAAAATACAAAATAGGGCTGGGGATGTGGCTCAGTGGTTGAGTGCCCCTTAGTTCAATCCTTGGCACCCCCTCCAAAATAAATAGTGTCTAGTTCCCCACTCCTCCCCCACCCCCTTGAACCTATGCAGGCCCTGTGACTGCTTTGACCAAAGTAATATGGGTGTAGCCCTAAGTATTAATTTCATGTCTTTTGAAATCCTGCTGCCTCGTGTGACCACCATAGGTCACCAAGCTGTCAAAAGTCCTAAGCCACATGGAGAGGTCCTGAAGGATGAGACACTATGTGGAGGGAAAGAGAGATAGAGAGAAAGGAGTTAGATGTAAAAGCGAAGGAACTGTCTTGGACAACTAGCTCAGTTCAGTTTCAGATGATTCCAGAGCCAGCCACTATTTCACTGCAACTATATGAGAGATCCTAAGAGGAAAACATCCACGAAGCTCATGCAACCCCTGGAAACATTAAATAAAATGACAAAATTTTGCTTTAAGTCACTAAGATTTAGGGGTGTTCTTGTTAGATGCAGCAATGGACACTTGGAACAGATAGGTCATTTGTTGATCTGAGTGTCTGAAATCTGCCAAATTATGCTGTGTCCATGTATGAATATACCACAATGAATCACATACACATACACATATATATATACATATATACATATATAATTATAAGATACTAATTAAATAATAAAATAATAATTGAAGGGAGCAGAAGGGAGATCAGTACAGTAGAGTAAGTGGATTAGGGGGAGGGGAGGAGAGGAGGAAAAGGAAAGGTACTGGGGAATGAGATTCATCAAATTATGTTATGTGCATATATGAAATTGTATAATAAATACCACTCTACATATAATCATAATGTACTAATAAAAATAAATAAAAATTTTAAAAAGCATAAAGGATGTGATAGATATTTTTCATAACTGAATTTATCATAATAGTAGCTACTGTATTAGCCATGGTTCTTCATGGTAAGCAACATAAATTAGCTAATTCTGGCTGCATGAAGCAGAAAAATGTTTGCAAAGGACAGAAGGTAGCTCATGAATTCTCATAAGGCCTAAAGATTGAGCTCTAGATTATTCAGGAAAAGAACACTCAAAGCTATAACCCAAAATCATTCTGGGGATGAAAATACTAACCCATCACCACAGACATGACAGGGAGCTCCCAACTCTTGGTGTTATTAGCTCCCACTCCAGACCCTTGCCATGGGTACCTCTGAGGCATAGGCATAGGCAGAATCTGAGGTATAGGCCTCTGTCCTGGCTGCAAGGCAGCATGGGAAAATAAGAATTCAGCATCTTTTTTTTTTTTTTTTGGTACTGGAGATTGAACCCAGGGGCACTCAACCACCGAATTACATCCCCAGCCCCATTTTGTATTTTATTTAGAGACAGGGTCTCACTGAGTTTCTTAGTGCCTCACTGTTGCTAAGGCTGGCTTTGAACTCTCCATCCTCCTCTCTCAGCCTCCCAAGCCACTGGGATTACAGGCATGTGTCACTGTGCCGAGCAGAATCCAGCATCTTAAGACTTTATATAGATAGGTAATCTTTGTTCTCATCAAGACATAAAGGGTCGGGGGTAACTTCTACAAAGACAAAGATTTAGAAAATGAGAAGACAACATTAATAATGAAAATCCACCACTGCTACCAGGAATCAAAGCCTTATTATAAGTTTATGTATATGTACATAGACAGATTCAGAAATATTTACTTTGTAATATGCCATTTATGAATCATCACCATATATCTTTCCAATAAACATAGCATTCCACTTATCATCACACTAAATTTGTTGTGCTTGTAGGAAAAATATTAGGTTCATATCTCTTAAAATCTATTCAAATTTGTAATCGGGACATTAACAAAAATAGTCACAGTCCCAATACAATTATTAGCACAATAAAAAGAAAAGTTACATTCTTAATAAAAAATGAATATAAAAGTAAGTCTAAACTTTTTATTTTAAAAATTGAAAAGTGAATGTACCTTGATAGCAAAGATAGGTTGAGGCTGCTGAGTTAGAGTGGTTAAGGGCAAATTACCCAGACTGGGAAAGACTTTGGAATAAATACTTTCTGGACAGAGAAGCAGGTAAAACCAAGCTGAAAAGAAAAGGGTGAGTGGACATCATGGACAGCACTGTATTCCTCAGGCCTGCCACAGTCAGCAGCAGAGGTGAGCCTTGTGATCAACTGCTGCTATCGTGGAGGAAACCTTTTGAGGGCTGGTGAGGTCCAACAGGGTTTCCACATTACACTGCTATTAGTGCCCTACGTAGCAATCACAGATGAGCAGAGTCAAGTCCATAAAAGGATTGTGGCAGGATACAATGTATGTCTGCCTGTGTATGACATGACACAACCTTTGCAAACTGGGTGTCGTTATCCTCATTTCAGAAGGAGGACATTGAAGCTCAAAGAATGAGAAATCTGGCCTAGTTCAAATAGAAATAAGTGTTAAACTCAAGTTCAAAGATTGAACAGTCAAGTTTTAAGATCAATGCTCTTTCCAGAATGTCTTGTGAAATGTTATTTAGTAGGAAACCAGCTTCCACTTTGAGAAATGTAGATCTACATCTCCAAGGTGTAAGCAGACACAACCTTAATGAGATGGACTTATATAATCAACAATGTCTTTCAAACTAAAGATTGGTCCAAGTAGATTTTTCTCCAAGGTGGAGACTTGATACTTTGGACCGTCAAGTGACTCAGCTTCAGCTTCAGAGCTGGCTCTGTGAGTCCCTAAATCTGTCTGGCAGGTGAGTTTCCTTTTTCCATATTCAGTCAGCATTCAGATGATTGTTCTAGAAGTACAACTCTATTTTCCACAGGGAGCTTCTAATCTCTTTGTACAACAATATGGTATTTTTCTTGCAGAACAAAAATTTCTCACTTCTCACAGAGCTCAAGAGAGAGAATATTTTTCCATTGTAAGCACAGGTTTCTGCTATTTCTTTGCCTCTGATTCCAACTCATACATAAACCAATTAGTTGAATAGATAAGAATGCCCAAGTGAGGGCCTTAGGGATTGAGTTGAGTCCCAAGGATACAGGAATCCTACCAAAACTCCACAGCTGACCACATTTAGTAACACCCAGCAGATGATAGTCACAACCCAGCCAGTCAAATCAGGAGCTGTGTTGTGCATCATGAATGAGGGGGCTCCTTGTTAAATGGGCTCATGTTGGCAAACAGATTTTAAACCCTTTGAGAACATTAACTTCTGGCCAGATCTGTATTAAAAAACAACTGTTGACCATGCTTCCTAACATAGCTATACAGCTGAGACTGGTTCACAGGAAGTGACATTATCACTGGAGAAACCCCTACCATTTAGCAAACAAGAGTGATGAGTCATTTGGCACATTTCTTTCCATGGCACTAGCCCAAGTCTGCAGAATTGATGTGCCTTCTTAATACTTAATTTGCCTGTTTTTAGAGTAGCAGCTCATCCTGAGTATTCACAGAATCACCTGGAGGACTTGTTAAGGCAAAATTGTTGGCCCTGCCTCCCAAGAGTTTTTGATTCTGTCCATGGAGATAGGACAAGAGAATTTGCATTTCTGAAAGTACTCAAATGGTGCCTTGAACACCTTTGTCCTGGAGAAATCTTGGGCACCAGGAAGAATTCAGCCCTACTTTGCTCCATGTGGCAAATCTGAGGTCAACTTTCCTTGACCCTCTTCAAAATCAGGGGATTTTCAAAGATGATATATTTTTCAAAAGCCATATATATTTCTTTGTGTGTGAATTGCTTGTCCCTGTTCTAAAGAAGTTCTTTTGGTTTTGATTATTTTGAAATATGGAGAAAGAACAGATCTATTTCTAGTAACTCAGAAAAAACACTTTCTGCTTGTCTTAAATGAGTGTTAACAGGCTTAACCTGTTTTCAATTTGTGCATGTCAGTATTTGTGTGTTTCCTAGAGCACATTTGTTTTGCTGGTGCTTGATGTATATTCATGTATCTAAAACCACTGATAAAGATATCGCTTATAAAAATTCCAAATAGTATACTTGCTTTGTCTTTTTAAGTTAAGTATTATAAAGCAACTATCAGGCATCTGGGTTAATCCCTACAAATTTCAGCATACATCTTTCAAGAGCATGGACATATTCTTACATAATTGCAACACCAATATCATAATCAACAAACAACATTCCTTTGTATCAGCCTATGTACAAGTTTCCCTTATTTCCTCAATCCCACCCCCTTGTCAGCTTGTAGTAATCAGGATCCAAATAAGATCCAAGCACAGCATTTGGTTCCTATGTCTCTTAAGTATCTTTTAATATAGAATCAATCCAACTTTTTTTCATCTTTTTCTCCTCCTCCTCCTTTTTCCCCTCTTCATTCTTTTTCTTACTTTTAATCCTAAGAAAGTATGGTAAAAACAAAGCCTGTTGTCTTGTTAAATGTTCCATGGCCTGGCTTCCACCACTTCCTGGTGATTTCGTTAACTTTGTCCCTTACCCATATATTTCCTATAAATGGGAAGTCAAGTCTACATGATTGATTAAATTTACATTGAAATTTTTTTGGCAAGATTATCTACTAGGTGACACTGTGCCACCCCAAGAGACCTACATCTGGTTGTCCTGCACTTAGAAGTGTTGGGTTCCACAAGTACATTTAGGTGGGGCCATCTAGATAGATCCTTCCTTGGTGCAATTTCCTGTCAACTTCTTGTCTCATGATTTCATCCACTCAGGCAGGGCTCCCTCATCCCTGGATAGATACCACAGGGCTGAAAGGAGACTTTCTTTCACTGATGCTCTTACACCCTTCCTTTCCTCTCCCTTGCCTAGGCAGAGTACGTTGTGGGGGAGTTGATGCCAATCAGTTCAGGGCAGTGGGAGTGCTCTGGGTCTGGAGAGCTTCCACCTTGGAAGGTGTCTTTCCAGCTCATTCTGAACTTCCCATAGTCATTGCTCTAAATGTTCCAAGATGATGGGTGGTATCACTGAAGGAAAAACGCTTAAGTTCAGAACATTATCTGATAGTGTTTACTAGAACCATGGTAATCAGGAAAGGACTCCATGGCTGTCTGTTCACTCATTCTCACGATACTTTCTATTTTCTGCTTTGCATGCTACGAATATGTTCTGTGCAGAGAATCTTGTGGCCACATTCTCCTATGTTCAGGAACAGGACTGCATGTTTCCATTCCTGTTCAATGCATAGTGTTCTCTTCCTTTCCTTTTTTTTTTTTTTTTTTTTTTCATTTCCTTAATAACAAAGGATGGTATTTTTGTTATTATGTTTAATTTCAGGAAATTCCAGACTATTGGTATTTTTCATGGTGGCAGTTCTTTCTTTGGAATACACACACACACACACACACACACACACACATACACACACACTTCTCTATAGATTACTCTATGACTGATCTGCAAAGATAATTTCTCCATCTCATTATAGAGGCACCCCATTTGCTTAGAGTGTTTCTCCTGTGTGGATTGCTGCACCTATTTCTGGAGGACAGAATAGGTTGTATAGAAACATGATCAGGCCCAGTCCAAATTTTGAGCAGAGGCAACATGTCTTGGCCTGGGCTCTTGTGCCCCCTGCCTTCTTCCCTTCCCCTCTTCTCTCATCACTGCATGCTTGTTAGCTGCTTATATTGCTGCTTTTAATTTGATTCTCTACCTTCATCACCAAGGCAGAGGATTGCATTTTTTTGTTTTGTTTTGCTTTCCATCTGCACTGCAGACATTGAAAATACAGCAGTTTCCAGCAAGCGTATTAGGCACAAAAATAGTCTCCAGATGAGTAGGTGATGGTTGCCTGGATGGGAGTGATTTGTAGGAGGCTTGTCACAAGCAGAAAAATACTATTTTACAGAGCACACAGTTGATCTGTAAGCAAAGAGAATGAGGAGGGGAGCTTTTATCATTTTAGATGGACCAAAAGAGAATGTACCCTCTGGGGCTCCGGGTGTCATCTCAATTTCTTAGCTTAGTGTCTCCTCTTCTCTTTTGTGAAAAGCCTTAACTTCCCAACTTTCCAGGTATAGCTTAAGCCTAGGGTGATGGTGGAAAAGAGGATGGAGGAGGTGGGTGGAGGAGGAGGACCTTACTCTCAAGATCTTGGGTCTTCCACCTTAATCTCATGCCTAGGGCATTCCATTGACGATCTGACTTTCCGCTTGAATTGGACTTTTTGTCTTGGAAGGATTAGGCTTGGTCTAAAGAATGCTAAAATTTTACCTCTTTCTCTTCACCCTTGCCTTGAGAGCTCCCCCTTCTTCTCCTTTTAGCCCTTGGAATTTTTTGGCTGTTTTTGTTGTTTTGGGTTGGAAATTTGGCTGTTCCCTCACTGACAAAAGCCATCCCTTTATTGAAAGGGCCACTTCACCTTTGAGTGAGCTTGGAGAATGGAACCCAAGACTCTAGAGAAGGAGGTGGGAGGCTGAGATCAGGCTGAAGGCAGGGATAGCTGCTTCCCTGCCCTGGGCTGTCATGCAGGGTGGCGGATACTGAATGACCATGCTCTTGAGAAGCAGAGAGACTGGTTCCCATGTAAGGCCCTGGACCCTTTGATCTTTTCTTGTTCTCCTCACTCTGGATTTCTCTCCTTTGATTATTTTTGCCCTTCTCTGCTCCCATGAAAGGACAAAATCCTCCAAGGAGGATTAGTAAAATCTAGGCTGGTGGAGCCTCCCCATTTAGCCTCAAAGCTGAGAATCACCCTTGAGGACAGGAGGCAGACCAGCATGTGCTTGCTGACTTTCCTGGGATGTAGCTGGGCCTTGGGCCCATCTGATCTGCTGAAATCCGAATGATAATTCAGAGTTGGGCCTGAACTTGGAGTTCCATGGGGCACCTCTCACCAAGTCTGCAATTTGGCAGGTAAGGGTTTCCTGAGCTGTGAGGGCAGCTAAGGCCTCACCAAGGCCTTCCTCACTGGGGAAAATGGATTCACTCCTGTGGCAAAGTTGGACTGTCTTTTTGCCCATGAATTGTTATATGAGCCTCTCAAGAAGTGCCAAGCCATTTCCAGGTGACCAATTTCTCCTTTGCCCCTGATGCTTTCAGGAGATGAAAGACCTCATTATTCTCTACAGTTTGTATGATATAAACCATCACACACACCCTGCTTTCAAGCAGCCACTGCTGGCGTGCAGACAGAATAAAATGAGAAGGAACACCTGCTTCAAGGACTGCAGATGTTGTCCCATGTTGGAAAAGGGTGGATTGCTTTGGTATTGGAATGTTTTCGTTTTACTTTTCTCAAGAAGAAAATATCCTAAGGCAGTCTTAGGCTCTTCTGACTTTTAAAAGAGGAATTTGTAAGAACAAAACTTGCACTCAATTCTACGCTTTTTCCACCATGGCTGGGGAGATGGGAGATAGTGAGGGCAGTGCATGTATGGAGTAGAGACCCAAAGAAAGGATATTACACAGAAGACAGGAAAGGAGCATTTTGTCAAAATCAGGAAGGGAATTTTACAAAGGGGTGTATTTATCTAAGTATAAACAATTGTTTTTTAATTTTTTTTGTGGCAAAAGATATACAACATAAAATTTACCATTTTCACCATTTGAAGGGCACAATTTAGTAGCACTAAGTTCCTTCACATTGTTGTGCAACTATCATCACCATCCATCTCTGATGGAGTTCACCTTCCCAAACTGAAGCTTTGTACCCTTTAAGTAATAAATCTCCATCCTCCTCTTCCCACCCTCTGGGAATCATCATTCTATTGTTTGTCTCTATGAATTTGTCTGTCCTAGGCACCTCACATAAGAGGGATCATATGGCATATAATCTTTCGTGTCTGTCTTCCTTCACTAAAGAACATCAAACATTGTGATGTTTTCAAGGCTCATCCATATTATGGCATGTGTCAAAATTTCCCTTTTTAAAGTTGAAAAATATTGAATTGTATGTATGTACCACATTTTGTTTATCTATTCATCCATCATCAGACATTTGGATTGTTTTCACTTCTTGGCAATTGTAAATAATTCTGCTATAAGCATGTGTGTAGAAATATATGTTTGCATCCCTGCTTTTAATTATTCTTTTTGTGTGTTAAGAAATGTCAGGGCTGGGACTGTAGCTCAGTGGTAAAGTGCCTGCCTTGCACACGTGAGGCACTGGGTTCTGATCCTTAGCACCACATAAAAATAAATAAATAAAGATATTGTGTCCATCTACAACTAAAAAAAATACTTAAAAAAAAAAAAAAGAAATGTTAAGTAGATGAAGGATCTTTCAGTTCCTTTTTACTAGAGCTAACAAAGTCTCTCCCCACCCCCCAAATGCCTAAAAAACACTATAGAAGAGATTCCCATCTCTAAGTGGTGTAGTTGACTAAAATTTGTGATGCCTAAACCTGGTTTTATATCAGAATTGCATTGCAAACATTTAAAAATCACAGAATGCTAGAAACCTGGTGGACACACATTGAGCAAGCAAGTAATTGACACCATTAATAATGAGGCTATTTGATGTCATGTTTTCAGGTAGAATGGACGCCCATTGTCTCCTGTAGCATGTCTGCCCCAAATGCTCAACCTGGATCCTATTTTTTGGTACCAAGGATTCAACTCAGGGTGTTTAGCCACTGAGCCACATCCCCATCCCATTAAACTCCCCATTAAAATTCATTTTAAAAATTTGAGACAAGATCTCACTAAGTTGCTTAAGGCCTCTTTAAACTGATGAGGCTGGCTTTGAACCTGATATCTTCCTGCCTCAGCCTCCCAAACTGCTGGGATTACAGATGTGTGCCTCTGCACCCGGCTGAATCTGGATCTTATCCTAAGGAAACAAATCCAAATTGGGGGCCATTTGACAAAACAACAAAAATCTCAAGGTAAATAAAGACAGAAAAAATAAAAGAAACAGGTAGAATTAGTACTAGGTTAAATGAGACTAAAGGTGTACAAAAACTAAATGCATTTGCATATTTTTAATTTGATCCTAAAGAAAAAAACAACTAGAAAGGACATTATTGGAACAACTGGGAAAGTCTGGATATTAACTGTTAAATAATAGTGTTTCAATGAAGCTCTCAGAGTTTCTATATCAATTTAGCTCATAGCTACTGTCCCTTGAAGCTACCAGAAGCTTGAACATGCTTGGGTCTCTTCTGGGTGACTTCACCATCAGAGATGTGATTTCAGGGAGGTCCCCAATTGCACAATCACAGTGTGAAAATGTAAGAGTTTTTTAGTACTTATAGACCCTGAGGAGTATGCAGTATACCTGGAGGTCATGGAACAAGGGCAGGGAGTAGGCCAAGACTTGTTATTGGGTCCAGGGTGTTATCCAAATTAGTTTTCTGCAGGGAGTTTTAATTGCTGGGTTTAAAGCAAGCAGACATGAGTTCCAGGAGGTCACTCTGTGACTGAGAGGAGCTCACTGTGGTATAGCTGCACAATCCATATAGAATGTGAGGCCCTGGGGATCTGCCAAGCAGGCTACATTACCGGTCCCATGGTGAAGCAGTCACCAGGGAGGAGTAGTATAAGGCAGATGACTGGATTGACCACATTGAGGAAGTAAGGGTAGGCGTATAGAGCTAAAATCTGTATCAAAGGTGGTTGAGCCCTGCTTCTGGTGTGACAGAGTTCAACTTATATATTTAAAATAGATGCTGAGGCAACATGTAAGTATTCACTATACTTTGTTCTTGTGTTCAATGTGGCAATATAAAAAGATAAAGTAAAATTCTATTTGCCTGTGTGATTTTGACAGAAAGCCAGGTTTGGGAATCACAAATTTAGTAAATTATTCTACTTAGAGATGGGACTCTTTTATACAGTGTCTTTGGAGGCTGGGCATTGTGTATGTGTCTGTGTGTAGGTCAGAGAGAGAGAGGGAGAGAGAGAGAGGGAGAGAGGGGAGAGAGAGAGAGAGAGAGAGAGAGAGAGAGAGAGACACTGAGACTGACTGGGGATTGAACACAGAGGTGCTCTATTTAAAATTTTTATTTTTGAGACAGAGTCTCTCTAAGCTGCCAAGTGTTGCTGCCTGCAGTGGCTGCCGTCTGCAGCAACAATACTGCGGGAAAGAATTCGGAGCAGACTGGAAACGAGTAGGTTCTTTATTCTGCTATCTCTTCTGACTTCTCTCTCCAACTCCAACAACAACCCCCAAACAACTCCAACCCTTCCTGCTTAAATACTCTTCACCTTAACAAGTATACACGTGTCACAAGCTCAACTACAGGTGCATCACACAGTGTTCACGGGCACAGAAAGATTCTTAGTAGATTACAATAAGGTCAGGAGAAAACAATTAAACGTCTCCTCTTTTGCTCTCAGCCAGCTGCCATCTTAGCTACCTCCTCATAAAGGCTGTTACAGCCAAGGCTGGCCTTGAACTTGCAATCCTCCTGCCTCAGTCTCCCAAGAGCGCTGGGCATCTTTCAGGAATTTTGTTAGCACTGTAAAAGGGGAACTTACAGTCTTCAAGAGTAGACAGATCTTTCATTTGCTTTATTCCAAAATAGGTAGCAGGTGGGCCAGATATCTAAATATTAAAAAAAAAAAAAAAACACAAAAGCATCTGAAGAAAATAAGAAATAATTTTTAAATCAATCTTGGCATGAAGAGGCCTTTCTAAGGAAGACACAAAACTTAGAAATGTAAGCTGTTAGTGCATTTGTTTACACAGAAGTAAAAGAAATTTCTTCATGGCCAAAAATACTTCAAAGAAAGACTAAAGACAAATGCCAAATGGAAACTAATATTAACAAAGCAGATGGCTTAGGCTCGTTTACTCAATACATAAATAAAGTTTACAAATTAAAAAGAAATAGTTACTGAAAACCCCATGGGTTAAAGGACTCAAAAAAAAAAGAGCTCATAGAAAAAGACACAAGAATGCTTCTTAGACATGAAAAGTCTGTGAAATGTTACCCATAAAAAGACAAGTGGATATTAAAATTAAATGCAGACATCATTTTGTACCTTCTAGATTGGCAGCATTCCAAAAGCCTGACAGCTCACTGTTTTGCAGAGCTGGGGAAAGAGGCGATTTCACATGTTGCTGGCGGGGCTGAACATGGCGAAACCTCCTTGGAGGCCATTTCAGTAATATGTCAAGATGCTAAATGCACATACATTTCCTCCCAGAAAGTTCACTTCTAGGAATCTACTCAATAAGCACAGTCACACCTCTGTGCAAAGAGATAGATGTAAGTTATTAACGGTAGCATCATTTAAAATTAAAGTTTGGTCTAACCCATCCCACAAATCCATTATAGAACATTAAGTAAACATTGGAACAACTTATATAATGGAACATGCATACATTGCACAGCTCTTAAAAATTAGATGGATATGTGTTGATATGGACTTTTCCATAATGTCATTACTGGGGAAAGAAGCAAAATGGAGAACAGTTTGTATAGTATGTGCCCTTTTTTGCCAAAAATATGTGTGTATATATTTTATGCTCATATATCAGCAAACTGTCATGAAAAATGGATAAAGAATTATTAATAGTCATTATCTCTGACTTGGGTTATGTATAAGAATATTTTTTTCAATTCTTCAAATAAACAAAAATGTTCAAAATAATAATATTTAGGGTTGATGAAGAGCACAAAAATAAAGATTCTCATGAACTGTTGGCAAGTGTATGACTTGACCCGAGGCCAATTTGACAATGTCTATGAAAACTTCAGATGCCTATATACCCTGTTATCCATTAATTCCAAATTCTTGGAATGTGTTCCACCAAAATATTCAAAACAAAATCACAAAGTTATAGGAACCCAGTGATAATTTTTGGGCCAATTAAGAAATTAATCAATATGAATTTTAAAATGGAAAGGCCATGGTGCAAGCTCTGGAGGTCCATTTAGATGTGGGATTGAAAAAAATCAACTGTGGGAATTATGGTCCCTAATAAGTTATAAATATTATAAATCCTGGCCATGTAAAAATACTAGTATAAATAACAAAATCCAGAAGAAAATGTGGAAGAACAGGTCATAATTCTAACTTCCATATCTCTCATAGCAAAGTGAATTAATTTAGACTGTTAAATTGAAGCATATAGATAAAAAGCAAATTCATTAGTCCTTTAATGGCTTATATAACATTATATAATACCTTCCCTGCTTTTCTTCTTCTATAATCTAGGTTCTCAACTTTATAGGAATCATTGAGGAAATAATATCTTGTGTTCAAGAAACATTTATATAAATTGGTGAGTCCTTCAGGTTTCTAAAGTCCATGCAGCATGCTAGCATATGTCATGCACTGCACAGCTCTGTGAGGTACCCTTCATGGGGGCTGTATGGGACCTGTGGAGTTGGGCAGTGCTCATCTGTACAACTGTACATGACAGCCAGGTTTACTTCAGTTTCCTTTTTTTTGTAATATTCAAGTATAAAGTTAATAGTTTTTCATTAAGCATAGCGTATATAAATGGTCCCATTGAACAGGGTATATTTCTTCAGTGCAGCAATTCAATGTGGTGATTAGAATGCTGATTTGGGAATCATGTTGGCTGGGTTCAATTATTGACGAACTGTATGACTTTGGGCAAATAAATTATTCTCTCTGTGTCCCAGCTTCCTCAACCGTAAAACAGAATAATTATAGCCCTAGTTGTAGTTCTGAAGATTTGATGACATTATCCACTGATCCAGTCTGGGCAACTTTAGAGAGACCTGTCTCAAAATAAAAAAAATAAAAAGGGCTGGGGATGTAGTTCAGTGATAGAGTGCCCCTGGGTTCAATCCCAAGTACCGAAGTATACAAAGCCCACATATTTTAAAGATTGTACACATAAGTTACTTCAGTACTTTCATTTAGTAAATATTCATTAATTAAAATTTTTAACATTTGCTCCCTACACAAAGAAATGATACATGCCTGAGGTGATTGATACATTGATTACCCCATGTGATCACTACACATTGTATGCATGTATTAAATGTCACACTGTATCCCATATATATACAAGAACTGTGCCTACTAAAATAAATATGTTAATTCTTTTCAACATTTGTCAATTCCTGTCCAAAATCTGAGTGCTGGTGGCCTGTTATGGCTGATTTGAAGCGCTGACAGCCAACGGGGTATCTGGTGAATTGGGTCTCGAATCTTTGCGGCTACACAGGGCCACATGGCAGCTTCTTCACTGTATTAAGTTCATTTTTCACCAACAAAAAGTGATGGGAATATAAACAGCAGATTGTAGACACAGGCTAAACTAATATTGTGAAGTACTTTCTATGTGCATTGTTTATTGTTTACAACAAGGGATAGAAATCTATTTTGCTTTCAAAGAACAGATTCATTAAGGAAGATGGGGTGACAATAACATCAAAACTCAATATTCCTGCTTGAAATTGAAACAAGCCTCACAAAATAATGCACATCATGAGGGTGTCTGTATACCTTTCTTCAGAAAAAAGCAATCATACATAATTCACAAGGCCAAGACCTGCTTCCTTGTTCTCTGGTTTCTTTGGTTTTCACTTTCTATAGCTGCATTTATGTCTCGTCGATTTGCCGAAGATCACAGGTCAGAGCAAGGAATCATGACTCTTCCTATTCCAGCATTCTCCTGCCTCTCTTTGAGGAGTCAACATTTAGAAATAAATTTAGTTTTGAATAGCTACAATATTTATATGGTTTAAAATTCAAAGGTACAAAAGCATATATAGTGAATTATTTTCCTTCTTTCTCTGACTCCCAACCATCTAGTTCCCTTGCAGGGGCACCCAGTGCTATCACTTTTTCATGTGTTTTTCCAGAAGGGGTGTGTGTGTGTGTGTGTGTGTGTGTGTGTGTGTGTATGTGTTTTCACAAAGTTCTTTGTGTTTTTTTTTTTTAATTTGGCATCATGTATATACTTTACTACTTATTATTTATTTATAAAAGGTGTATCTCTAGCTGGGCACAGAGGTGCACACCATAATCCCAGCAACTCAATAGGCTGAGGCAGGAGGATTGTAAATTCAAGGCCAGCCTCAGCAATTTAGTGAGACAGACACTGTCTCAAAAATTAAAAAAATAATATTAAGAAGAAGGACTAGGGATATAGCTTGGTGGTAAAACACCTCTGGGTTCAATCCCCAGTTCCAAAAACAAAACAAAACATAAATCAGAGTATCTTGGAAGGTTGCCTCTCTTTTTAACAGCTTATCTGCCAACCATAGAGATAAGTGCAGACAACTCTCCCTAGTGTGGGCAGATAGCTCCTATAGCCAGATAACCTTCACTTCCTGCTCAGG
Organism: Tamias sibiricus; assembly: GCA_025594165.1. NCBI lineage: Eukaryota > Metazoa > Chordata > Mammalia > Rodentia > Sciuridae > Tamias > Tamias sibiricus. The sequence continues at coordinate 44,664,986 of CM046662.1, forward strand.
ACTGAGGGGAACAGGGTGACTTCTGAATCCGAACCTTACACTGGGCATCTAGTAGGTCTCAATGGATACTTGACTATTGATTAATAATAATAATAATAATAATAATAATAATAATAAAAAAAGCTGGATCTGCTAAAGTAAGAACAAACTAGTTGTAGAACTAATAAGAGCTGTTTAGAACCCATTTGTGATGAACACTTATTTCCTGATCAAGAGTCCTCCACACACATGTATTCTAGCTTTGGGGTAAAGACTGAGTGAAGCTGTTCCTGTGAGCAGTAGGGAGCAGATGTATTCCAGGAATCTGAATGCAAACTGGAGCCAGGGGAAGCAGCCAGGGAAGATCATGGGAGAAGCATCAACACCAGAACTAATGGGCCAGGTGAGACCAGTAATTGCAGGTGAGATAAAAACTAAGATACCAAGAAGGTTAAGAACTAGGGAGGAATAGCAGGTAGGACAGGTGGGATGCTCAGAGACAGGATGGGAACCAAGGCAGGAAGCTGAGAAGTTTGCTGTCTAGTTGGGGAAAGAATGTGTCCAAGTCACAGGTGGTGGAGCCCTGTAATGCCCTTGCATTGCTTTAAAGGTTTTTAAACTTTTGTGTTGCTTGCAGCCCTCCTAGGACTCCCACTTGACATCAGTCCATTTAAACCTAGTGAGGTATTTTTCCTAGTTTTAAAGAGGAATAAGACTGCTGGAACAAAAGCAACAAAAACACTTTGATACAGAGGACCTTACAAGATGTGGCTCATGTTTATATGAAACCAGGGATTGCTCAGCTGAAAAGTGATTGACAATTGCTTTGATGATTAAAAAAAAAAAAAAAAAAAAAAAAAAAGTCCTTCAGACTAACTTCAATATTGAACCATGAGAACCAGAATGAAACACCAGGAAGTTTATATTCAAACCCAAGGCCTTTGTCATCAGCCCCAGGGAGATAGCTTGAGGGTCTAGAATCCCCAGGCAAAGTGTCTCCCATCAACATTTCTCCTCTCTCTGGAGGAGTCTTGACTGTGGTTTCTCTTTAGCATGCCATGGGGAGGGCATAATTAGGAAGCTACTTCAAGAAGACAATCCCACTGACTCTGACTTGAGACAAGCAGAAGACTCAAATAATGAGCATGTGCTTTTATGAGAAAATAGCATAGAAGTCCAGAATCAGATATGAGGCACATATTCACAAGACAACTTCTGGGCATAGGTCAGGCTAAAGTCTTCCAAACTGCATAACTGCATAGTGAAATAACAATGAGGTCCTAAAAGATCCTAAAGCTTGTCTCAACTGCCAAAGGAAAGGTAAACTAATTTTAATAGTGTCGATGTTAACACATTTTGTTGAATTCCAGTTCTTTGAAAGTTGAGTATGACCACAATAAATAGCTCAATAAGACAGAATGATTAAGGAGAACATACCAGTCCCCTATCATGCCAAATTTACCAAATCTGGTCGTGCATTGGTAAATCACTTTGGCCAAATGTAGAGAACTTCTCTTCCACTGTAGATGACTAAGCTCATACCTAAACCACACTTTGAAAATAAGTCTCGTTATATTTATAGATTGTAAATTTAGCAGTGTCCCTCTCTGTGACATGAGGCCAAGTGAGAGTAAACCAAACTCTTGTGAAGACTTGTTCCAGAGCGGACAAAGGTTAAACCTTATTATAGAACAGCTGAGATTTCACTAACTACGTCAAAAGTCTTTATATTTAGAAGCCATCTCCATTTGCCTTGTGTAATATCAGCCCTCTCAATCAGTCACTGTTGGCAGCCACTGGTGGGTCTGGCAAAGAGAAGCCCATGGTTCTGGGTGCTTCCCACAGGCCCACAAGCCTGGGCCCTCCAGACTGCTTGCTGACTCCCTCCCCTCCATTCCTGAACCACAGTGATTCATTTCCATGGTGCCCTGTGCCCTGTAAGCATACCAGTACCTCCCTCTGTTCCATGAACTGTCTGTTTTTGGGCATCACTGAACAGCCTTAGCTGTTTTTTAAAATGGAATTCTCTCAGAAGTTCTCCATGCTATGCATGCTTTCTTGATATTTTGAAAGGCATTCCAAAAATATATTTCCTCTGTGTTCTTCAACAGCTTCCCCCTACCTGTTGCTTCAGATCTCCTGCATCAGGAAAATCAGTGGTAGATTAATTTAGCCATGAAGGCAAGTGAGTGTTTGTGGCCATGTGGTCGAGGTCAAGTACCAAATGCCTCACCATTATTGTGATCATCATGGCAAAGAAGAGGAGCTATCATTTAGGGTGCCAGGGCCTATCTCAGGGGTTTTGTGAGCATTGCCTCACTGAACCCTGATCATGTTTTCACAAAGGAGAAGCTATTATGATCCCCCATTGTACACAGGAGGAAAATAAGGCTTTGGAGATGGACTGGTTTGTCTAAAAACATACACCTAGAAAGCAACATCATTTCCCTAAGTACATGTATGAAGACACAAATGGTGTGAAAATACTTTGTGTACAACCAGTGACTTGAAAATTTGTGCTCTATATGTGTAATATGAAATAAATTGCATTCTGCCATCATGTATAACAAATTAGAATAAATAAATGATTTAATTGAAAAGAAAGAAAGCAGCAGACAAAGGATTCCAAGTTAGGTCTGTCTGTCTCCAGAACCTGGCCTCTTGGCCACTAAACTATAATGTCTCTCATTACAGCAGTTTGAACTTGTGCAAAGACCGCCTTAAGGTCTTTGCAAGTGTAGTCCTGCAGTCAGACCAGAAGTGTCACTAAGGCTTTCCTAGGCCAGCTACAATTGCTGCAGATGACTGAAAGGTTGTATGTAAATCACATTTTTGAAAGTCAAATCCTATACAAAATTCTCCAGGGGAGTGTGTTTCATTCCTTAACAAAGAGGGGGAAAAATGACTGCAACACATTCAGTTGCACAGATCTACTTGGTAAGCTTAGATTTTTATATGTATGATTATCTTAAGAGTTGGGCTCGACTGCTAGGTTCTGTCCCCCTAGCCCAAATTACTTGTTCCTCATGATGTTGGTAATTTGTGATTCAGACAGAAGAGAAAGAAAGAGCCCACATTCCCATCCACCAAGCTAGCAATTGTTGGCCAGAGGATAGGATGGCAGAAATCAATACTCCTTTGGGAGGAGGAAGAGGAAGCCTGAAATATGCATGAAAGCAGATGTGTACAGGCGGCTAATTCCTCAGTGAGCCCACTACTTATTTCTTAGCTCCAGCAGTAAAATGAGGGTTAACAGTGCTATGAGTCAGAAGCCTTTCATGAAGTTATTTGAAACCCTCTAAGGAAAATAACAGAGTCAATAAATATCATCGCATTATGTGTCATGCAGCTACTCCTGCAGATTAAGTCAGTTGTGTATAGCTAGAATCTTGCCATAATTCCATTAGCATTGTAAGGGATCTAGAAAGAAGGGCCTTTAGCCCAGAATTGCTGTCAGCAGATGGCCACCTTTTGTTGGCATGTGTAGCAAGTCACCTTGCCCAAGGTTATGTTCTCAGAGGAAGCCTGCATTTGAGATGAGGGTTGGTTGGAAGACCCAGCTACACTGGCTCAAATAAAATGGCTCTGATAGGCCATTTTAGATCCAGAGTTCCCCTGGGTTTAACTGAAGCTGTGGATCTTTAGGACCACTCAATTCCTCCCTCCTCTCCGCTCTTCCTTCCACAGGTGTTGATCCCAGGGACCACCCCTAATAAACATCTTTCACACTAGCCTCCATCTCAGAGTCTGCCTCCCAGAGTACTCAACCTGCAAAACAGTTTCTGCATAAACTTGTAAAATGAAAATCACTGTATTAAGGGGAAAGGCTTTCATTTATTGTGTATAGAATCTAAGAAGCAAGACTAAAGTAAATTGAGAAATTACTCCTGTATTTATTGGTATTATTTCAAGAATGACTTACTGCTATTTCAAATTAGGCACAAACCCATATAATTTTTTTATCAGCTCATTTTTCTTCTATAGAAAATTCAACCATGATAAAGTTATTTGGCTCCACCTTTCCTTCATTGTGGGTGAGATGTAGGTAGAGGTAACCACAATATACTGGCTTCCTTATCTCCATGTCTTTAGGAGTGGGACTTTGCAGCACTTCCCATCAAAAGGTAGGCTGGCCAGGAATCTGGGCTGGCCTTGCAACTTAGCCCATAGAATGTGGTGGAAATGATGAGATGCCAATCCAAAGGTAGGACTTGAAGAGGCCGTGAACACTTCCATTCTTGCTATAGCATCCCTGCCTAGCCACTACGTGGAAAAGTCAGGGCCATTCTGCTAAAAGGTGAGGAGAACATGAGAAGTGGACCAAGTTGTCCACACTAAGGCCAGTGTAGTTTCCAGACAAATCAGCGCACTCACAGCTGAGCCTGGCCAAGACCCAAAGAACTGCCTTGTTAAGCTCTGTCCAAACTGCTGATGCACAAAATTGTTAACTACATCAAAGCTGTTTTGAACCACAAGCTTTGAGGTAGCTTATTATGCAGCAGAAGCTATCTAATAATTTGTGGTTATTTCTAAGACTGATAGTGGAAGAAAGAATGTTCATTTCCTAAAACCTAAGAATCAATACTACTGGTTGCCACAACCATCTCCTAATTTTCTAATTTCCAAAGCAGAAATCCGAGTCAATGATGTTGAGTACAAGGGAATACAGGGGGAAAAAAATCTAAAAAACAAAATATCTACATAGGACTTAAAATTTATTTTAAAACTGGGTATGGATTATATACCTGTAATCCAAGCAGCTGGGGAGGATGAGGCAGAAGGATGGCAAGTTCAAAATGAGCCTTAGCAACTTAGTGAGGTCCTAAGCAACCCTGTCTCTAAATAAAATATAAAAAGGGCTGGGGATGTAGCTCAGTGGTTAAGTGCCCCTTAGTTCAATCCCAGATACCAAAATAAAACAAACAAAACCCCTTTTTTTAAACAAACATATCAAAAAAAGATACCACAGTCTAAGAAATGAACTAGGCAAATATATAAAATGTGATCAAGTTGGGACATTTGAGGAACATGATCCTACATAGTAACTATCTAATGTCCCTCTGTCCTGTTGATAGAAAAGTGAGAAGAACCTTAGAAATCCAACAATCTTGCTTGCTATGAATTACAGCCAGTGGAGAAAGAATGATATCTGTTTTTATTGTAACAGAATAACAATCTTAATAGATTTTTAAAAATAGTCCCTATAGGGCTTGTCATTGTCTAGTTGTTCTTAACATTTGGTGCTGAAAGGTTGCTGGCACTGTAGCCATTTCCTAGAAAAGTCAGCCTGAGCCCTTGCCCAGGTTCTGACACAAACCTGGTTCCTTTGCTGTAGTTGTGATGTGTCCAGATAAATTTGCACAGAGCAGCTGTTTCCACCTGCTGCTTTGATGCATAGCTAGGCATGTGTTCCTTTGATCTAGTGCCCTGGTGGTTTGCTGAGTCATAGTTAGACCTCAGAAATCAGACTCCTTTTCACCTCCATCTCCAAAGCAAAATTTCCTACAAATTCAACATCAGTTCATGCGGTAACTTTAACTTTCAAGAAAAACCTTTGACTTATGATACCTTTTATTTTTCCAACCTAGATGCTTAGGATGTGTCAACATTAATTAGACACTTCCTGCTACCCAGCAGCCAGAAGCAGCAGCTAGAAGAGGTCGTTTTTTTTCCTGCTTCTGAGAATGATATTCATCTGTTGCCTCGATGAGTGGACACTCTGAACCCTCCACGTGGCAGATGGCCCAGGGCAGGTGCACATAATTAGGGTATATGAGCTAGCAGTGTATTCAGAAGGTCCTGTTAGTGTGTCCCATTAAATCTTACTAAATTAGGGCCTTCGCCTCTCAATAACTTCCTCATATTTGCATGAGTCCATGTGCCAGGTCACGATGCCATTTGCCATGACAGGGTTTTTTCTCAAAGATGTGAACATGAGTGATAGTGGGCTTGTATTTGATAGCATCCGGACTGCTAGAAGAACTAAAACATTTTGTTTGTTTGTTTTATTTTGATTTTTCTAGAAAAACTTCCTTTGGGTATTTTCTACTATACCAGGCTCAAGCAAGTATACATATTCACCAATAAACAGCTGTTGGTATGGTGGAGAGGGTTTGGCAGGGGTGCAGGCATGATGGGGCTAGTATACTCCAATAACATACTCACATGTGACCACCTTTTTGCAGATAAACACGAGATGAACATGGAGTGTGGTCTTTAAGGAGAAAGTCTCTGAAGGATAGTCCTAAGTATGTATGTAGGCAGGGGTGTGTGTGTGTAAGCAGGAGGAGAACTCCACCGGCTTGATCTGCAGGCTAATGCACAGGCACTCACCCTCCTGAATCATCTGAGAGAGTTCTTCATGTAACGCCTCCAGCAAATGGTCATGCAGCCATCTAATGACCCCATAAAAGCCATGCCTGTTAATTAATGAAATAGTGACAATGTCAGCTGACACTTCATGATAATGTTATGCATTTCTGGGTATTTTTTATATATATTTAAAACTAAGGTATACAGTTTGTACAATTGTAACTTTAAGCAGGCATTCAATTCTTTGAAACTAAAATGAACAAGTGCTTATAAACCTTTTCTACATTTCTGGGTATTTTATAAGAAAATAATTTTGTATAGTTCAACCATTTATGTACTTAAAAGTGTTTCAAATTTTAATAGATGTAAAAATAGATGAGCTATATGTAAGAAAAGTTAATGCAAAGTCACAGAAAGATAAATATGAAACAAAACTATGCAACATGAGGAAGAAGGGAAAGAACACTGAAAAGAAAGTTAAAAATCTGGGCACAGTCACGCATGTAATCTCAGTGACTCAGGAGGCTAAGGCAGGAGGATGGCAAGTGAAATTCACAAGCCCAGCCTGTGAAATTTAGCAAGACCTTGTCTCAAAATGAAAAATAAAAAGGGCTGGGGATATAGCTCAGAGATAGAGCACCCATGGGTTCAAATCCTAGTATTGCAAAAAAAGAAAAAATTAAAAATCTGATGATTAGCTATAAAACCAATAAAAACAATCTTTGGAAGTGAATGGTCAATAAGCTTTCATCAAAAAAGAAAACTTAACCCAGGTGCTGTGGCGCACACCTATTATCCCAGTGGCTAGGGAGACTGAATCAGGAGGATTACTAGTTAACAGCCAGCCCCAGCAAAAGCAAGGTGCTAAGGGCTCAACTCAGTGAGCCCTTAGGCTGGGGATGTGGCACAGTGGTTGAGTACCCTAGTTCAATCTCCAATACCCACCCTGCCAAAAAAAAAAAGAACCTTAAGAATTGTACTGAAAAGTAAGACTTTGGGGACAAGAGTTAAATATAGTAATATTTTAACAGAAAATATTAATGTTTTCTAAAACAGTAAATATAATTCTGGGAAAAGCTACAGTGAATGTCTAAAATTCACAGGTGTTTAGGCGCCTGTGTAAGTGTGTGTGTGTGTGTGTGTGTGTGTGTGTGTGTGTGTTTCGCGTGCCCACGCGCAGCAGCTGCAGGGGCCCTCCTCTTTCTCTTTCTGGCCAAGTCACCCGCCAGTCAGGAAACCCACTACAGAGCGTCTAGTTAGCATGGACTTGGCAGTGATTATGTTTAAACACTTTGTTCTCATGACAACCACTATGGGGGAGAGGTATCTGATCAAAGCATGCTATTACAAAAATTATAAATAATAACGAAATTTTAAAATAAATTTATACCTAAGCTTTAATGAGATTTCTATTTACTAAGCTCTGTATCATGTATGTAAAATAGATAGAATTGATCTTCTCTAGAGCTATGAGGTGGAGACACATTACTTTCACTTCACAGACAGCTCCTAGTCTCTCTTTCCTCCCTCTCCCCAGCCCCGTCTCTGGTGATGGGGATGGAGCCCAGGGCCTTGCACATGCTAGGCCAGTGCTCTCCCACCAAACTGCATCTCCAGCCCTTTTATGAAAATTTTATTTTGAGATAGGATCTTGCTAAATTGCCTAGGCTGGTCTACAAATTTGTGATCTTCCTGCCTCAGCCTCCTGAGTAGCTAGGATTACAGGTGAGTGCTACTGCACCAGGCCCAGAATTCCTGATGATATTCTCAGATCAGCCTTTTCCACATTTCCAGTGTCAGAGCTGTATAGAGTAAGAGGAAGTGTAAAACTGTACTAAAGGCCTGGGGTGCTCAGTGACAGAGCTTCTCAGCTTCCTTTTGAAGCACATCAGGCATTGCAGTCTTGTGGTTCCTCCTGTAGTATTTCCAAAGCAGCCTGTGAGCTGCCTTGCTGACCTGGACCCTGGTCACGGAACTGGAGTCTTGTGGATTCCTTGTCATTACCTTTAATCCAAGCTAGGCAGGGAATTGAATGCCTTGTGCATTGAGCAATCTCGAAAACCAGGCAAGGTAGCCCACTGATGAGGAACAGAGGAGCAGGTGCTGTAGAATCAGGCCTTGGTTTCAAATCTTACATTTGTGGTTATTAGAAGAGATTATGGGCAAGTAATTATAATCTCTTTTAAGTTTCCTCCTACACTGCAAAAAGGCAAAAGAATTAGATCTATCTACAGCCTGGAGAATTCAAGTGAAAAATCAATAGAGCCAGGTTTCCCTGAGTCAGCATTTCTAAGATCTCAAAGGTTTTGCCAAAGTGGTTACAGAATTCTCTTTTCCATGAACCTTCAATACCATCACAGAGACCCCCTCAGGCAGACTGGTTTTAGTGAGACCTTTCTGTTGGGCTTATAACCCTGGTGGTCTGTAAAGGACCTACAGGTGGTCCTTTTGATCTCTTAATATCAATGTTAATGACCGTCTTCTGCAACCAACCTATTTTCTTAACAAAAGATCATTGTTACTTAATGTTACTACTGTCTTGTTTGCCTTTTTCCACATTCTAAACTTTATTGAAATTCATTAGAAAATGAAGATATTTCTATTTAAAAAATGAGCAGTCACCTCTCTTTTTTCTATCAAATCAAATTTAAGATGGATGTGATGTGGTAGGAGACCTTCCAGAACAAAGAAAAGGCAATGTGTCACACTTAATGTGCATGTCAACTCTGCCATAAATATGTCATGACTCTGTTGTAACTCAGTTATGGGTGATGCTGTCACAACTTTGTTGCAACTCTATAGCATAAGAATACCCAATCAAAATGTGTATTACCGGGCTGGGGTTGTGGCTCAGCGGTAGAGCGCTCGCCTAGCACGTGCTCTGCCCGGGTTCGATCCTCAGCACCACGTAAAAATAATGGCATTATGTACAACTAAAACAAACAAATATTTTTTAAAAATGTGTATTACCTTATATGGGAGACAAAGAGCTTGCAAGAGGTAATGCCTCCCCAGGTTCAGGGCTTGGCCTTTGGATAAAAAATTCACCATTGGCCAGGCGCGGTGGCGCACGCCTGTAATCCCAGCACTTGGGAGGCTGAGGCAGGAGGATTGCAAGTTCAAAGCCAGCCTCAGCAATGACGAAGCACTTAGCAACTCAGTGAGACCCTGTCTCTAATAAAATACAAAAAAGGGCTGGGGATGTGGCCCAGTGGACGAGTGCCCCTGAGTTCAATTCCCCAGTACCAAAAAATAAAATAAAATAAAAAATTCACCATGCCTGTGCTGGCACAAAATAAACACTGCTTCCTGTTGAATGCCCCAGAGCCCTGTCTCTCTGTGCATGAATCCCCCAACAGTAAAACTCTCAGTGTACCAAAGTGTATTAAAAAAACAGTCAATTACTTCCAAGCCTTAATGAAACAAATAAGCAAAGAAAGACGCAAAATGAGGAATGGTAACATTGAACAAAGAACTTCTGAATTGTCTTTTTAAGCCTGAGCACTAAATTTGATTCATTTAGGTCTTATCTATTTTTGGTGATATCTTGAAAATATAGAGACAAGTAAACAAATACAGTTTGCAATAATGAGTTTTAGTCATGTGCTGACAGAGTTGGCCTGAGTAAGTATATGAGTTAGGCCCTGGTGAATTACCTGGGGCCATTGCTAGAGATTAGCTCAGTGGTTTTGCTGCAGGGAAGACCAGACCCAAGAAGGACTTTGAGCATTGCTCACAGTACAGAAATAGATCAGACTCATTCCATCCATGTCACAGGCCCAGCATACCTTCTAGCAATCAAAACTCCCCATTTTGCTGGAACATCCCACACAGGCAAAAAAGGAATCCTGGAAATTCATTACATTATTCTACAAACATAGATTGTGTCCTGCATGTGACAAATTCTATACTACACAGTGGAAAAGACCCAAGGCATCTGTAGTTATTGTTGTTATTATTATTTTTAGTAAAACAAAAACAAAAAATACGTAATTACACAAGAAACTACAAGGAAGGATTATGAGACTCACAGTAGGGGAAGTGAAGGGGATGGATGATAGAAGTCTTATCTAGTCCTAGGTCAGGCAGTTGTCAGAGAAACAAAGATTGATATCAGTTAAAGGCAATAAGGAAGATTTTATTCAGTAACTACCGCAGTAAGGGAGAGAGACACCACTATAGAACTGAGCTTCATTCTTAAAATAGCAAAAGCAAGTTGGGGATTTAGTCAACAGCACAGTGAAAGGGTCTTGTTCATGAGTAGACTGTTTCTAAGAGGAGCATCAAATGTACTAGGATTCTTGCTAAACTGGCCTAACAGGGTTCTTGATAAAGGTAGGCCAAAGAAAGACTTCAAGGGTGGGGGGTGATTCATCAGATATCAAGGGGAATCTTGCCAGACTGACTAAACAGGATTCTTGCTAAAAATGGGCCTCAGCAGACCAAAAACAGGGCTCAAGGACAAGCCCTAAACAAAAAGAGGGCTCAGAAGATTCTGTATCATGTTTGGCCATCTCTGACAGTTCCTTCAGAAAGGAGTATTTAAGTTGAAGACTAAAAGCTGACTAGAGATGGATGAGGATATATTCTAAACAGAGATAAGGCCATGTTCGAAGGCCTCAGAGGTAAAGTGAACATAGTGTATGTGGCAAAGAAAAAAATCTGATATGATTGATAAAGGAAGATGGAGGAGTAGGAAATAACTAGAGACATAAACAAAAGCGAAACTTGGAGGCATTGTAAATCTCTTCGGAAGTTCAGCTCCTGATCTGAGGCTGGTGATAAAGGTCTAACTGAGATAGTAAGATCATTTGGCTTCTGTAGGGTTCAGAGCAGAAGATAGTTTGGTGGGGGCAGAACTGGGCCAGGTAGCCCCTTTGAGCAAATGCTGCCATATTTTGGGTGTGAGCTAATGTAACTTGGATGAGATTGATGGCATGGAGCTAGAAAGGAATGGAAAGATATTTAGGCAATAGAATAAGAGGACTTGGGGCACGATTTAGAGGGAGCAGAGGAAAAGGTAAGAAGTTAATGCTAACCTCCAGGGATTTTGGCAATTGGGTGGGTAGTGAAAGTAGGAGCAGTGGTGCAAGAGCAACTTGTGGGGGAGGGCCATATTTGAGTTTGGGATATGCTGAGCTTGTGTTGGAAGAAACCCACATTAGAGCCCTGGGGCTGAAGTGCTGTTGTCCTTAGTGTCACAGTGCCTTGCATTATCTCTTGAGGGCCGATGGGGAAACTTCTGTTGTTCCTCATTGATTATCGGGTACTTGTTCCGATGATTCGCCTACACCAGAGATGTTGGACATAGGGTAGCCAGGATACAAAAAGTAACACCAGGGACAGGCAGTAGAGGGAGTGTAGGAACCACCTGATAGGACAGGTTTTTCTCCTCCCTCTTACCTCTCTGCACCCCCTGTCCCAGTCCAGCTTTTAAGAACAAGGTCAGAAGGTGTCATTCACTTCCCATGACTAAACCTTGCCAGAATTCACACCCCATGGGCAGGATTAGTAGTCTACAGGGAATCTTTTCACAAATAACACAATTTATAAAGTGATTTAGAGGCAATTTATTGGTAAGATTAAGATGCCTTCTTTTTTTTTTTTTTTGTACCGGGGATTGAACTCAGGGGCACTCGACCACTAGGCCATATCCCCAGCCCCCCCCCCTTTGTTTTTTTGGTATTTTATTAGAGACAGGGTCTCACTGGGTTGCTAAGTGCCTCGCCATTGCTGAAGCTGGCTTTGAACTCACGATCCTCCTTCCTCAGCCTCCCAAGTGCTGGGATTACAGGTATGCGCCACTGTGCCTGGCAAGATGGCTTCCTATAGGTATGCTTCAACGTGGGTAGACCTCAGAAACAAAATTAAATGAAAAACTATAGTTGCAAAAAAAAAAAACCACATAAATATGAAAACTCTTGTAAATATATACATATAATGTTAAAACATGACTATTATCTGTTCAGAAGGAGTAAGAACTGAATAATTGAGATGAGCACAGGAGACTTCAACCATATTGTTAGTGATTTTTTAAAATTTAAAGATCTGAAGCATCTGGGACAAAATGTTAAAATTTGCCAAATCTCAGGGTTTAGTATGTGTATTTCTTTAAAATATTTTATTAAAATTGTTGCAGTGGCATGCACCTGCAATCCCAGCTACTTGGGAGGCTAAAGTGGGAGGACTATAATTAGAAGCCGACCTTCTCAACTTTGAGAGACTCGTCTCAAAATAAAAAATAAAAAGGGCTAAGGATTGAGCTCACTGGTAGAGCACCCCTAGGTTCAACCCCTGGTACCAGAAAAAAAAAAATGGCTGCTTGAAATTTTTCTTGCATAAGAATTTCAAATAACATTTGTAGATGCTCACAACTGAAGGAGGTGAAACCTAATCTCCCCAACCCTTTCCAAGGTGGATTAGATTTAGTGATTCAATTCTAAAGACCAGAGGAAGGGAAGGGAAAAATAGTACTTTTACAATGAAGAAAACTGCAGATACCACCTCGACAAAGTGCTGACGCTTAACCTCACCAGGTATGGGGCATATCAAGCCCCTTGATATGAAATGACAAGAAGGGTGCTTCATCACTGCTATTCTTTTCCAAAAATCTGCAACCCCGGTTAATCACACGAAAAACAACGATCTGCCCATATTTGGGGATATTCCTGGTTAGTACTCCTAAAGACTGTCAAAGTCATTAAACAAACAAAAAACAGAGAAACTATCCCAGAGCAGAGGAGTCTGAGGAGAGAGGACAATTAAATGCAACATGGTGTCCTAGATTGGAATCTGGAGCAGAAAGAGGACATTAATGGAAAACCTGGTAAAAATCCAAATAAAACCGGGACTTAGTGGTAATGTACCAATGTTGGTTTCTCAGTTGTGACAAGTGTACCTTTGTTATATAAGATTTTAACAATAGGGGAAATAGGTTTTTGGGCTATGTGAAAATTCTCCATGCTATTTTTGCAACTCTTTTGTAAATCTAACGTTATTGCATTTAAAAGTGTGTTTGTAAGTAATTGTATGTCATGAACACTTTCAAAAACGAAACAAGTAAGAATTCATCAGCGCCTCTGGATTTCAGCACATTATGAAAGCCCAGTGGTGCCCTGTTTCCCAGCTGATAAGAGAAAGAAGTGTCCACAATGGCTAATTTCTCAGAAAATTTAAAATAATACTTCCATCACAAAAATGTTGATATTTTCAGCTATTTTTTTACAGTAAGCTTTCAAAAATGGATGACAAAATTCATTGCCTCTGAATAGAGGACACAAGCATAACTGAATCCTTTCTGGGTGAATCAGGGTCACTGGTGTGAACATCTGTTATTAAATTACACCATATAAAGCATAGTCCTGTTTTTCCTTTTCGTTACAGTGGCATGGCAAGAACTGGAAAGAGTTGGAAATGCAAGAACTGTTTCACTATAGCTAAAAAATGGCTAAGGGGACGCATACAAGATTGATGTGAATTAAGATTAAGACAGGTGCTTATGCAACTTCAGGTGAGCCTGCTCTGGGTGGAGTATCCTCTACTTCTTAAGCAGTTTAGTGGAGGAGAGCAGCCAGCAGCTAATTTTCCCATTTTTCTGTGCCATTTCTTTGGTTAGTACTGCAACCTCTGAATGCAAAAACTATCCTCTAGGCAATCACTGAAGCTACCAGTAACCTTGTGCAACTCATTCTAGGCATAGCAAACAGATGGAAGGGGAGCTTAACCTTATACTTTCATAAGAAATTTAAATTGTGACCTTTTTCAGATCTATTTAGAATGTATTTTCTTTATTAAATATATCAAATATATATTAAATATATCAAATATTTATGTATTATATTATTATTTATGTATTTTTGTATTATATCAAAAATATATGTAGTTTTTCTACATAAAAAAGTGCTTAGCCAGGCTTGGTGGAGCATGCCTGTAATCCCAGCGGCTTTGGAGGCTGAGGCAGGAGGATCATGAGTTCAAAGCCAGCCTCAGCAATTTAGCGAGGCCCAAAGAACTCAGTGAGAACTTGTCTCTAAATAAAATACAAAAAAAAAGGGGGGGGGGGAGCTGGAGATGTGGCTTAGTGGTTAAGTGCCCCTAGATTCAATCCCTAGTACCAAAAAGAAAAAAAGTGTGCCCAATTCAGCCAAAGAAGCAATATGATGTGGGCCTGGACAACAGGCAAGCATAGTGGTACACATGGGTAATCCCCAAAATTTAGGAGGCTGAGGCAGGAGGATAAAGAGTTTGAGGCAAGCCTCAGCAATTCAGTGAGATCCTGTCTCAAAATACAAAATGAAGGAAAAAAAAAAAAAAAAAAAAAGAGGACTGGGATGTAGCTTAGTGGTATAGTGTCCCTGGATTCAATCCCAACTGCTGCAAAATTAAGCAAGTTAAAAGGCTGGAATGTAGCCCACTGATAGAGTGCCTGGGTTCAAGTTCAATCCCCGGTACAAAAACAAAAGGGGGAGGGGAGATTTAGAAGAAAGGCCAAAAGGGGATGTTAAAATTCTTCCCCCAGCCAGGTGTTTCCCCTCTAAATCTTTTACATTACCCTGTTCTGGAGACAAATGCCAGCTGGCGCTCTCTCCTTAGAAAGACCACATCTCCCTGGAGTCCAACAATTGTCTGCCCTCACAGTCCACTCAAGAGATGAGTCTCTCTTCTCAAAAATGGACTTGATCCTGCTCTGTCCCAGCTTGTCATTCAGTTAACTCACCCACCTTTGCTTAACCTGACATAGAGGCACTTTAGAACATCTTTGTAGATCTTCCCCTTCAGTTACCTCTGCAACTCAAATGTAAGCCCCTTGAGTACTGCAGTCTTGGTGTCCTGTTTCTCTTTAGTCAAATCATCTTGTTCAATATCAGTCTTAAGAAAGTATTGCTGGATTAGCTGCTTGTGTATGCAAGTGTCTCCCAGTAACTCAACTAGGTAGTAGGTGGTAAGTGTCAAATTATTAATACACAGAGGACATACTAAGGGACTTTTAAGAGGTTTCCTATAGAATGTTACTTGGCCACTGGTTTGCTGGAGATGGGACTTGAGTTTTCATCAGCATAGTGAACATGTATAAGTTAGGCTGAGGCTATAGGTTTTAACCTGAAATTGTCAATTAACTAATCTTGAACAAAAGTCTGAATAAAGAAAAGGTATTTTAAAGTCTACACTTTTCTATTCATTTATCTAGGAAAGTAAGAAAAAAAATCTATACTTCATTTAGGGCAGGATTTCTCAATTTCCATACAATTCACTTTGGCGATCAGATAATTCATTCTTCGTTGGGGAAGACTGTCCCATGCATTACAGAAAGTTGGCAATTAGGGTTGCTAGAGTTAGCAAATTAAAATACAGGATTCCTAGTTAAATTTGAGTCTTGGATAAATAATAATTCTATTTAAAAAATTTTTTTTTTAAATTATAATGGATAGCATGTCTTTCTTTATTTTTATGTGGTGCTAAGGATCAAACCCAGTGCTTCACATATGCTAAGCAAGCACTCTGCCACTGAGCTACATCCCCAGCCCCAACAATAATTCTACTTTTACCATATGTTCTGTGTGGTATTAGCAGCATCCCTGGTCTCTATCCTCTAGATACCAGTAGCACCTGGCCTCCAATTGTGACAATCTTAAATGTCACCACACACTGGCCAATGTCCCCTTGGAAAACAAAATGGCCCTGTTGAGAACCATTGATTCAGTTCACATTCAACACATCATAAAGGTACAGATCTGAACCTCTTTATCTTAGCTTCCAGAAGAAACATTTCTCTGGTGAAGCATCAATGAAAGAGTCAAATGAAGAACTCTTCATATCGAGTTTTATTTTGTTTTGTTTTGGGATTGAACCCAGGGGTGCCTTAACACTGAGTCACACCTCCAATCCTTTTTAGTTTTGAGACAGGGTCTTGCTAAGTTGCTCAGGCTGGCCTCAAACTTGCGATCCTTCTACCTCAGCCTCCAGAGTGCCTGGGATTCCAGGCATGTAACACTGTGCCCTGCTAGAACTCTTCACATCTTGCTTAAACTGTTTGAAACAATTTTTTATTCTGCTTTTTAATGCCTCGTACAGTCAATTTCATTTAGGCTTTCATGCCAGGTAGACTCTTGGCTCTTTTTCAGAATTAGGCTCATTTCCATCAGTTAATGTGAATTATAAAACCTGCCATATTTTCCTTTTTTTCTTAACTTCTAGAACTCTTAAATTTAGGGCTCAGTTGCAGAAACCATCTAAGATCATGTGCCTGATGTTTTTTCTTAAAGAAACATTGACTTAGTAGCTTCTGTATGCCACATACATTTTTTAATGCTTTACAGATACTAAGTTTTTAAATTCATTCTATCACTGCAACAACTGTATGGATAGGCACTATTATTATCTTCCCTTAGGATAAGGAAATAAAGTTCTTTTTATTGTTATTGCTAGTGTTATGAATTATTTTCTTTTTCATCTTCATCCTTATTTTATATGTAAGTCTAGTCAGATTCTGTTTGGACATTTACTGGGTACAAGTTAATGTATCACATACCTACATCATTTCAGGTCCTTTCAGCCTCATCTGTCTCTTGTTCCATCTATCATCTTAGCAACAAGCTCCAACCACTTCTTCCTGGCAAGCCACTCTCCCCCCCAGTCTAGCCTCATGCCCATGTTGTACCCCTTCCATCTCCCAACCTGAGCCTACTTGTTATGGCCAAGGAGTGGGACACAAAGGACCTTGCTTCAAATACCAAAACTGCACAACCCATAATTTCAGAGGGGTTAATAACTCATGGTCAAAATGTTGCCAAATGGGAGAGGGAAATTGATAGATTAATATATTCCTGTTTTTACTCCAGACCGATTGTCCTGTGATCTGGCTTTTCAGAAGATGGATCTATAAGATACAGCAATCAGTAGCACTTGGTAGCAACCAACTCAGTTATGCCTGCTCAAATTTCTCTCCTTTGCTGCTTCACCTTCCTGTCTCTCACATATGCTCCTGGGGGTTATGTTCTCTAACAGGGTAGTGGTAACCTGGCATTGTCAGGCTCTGTATTCTAAGGAATCCAGACTAAGCCAATTACTATAGTGTCCATTTATGTGTGGGTAAAGACTTAAATACCCCATGATCTCTAGTGGATGCCTGAAATGGTGGATAGTTTTGAACATTATAATGCTGTTTTTCCCTCTACATGCATATCTATGATAAAGTTAACTTATAAATTAAACACATTGAGAAATTCACAATAACTAATAATAAAATAGAAAATCATATACTGTAATTAGTGTTATGTGTGAATATGGTACCTCAAAATATATTATACTCTAAATCATAATAGCTTCAGCATATGATCTCTTTTTTTTCTTACTATTACATTCAGAATTTTCACTTTTCCCCTTAAAGGAAGCACTTTATTGTTTCTCTTTGGCAGATCCAAATTGCCAGCATCACTACTCTTGGGCTCTGGGGCCATTATTAACTACAATAAGGGTTTCTTGAACACATGTTCTGCTATGGCTTAACAGCCTATCTAACAACCCAGTCAGCTACCAAATGACGAATGGGCAATTAGTATATGGTGCAGATACCCTGGGAAAAGGAATGATTCACACTCTGGACAGAATAGTGCCAGAAGGTATGAGATTTCATTATGCTACTTAGAACAATGTTCAATTTGAAACTTATAAAATGTTCTGTTCCTGAATTTTCCATTTACTATTTCAGACTGTGGTTGACCATGGGAAACTGAAATTGTGAGTTCTCTGGGGGGAAAAAAAGGAGATAAAGTGGAGATGGCTACCTAAATAATTGTAAATAAAATCACACTGAGCAGAAATTTATTTAGTTATTTCCATTAACTTAACAGTCAATAAAACTTACTACAGTCTGATCAGAACACAATTCTAGAACGTTATCCCTAGAGGGATCCTAAGGATGTTGAAGCTGACCCCATCGTCTTCACAGCTGAGGACACTAAGACCCAGGGAAGAAAGGTGTTGCTCTAGAGCACATGCTGACAGTGACAAATGGAGATATTACAAACATTTATTTAGTGCCTACTCTGTCAATTTCTCATATGCATTATTTTATTTTATGCCTGCAAATTAGGTAATTAATATTATCATCCTTACTTTATGCATAAGAAAATAGGCTCAGAGATGGTGAAGTGAAATGTTCAAGTCACAACATAAGCAAATGAAAGAATCGGTTTAAACCAGGCCTCCAAACTCCACATCTAGTTCTTTTTCCAGCTGTCTTCCATGATCAAGAAGTGGGCCTAATGGAACAACACATGGGCTTTAGAGGAAGATAGTCCTGAATTCAAGTCTAGCCCTACCAATTAATAGCTTTGTAATCTTAACTAAGTTGCTTAATTTCTCTGAGCCATGTTTTTTAAAATTTTTTTTTAATTCTAAAAATGGGAAAAATAGCATCTACTCATAGTGAGGTTCTGAAGATAAAAATGAGATAATAAAGGTCAATTTCCCATCACAGTGTCTATATATTATAGTAAGAACTTAATAAATGTTAGCCAGTATCAATACTCTGGAATCAAAGATGCCTTCCAAAAACAATATCAACTTCTATTTTGTAGGTACTTATTAAGTGCCAGGCCTGATGCTAAGCACTTTCTATAGAAGAAAAAAAAAAATCTCTTCTAACCATCCAAACCTTACTGAGGGAGAGAAGATGAAGGGAATGTCTCCTACCTCCCAATCTCCTACTGTAATGATTCATGATGGTTAATCATTACTGTATACCCTTTTTGAATTTTGTCATATCTGTGTAGCAGTTTTAAAACCTAAACTCATAATTTAGTTTTGTCTGATGCATTAATAGCTGTAAAATTACAGTTTGGATGTGCTAGTCATATTTTTTTCTTATACATGGGAAAACACATATAGTAACTGATCAAATAAAAAGTTATTATTTAAAATACTCCAGAAAAAAATAATGAGAATAAGACTGGCAAATGTTAATCATTGTTGAAACTGAATAATTGGTACACAGGGCTCATAACATTGTCTTTCTAATTTTATGTATCTTTTGACATTTTCCATAGTAAAAAATAAAAAAAAAAAGTTTAAGAACTAAACTAAAACACCCCTATCAAAGCCAGAGAACTAAAGTCATCTCATGTTCCCCAGAGAGGCAGTTGTCACTCTGGAGAAAACACTGGTCCATAATGCCCACTAGGAGGTGACCAGAATTGGACAGGTACACAGGTTGCATTCTTCCTCAAGGGCTGTGTTCCTGTGCTTAGAACAACTAGTCACATAGATAATAACCTATTAAGATTTGCTGAACCCAGTGAATGAATGATTACCAAGCTTGTTATCATCCTTCTGACTTTTAGCCTTGTCTCCTTAGATGCCCTAAACTGCCAACTCTCCCTTGATGGGTGGACATAAATTAACATGGGAATTTTCACAACAAAATGATTAATACTACAGAAAACAGCCTAATCTGGTAAGCTCCTGGTTTTTGTTGTTGTTGTTGTTTGTTTATTTGTTTGTTTTCCTTTTATTGTGATGCCATTTGCTGTCTAGCAAGTTTCAATAAATTTCCACAATCACATTTGTAAGCGCAAAGTGATGGGTGCACACCTCACAGATTCAGGGAAGCCGTTTAGTGTTCTCCGTGGACTCATGCACCCTGGGGACTCATTTTCAGGATGGGAAAATTGCCATCAGTTACAGAGGGGATTTGGATTTTATAGGCTACAGTTAGGGTGGTTTCATCATTGGAACTTGTGGGTGTGCTGTTCGGATAGTCAGTAGTCAGGGACTCGTTATTAGGTTAAAACTTTTAACTCAGGAGGGCAGCTGTAAAAGGTTGAAACTCATTGTTACTTGGAGAGGTAGGAGTCCAGAGTGTGAGGGATGGGTATTTCTTTTTCTGGAATTTGTTGTCTCCCAGAGTTTCAATATTTGCCTTCTTCCTTCAGGACCCATTTATCTTGTATCCTTTTAGCACTAATTTGCAAAGGGGGAAAGTCAAAGTCCAGAGCCTAACATTCAGTATTTGCCTCCTTCCTTCACAGCCCATTGTTATCAGGAAAAGATTTACTGGAAGGTTGGCTTGGCTAGTTTCCCCTCCCTCCTCCTGAGCTGCATTGCCTCTGTTTTTCTTTGGGGGTTGTTTTGTAGGATTACTATTTTCCACAACTCTTCAATATTTGTTTGGCATTAGATGTTATCTCCTAAATGAAGTTAAATGTATCAAGTGGTATTACTTGGCTAGTGGCTTTTATGTATTTTGTTAAAGAATCTTTTACCAGATGCTATTAAAATCAAGCTGCCATTGGTCTGGCATAAGTCTAGAAAGGATAATCAAGTGAGTAGCCTCAGGATCCAGAAATGACTCAATGTGCTTTCCAATCTGACATGTACCAGCAGGTCCCTGGTTGTACCTCTGGTCAACTGTTCCAGAGCACACCCTCTCCCACCCACACCTGGAGCCCAGCGAACACTAGCTACCAACTCTTCACAGATGCTCTATCTGGATATATTGGGATCAGGGGCTGATACCAAATTAGATATCTCAATTAAAGGTTGAATATACTAGAAGTCTAAATCTATTCCAGGAGGATAGAAAGGCCTTGGTAGGATCGCTTTTTGTGTATATAATTAGTTATCCTAAAAGACAGTAATGGTGGGCTTCTTTATTATGCAAAGCAATTAGTATTATGCAAAAATACTATTTCAAATTATAACATAATTTTCTTTCTTTGCTGGAGGATATGGGCCAAATATCTGTTAAATATCCATACACCTTTTGAAACTTCTTATGTGTTCAGTGTAACTGCTTTGAATACAGCAAGCAATAAAAGAGATTATATGACTAAGTTAAAGACCCAAAATAGCAGAAACAATTTTTAAAAAGTCTGAGAAATTAGAGCAACATTTCTACTCTGCCCCCTCAAAATACAAATACAGAAATTAGGTTTCTAGTCTCAAAATCTCTACTCTGGAAATAGCTTTCTCTCATGCTTATAGAATGATAGCAACCCCTCACATTATTTTTACAGGTCTTTTTTAGAAATGAGATGGCTCAAGAATGGATAGAGAAAGAAGTGTATGCGTGGTTGGTGGTGGCTCAGCAACCTCTAAATAGCATCAGCACCATATGATGCAGGGCCTGCTCTGTATCAAGCCAGTGCAATTGGACCACCCAAGACAGAACTAAAGATCTGTTTCATGGCTCATGCAGGAAACTAAATCTACAGCATTTTTGTTCCAAGGAAGTGATTGGGTAGGAAATTGTTGGCTTAAAAAATTCTGCACAGAATAAAATGCAACAGTCCAAAAACAAATGAAAAGATGCTCAATATCATTCATTATTGAAGAAATAAAAAAGTAGTACTTTCTCAACTATTTGCTGGTCTGTTGAGATAGCTTCCTGGCAGGTCTTCCTGTTTCCATCCCCCCCCCCCTTTAGCATTACTTTATTTTCCATTTGGTACATGATGCATTCAAAATATAAAATAATTAAAATTACCTTTATAAAAGGAAAGATTTACTAAAAAATAAATGTGACACCAAAAAATATAAAGCTTCAGAGCATGATTATCCTTTCATTAAGATGTAAGTAACATTCTAAGACATGTTGTGGTCCTAATTACAATTAGATGGAATATACATTTGTCTGGAAAATAGAACATTTGAGAAATATGTGACATTCATTTAAACAGCCACAAAAATAAAGGACACAAGTATATTGTGTTGTATTTCTACTTCACAAATATTGACTAAAGAGTTTAGGCTGAAAATTTCAAAAGAAGATGGGATGATTCGAAAATAAACTATGTTCATTTGTAAATTCAGTTCATACATGAATCAGAGAAGAAATTTATACACTTCTATGGAAATGATTTCTTACATAGTTTGAAGCTACATGAGTGAAATCAGAAATGGAGGTGCTAATAGTAGGCTGTGAACATGGAAGTTGTAGAAGAGACTAGAAACTCCTACAGGACAATAATGGGAAATAGAAGCCCCATGGTAGTCATTACCAGCAGATACAGTCCTTAGAGAGTGTTTTAGTCAGCTTTTTCACTGCTGCAACTAAAAGAACAATTGTAGAGGAGGAAAAGTTTATTTAAGGGCTCATGGTTTCAGAGGTCTTGATCCATAGAAGGCTGTCTCTATTCCTCTGGGCGTGAGGTGAGGCAGGACATCATGGTGGAAAAGTGTAATAGAGGGGAGCAGCTCACATGGTGATCTGGAAGCAGAGAGAGACTCTGTGCTCTAGATACAAAATATAGACCCCATAGCCACACCCCAATGAACCACTTCCTGCAGCCACACCCCACCTGCCTCCAGTTACCATTCAGTTAATCCCATCAGGGATTAATTCACTGATTAGGTTAAGGCTGTAACCCAATCATTTCTCCTCAAACCTTCTTGCATTGTCTCACATGTGAGTTTTTGGGAGACACCTCACATACAAACCATAACAGAGAGGAAAAGAAGAAAGCTGGCAGTAAGAGTAATTGCTGATATTTATTGACCTAGGGCTCCATGCCAGGTGCTATGCCTTGTACTTTATGTGCATCATCTCATCTAACCATAACAGTTTAGGGAGTTTTTACCACTTAACAGGTTAAGGTGATAAATCACTTGCTATTGCAGGTACTAAGGGCGCAAAGTAGAATTTAAATTCAGTTCAGTGGTGCCAGATCTGATCTATTCTATCACTGCTGTCTGATACAAGTGTGCTATGGAGCATAACAGCAGAGGTTGTCATCCCAACTCAGGTCATCTCAGTGTGGTGGTAAGGTGTAGAGGAACAGTGTATTTGGCCAGGTGAGTACTATGAGTATCAAACAGAAAATTTGGAGTAATAAGTATATAATGATAATAAGTATATAAGATAATAAGATAATAACTGAAGTTCCGAAAAATAAGTAAGATTATTCAAAGACAGTATATACAATGAAAACAAAATGAAGCTCTATTAAGAGCACTAAAAGCCAGGCACAGTGGTGCATCCTTGTAATCCCAGTGGCTTGGGAGACTGAAACAAGGAGGATCACAAGTTCAAAGTCAGCTTCAGCAACTTAGTGAGGCCCTAAGTAACTCAGTGAGATCCAGTCTCTAAATAAAATATTATAAAGGGCTGGGGAGATGACCCTGGGTTCAATTTTAATCCCCAGTACCAAAAAAAAAGAAAAAGAAAAAGAAAAGAAACTAAGAAAAAAAAGTAAAAGGGCAGCCCATTGAGGAAACTAAAAAGAATAGACATAAAAATAAATGTACTACATTTAAGAACGAGAAATCAAAAAACTCAACATTCAGAAAAACACTTTCAATGCACGGTCAAATGAACTGAACACCTGAACACACTTCTCAAAAGAACAAATACTAATGGTCAACAATTACATGAAAAATTAAATGACTCTAGCCATCAGGGAACATAGATGTCCATTGACAGATGAATAGATAAAGAAAATGTGGTATATATCACAATGGAGTTTTATTTAATCATAAGAATGAAATTATGTCATTCGCAGGAAAATGAATAGAACTGAAGAGCATCATGTTAAATAAAATAAACCAGACACAAAATCTTGATCACAAATATGGGGGAATTCCAGGGAGAGGTGGAATGTTTCTATATGTCCTGCTTTTAATTGTTCCTTAACTAGTAGGTGGGGCCGCTTGTAATTTCTCTTTAGATAGGGGCCACTGAGGGACCCACACTGGCTTATCAGAAAGCCATGGTATTTTCAAAATTATTTTCTCAGTGGCCCCAAAGAAAAATGTCTTTTTCCTATATGATAATGATTTCTTTTAGGGTTAAGCTTACCCTGTACTTTTTGAGGATTTCTTTTAGGGTTAAGATTACCCTGTATGTTTTTACATTTAACACCTGCAGGTTTGGTTGCAAGGTGTACTCCCATTTGTTGTAAATTATCTCTTCCCATAAAGTTACCGGTAGATTAGGTAAAACATAAGGCTGAAATGTGCCTTTATGTCCTTCATCATCCTCCCATTTTAAAATTACCGCACTTTTTTCTGGGAGGTTATTATATCCCAAGCCTCTTAAACTGGTTGAAGCTTTTTGTAGAGGCCAGTGTTTGGCCCATTGACGTAAATTAATGATGGAAGAATCAGCTCCAGTAGTATCTATAAGACCCTCCATTTCTATTCCTTGGATTCTTATTTTACACATAGGCCTCCTTGTACAGTCCCGAACCCAGCAAACCATGGGTTTCGAATCAGTGGAACAAAATCCTCTATTGTTCCTATTTAGAGGCATATTCATTTTAAATGAATTATGTAAATTTGGAAGGAGGAGCAGCTGAGCAATTCTATCTCCCTGATTAATAGAACTTATACTTTGGGGTGAGCTAAGCATTATTTTTATTTCCCCTTTATAGTCTGAGTTTATTACGCCTGGGGTCACTTGCAAACCTAATAAGCTTTCAGGACTTTGCCCGATAATAAGTCCTACAGTCCCTGAGGGAAGAGGTCCCCTGACTCCTGTGGGAATCAGTTGAACCCCCATTTCAGGTGTTAACACTATTCGGGCGGTGGAACAGAGGTCTAATCTGCATTTCCTCCTAAATACTGTGTATTTGCATATGTTTTCTATCATATGTGGAAGCTGTAGGGGAAAATAGGAAAAAAGCAATGTCAAGAAAGTAGAAGGGACACCACTTGAGTAAAGGAAGAGAAGTAGAAGGAAGGAGGAGGTAAGGGTAAGGGAAATTACTGGGTAGTAATATTGACCAAACCATATCAGGTGCATGTATAAACAAGCCACAATGAAGCACCATTCTGTATAATTAATATGGACAAAGAAATAAATTTTAAAAAAGAATAAGAGAATATTGTTAGCCGGGCGTGGTGGCACATGCCTGTAATCCCAGCACTTGGGAGGCTGAGGCAGGAGGATCGCGAGTTCAAAGCCAGCTTCAGCAATGGCAAGGCACTTAGCAACTCAGTGAGACCCTGTCTCTAATAAAATACAAAAAAGGGCTGGGGATGTGGCCCAGAGGTCCAGTGCCCCTGAGTTCAATCCCTGGTACCAAAAATAAAAAAAGAAAAGAATAAGAGTATATTGTTAAACACCAACAGCAGTTTACTAGAATAATAAGAGTTGAAGACAATTGAAAGTGGATTAAAGAATGGATGAGAAGTGAGAAGGTGATTAAAATAAAAACCTGTAGTTTTAAAAAGGACCGTATAAAAGGTGTGGTAGGTAGAGCTAAGCAAGTGGAATTAAGGAATATTTTTCTCTTTGTTTTTGTTTATTATTTATTTATTTATTTATTTATTTATTTTGGTACTGGTGATTGAACTCAGGGGCACTTGACCACTAGGCCACATCCCCAGCCCCCCCCCTTTTTTTTTAAATTTATTAGAGACAGGGTCTCATTGAGTTGCTAAGTGCCTCACCATTGCTGAGGCTGGCTTTGAACTTGCAATCCTCCTGCCTCAGCCTCCCAAGTGCTGGGATTACAGGTGTACGCTACCACACCCGGCATGATTTATTTTAAGCATTTTTACATGCAAATAGGAAATAGCCTGAAAGAAGGGAAAAGTTAAAGGGAAAGAGGAATTAATTAGTGGGTTGTATTAGTTTGTGACTGCTGCTATAACAAATTACCTCAACATGAGTATCTTTAAATAGCAGAATTTTTTATTGATACATTATAACTATACATAACAGTAGGATATATTGTGTCATATTTGTATGCTCACAGGACATAATTTGCTCAATCTTACTCCTCAGCACCTCCCCCACTCCCTTTCCTTTTACTGTTATGCAGGTCAAATGTCCAAAATGAGTCTGACCAGTTAACACGGCTTTGGTAGTGTTTCAGTCAGCTTTTGCATTGCTGTGATCAAAAGACCTGACAGGAACAATGTAAGAAAAGTTTATTTGACTCACAGTTTCAGAGATGGCCAACTCCATAGCTCTGGACCCAAGGTGAGGCAGAACATCATGGTGGAAGTGTTAAGATGAAGGAAACCAGCTGAGGCCATGGCACCAGGACTCCTGCTTCCATTCTTGCAGAAAGAGCTATCTTTAAAAACAAAAATCTGGTCTTGTCTTTATACTATCCAAAACCTTTCATCGACTCCCAGTTCACTTTATGGATATGTATTTTAACATATGTTATACCAAACATAATATTCTGCAATCTTTTGTATTTATAGTGTCTTCAAAATCTTTTCATGGTAATATAGAGAGATATGCCTCCCACTTTTTTTGCTGCTACATTGTACGGTTCAAGTTGATTTAGCTATTGTATTAATGAATAGATAGTTAGATTGCTAACTACATTTTGCTTTATACATATGGCAGCAGCGACCATTCTGTGCTCTTCCTTACTGTCATGTGAGAATGTTTAAGGAGGATACCAACAGATAATTGTTTAAAAAATAATAGGCACTGCAAGATTGCCTAACAAACTAGCTGTTTGTGCTACAACCACCAATGGACTATCAGAATACCTATTTTCTTACATTTTGCCAATATTTGCTTCTAGATGCTCTATGCTCTATACTGATCCACAGATAAATCTATCCATTCTTGCAGACTCAAACCATTCCTAAATTCTGGAAAATTCTTGTCTATTCTGTAATTATGTCCTTAAATATGCTGTCTCTCCAACCAACATGTGAAGGAAGGAGTTTGTGACTCTGTACTTTGTCTCTTAATTTT
The DNA here is from genome assembly GCA_025594165.1 of Tamias sibiricus. NCBI lineage: Eukaryota > Metazoa > Chordata > Mammalia > Rodentia > Sciuridae > Tamias > Tamias sibiricus. The sequence goes on from CM046662.1 coordinate 44,691,939, forward strand.
CCTCTCACATTTACCATCTTTTCAGTCCTTTGGACTGCATTATGGGGGAATTCCTTGGCTCAATCATTCAGCAGGGTCTATTTTAATCTACCTGTTTTGACTGCCAGTGGCATCCTCTGTAACACGTGTCTTTGGGGTAGGTGCTGCAGCCAGTTGCCTAGCAGCAGAGCTGGGGAGACACAGGCCAGCCTGGACCTTGCTGGTGTTATTTCCGGAGCCTAACATAGTGGCCATGGGATGTCCAGAGGTGACTATCACTCTGATCAGCTCTGGCCCAATCATTCTGTTGTTTCCCATTATCAAACATTTTGAACCCCTCCAGCAAGAATATGTTCTAAGACAGTATACTGACGAACAGAGCCTGGTGTGCTGGCCAAGCTACTCACTGACCAGGGACTGACCAGGGGAAACTCATTCCTGGCAATGTCAGGGCTCAGCTGATAATCCATGAGCTGAAAAGTCTCAGTCAATCTAGCTGACTGCTTTTCCCACAACATGCCCATAGGCTTAAGGTCTCAAACAGAATTTGCAGATAAAGCTGGTGATGAGCTAGGAGGTCCCTTGCAACCTGCTCCAGGAAGTCATACAAGCTGTTGGCTAGATCTGCAACCTCAAATCCAATCCTTCCTCAGTGGCTGAAAAAAAAAATATCATTCAGTAAAGAGATAATAGAGCAGTGATCATTATCAAGAGATGCCGAACCGGGCGTGGTGGCACACGCCTGTAATCCCAGCACTTTGGGAGGCTGAGGCAGGAGGATTGCAAGTTCAAAGCCAGCCTCAGCAATGACGAAGCACTTAGCAACTCAGTGAGACCCTGTCTCTAAATAAAATACAAAAAAGGGCTGGGGATGTGACCCAGTGGTCAAGTGCCCCTGAGTTCAATCCCAGGTGCCACAAAAAAAAAAAAAAAAAAAAGAGAGAGAGAGAGAGAGATGCCCCCTTGTTCGATCCCTAGCACCACTGAAAATAAATAAATAAAACAAATAAACAAAATTTTCTGTTTAATTTAAAGGGGGGCACTGGGGGCATAACTTAATGGCAGGTGACTTGCCTAGCATGCACAAAGTTAGCTTTGATCCCCACCACTGCTTCTCCTTCCCCCAAAAGAAGAAAAGAAAACTGAAGGCTTATGAAATCCAAATGCAACTGGCCCTGGAATATTATCAGAATAAAAGGGGTGTTGGAAACATTCACTGGAAGAGAAACCAATAAGAACCAGCCCTATTTGCTTGCTTTCCTACAAATAAAGCTCCACAAATTGACCAGAAAGCATTACTTACCCCATGGGGAAAAATGTATGCAATTAGCAAGATGAACCCAACCTTCTGTTTTAATTTAGAAGCTCCTCGTTCTAAGATTCAAGCATGCCCAAATTCTTTGAAAATGACCTTACTTTCATTTCTACTGATTTTGTGCTGCAGACCAAGGATGTGCCACATGAGTCACATACTAAGATTTATCTTTTGAAATTGCCTAGTATGTTTCATCTGGTTGTCATTTATGGGTATTCAATTCAAAACATCAGAAATTTAAACTTTACAAGATTTTTTTAGAGCAAAATTAAAAGAACAATTGGTAGTAAAATGGCTTTTATTCAGAATGAGCATGGTTGATTAGGTTATCGTATTTTTTGGAAAAGCCAAAAATTACATTATACTAATCTGGCAAAAATATCTCATCAGAAGCTATTTTACAGGTCAAAAAAGACATTTCAAGCACTTTTTCATGGGCCAAAAAGATGTTTCTAGCACATGGGACATGGTATACTGAGGAACCTATGAAATTTCAGAGAAAAACAACTGTATTTACAGATCACATGCAGAATGCAAATATACTGCTGCCTTTAAACTAAGAAATTTATTAGCTGGCCTATATAAACTTATTTATTTTTGTTAAATATACTTTCAATTTTCATACTCAGAATTTTCAGTTTTCTATGAAAACATATCAAATGGCATTTAAAAATATTACTTTGATATAACTTGCTTTTTAAAATGCATGTATACTGAAAGACATAATGTACATTAAAAATTGGCATTGTAAGTTCTTGGCTAAGTACCAAAGTTGAATGGGTTTTCTTCAATGGAAAATGTCACTGGAGTCTTATGTTTTCAGATGTTACTCTGGTTATGAAATGTATACTTAGGGATCTAGCTGCCTGTTCTCTTTGATCCTAATGCACAATATGACTTGATGGGTAACAAAGTTTTAAAATAAAGAAACATGAGTAAAATAACTTTAGTGGCACTAGGTAAAATATGTTGAGAAAAACAGCAGTCATAATAGTAAACAGGTATGGGGGGGGATTTTTATGATAAAGGACCAGGAAAGTAATTGAGCTTACTCAAAAAGGTCTTTATTCCAGATCAAAGATATTGATACCTGCTAGTGTTTACTGATATCCTGTTTTAAAAGAAAAATCTCTAAACATCCACTTTTAAATCACCATTTTAGATTTCTTAGTGAGGTTACCAGTATGTGTGCCTATATGCTGTGACATGGAAAGAAGAGAGAAGTGACTTGAGAGGTGAAGAAGAAACCCCACTCTATCTTCAATGTTGTATTTACTCTTTCTTTACTTGGTGCTAAAACAAATGATATGAGTCCTGAACAAGCTGTTAACTGCTTTGGAAATTTTGGCCCATTTTATTCCTGGCACTTAAAACACAAATGCAAGTGTTTTTTTTTTGTTTTTATTTATTTATTTTTTTTTTGTGGTTATCAGGGATTGAACTCAGGGGCACTTGACCACTGGGTCACATCCCCAGCCCTTTTTTGTATTTTTTATTTAGAGACAGGGTCTCACTGAGTTGCTAAGTGCCTCGCCATTGCTGAGGCTGGCTTTGAACTCGTGATCCTCCTGCCTCAGCCTCCCAAAGTGCTGGGATTACAGGCGTGCGCAAGTGTTTTTTAATGTGTTTTGGGGAAACTTATTTTTCTCTCTTTTGAGTTTGTTTTTATTCATTGTTGATATTTCAAAATAGACCAACTCTTTTAAAAAGTATTACAGAAAATATTTCATTCATTAAGATACTTTCTATAATGTCTTACTTGAATACATAATGTGCATTAAAAAACATGAATCATTCAACTTATGAACTATCACTAATCACTAGGTTGTAAGGTACACAGTTATCTTTTAAAAAATATTTTTTAGTTGTAGATGAACACAATACCTTTATTTTATTTATTTATTTATTTATTTATTTTTATGTAGTGCTGAGGATTGAACCCAGTGCCTCACGTATGCTAGGCAAGCACTCTACCACTGAGCCACAACTCCAGTCCCTACATTAATTTTTATTACAATAAGCTCAAATTTCAGAAAAGAGACAGTTTAATCTATGTATTCATTTTTATTATTACAAGAATCAAATTTTAATCTCAATGACCTCTGGTTGATTTGTGAATGCCATTTTCTCCCACATCTACCAGAAAAAAATACTCCTACTTATTCTTTTTTTTTTTTTTTTTTTTTTTTTTTTTTGTACTGGGGATTTAACCCAGGGGTACCTTTACCACTGAGCTACACCCCCAGGCTTTTTTGTTATTGTTTTTTAATTCTGAAACACAGTCTAAGTTGCTTAGGGTCTCACCAAGTTGCGGAGGCTGGTCTTGAACTTGAGATCCTCCTGTCTCAGCTTTCCGAGTCGCTGGGATTATAAGCGTGCACCACCATTTATACTTATTCCTAATTCCTGTTTGGTTTGCTGTATTATTTATCCTACTCATGTGTCAGTTCCTCATTGTGTTGAGTTTGTCATCTTTCACAGTGTTGGTCATCCTTAAAATCCTTGGTAATTTTGTCTGCCATCTACCTTATTATGATTGAGGTTCTCCATTACACTTCTCTGTCTGGGGCTGGGAGCTGCTTGGGGAAACTGCTGTTCTTAATGTCCTCCAGCTTGTTTTCAGGGAAAGTGGAAGAAAGATGAGCCACCAGGTGGGATTTCTCTGTGGTATCAGGTCTGGTTCCCTTGGCAATGGTCAGCCTCATGACTTACGGCAATCCCTGTCTAATTTGTCTAGGTTGGGGCTCCCTGGCCCCAACTTCTCCCTGGAGGCTGACACTTTGTCACTGCTGTTTGTTGCCAGAGCAGAGGGAAGAGCATTATTGGAGAATGAGCTGCTCACCTCTCTTGAAGCAGTACCCTGAGGAACTGCAGGCCAATGTCCTCCTTTGGATGGGGAAGTCTTGCTGTTCCCTTCACCTTAATAGCAACATGTCCCTGTGTATATTTCAGATTGGACTTTCTGCCTTTGGATCAACCCAGTCTATACCCCATATTTTAGTAGGAGTTATCCCAGTTTCTGGTTCACAGAATGTTTCGCTTCTTATTTAGGATCATCAGCAAAGGCGCCCTTGCTGTCGGAACGAAGAGGCTCCATGCTGTAGTCAGCCTGCCATCCTGGGGTGAAAGCAGATTCCCTTGTCTACCCTCAAACTACAAAGTCTTATCCCACCCAGAGCTGTGGCTGTCTGGAATCACCTGAGCAGCCTTAAGACAGAATACTGATACTCTAGACACTTTGGTTTAGTTAAGTTGATTGGAATGGGGATAGAGGCATTGCTATGTTGGGTATATTTTTAAAACTCCACAACTTTTGTGAAATGCTATCTACAATACCAGAGTTGATGACCTCTGACAGGGCCAGTCTTCAAAATGGTCTTCAGTGGAGGTTCAGAGCCACCTGGCAGTCTTCACCAGCTGGGATGTTCATCACAAAGGGCACTGTCTTCCTCATCACATTTTTCCTCCCACACATGCATATTTAAGCAATGGATAGTTTATCATTATTTTATCATTAGTCATCATCATGGATAATTAACATTTTCATTATATCTGTGTTGCTCATCAAATGCCACGTCAAATACCACACTAGTTACAGATCTTGGGGGGGTTGCTTTTCTGAATAAACAGCTTTTCCTGTGTGGCCAGGCCTTGATCTGATGGGTAGAGTTCCTTGATATCTCTATTGTACTTAACCTCAGTTAAGGATTCTCATTTTCTAGTGTGTAGGTTGTGAAATCAACTAAAATAACAATGTACAGTAATCACTTGGAATCTATAAGGATTGGTTCTAGAACTCCCCACCTCCTTGGATAGTGAAATCTGCAATGTTGAAGTTCCTTGTATAAAATATTATAGTGTTTGTATACTTTAAATCACATTTAGGTTACTTTTGATACCTAATACAATGTAAGTGCTTTATAAATCGTTATTTAGGGAATAATGACAAAGGATAAAAGAATGTAAAGGTATGGCACACTTTTTCCCCAATATGTTTATGTACAGTTGGTTGATTCCCTAGATATTGATTATAGATCAGAGGGCCAACTCTGTTTTATGTTCTCTAGTCTTCACTAGATTTTGTTTGGTTCTGAATAAAAATCAAAAGAAGGTCAATTAAATGGATTCTGAAGATGGAGTGGACTCCACATTCTCCACAAAAATATAGCTAAAATTCATATTAGTTACCTATACACATATGTACACAGTATTTTGTAGTGTGCATAGCATTTATACACTGAACAGGGAACATGATTATATGTAATTTGGGGATTTCTGTATTCTCTAATAAGGTCTACAATCTATGTCAAGGGCCATGGTGTTGTGAGGTTCTTTATAACTTTACAGCAGACCTTTCTCAAATAAAGAGTAGGAAACCACCAGTTTTTTCATGCAGAATGAATATCAAGTAGAGCACAGCAGATCCATAATGCTAACTGAGCCAGTGTTGCAGGGATGGCAAATGCCCCCCAACTATGATTCTATGAGTAAAGGAAGAAGACAGGGAGTGGAAGAATGGGAAGTGGGTAAGGTTGGAAGTCAGCTGGAAAGACTCTCTGGTAGGGGAATGGGAAGTTGGTTATTTGGCAGGACATGGGCTCTGAAGGTGGAATACATTAGAAGGAAATCTTCAGAATCAAGAAAAAATTGGAAAATACTGGCAAGAGAGTTGATAGAATAATATTAGGAAGGAACAGACCCACACTTGGACAAAAAGAACTCTAGTTCTTTCTTTTCAATGTTTTAATTTCTCCTTATCAAAAATAGAAAAATAATTTCTACTTTTGTCTCCTGAGCATTGTGACATTGGTAAGTAAAGGGGACCAGGAAAATTATCTCGAGGTCAATGAAGGCTTAATGGAGTTTTAATCTAATAAAAATACGATCCACTGGGTGTGGTGGCTCATGCCGATAATCCCAATGACTCAGGAGGTTGAGGCAGGAGGATCACAAGTTCAAAGTCAGTCTCGGTTGAGGCCCTAAGCAACTTACAAATAGGTGAGGCCCTGACTCAAAATAAAAAAATAAAAAGGGTTGGAGATGTGGTTCAGTTCGTTAAGTATTCCCGGGTTCAATTCCCAGTACCAAAAAAAAAAAAAAAAAAAAAAAAAGAATAGGATCCAATTCATGGAGTCATTACCATTTGAAGTAGACAGTTCATGAGGCTAAAACCATTGCCTGAGATACATCTCTACCTGTGAGCATTTCAAAAATAATTTAAGAACCCAGGAAAACCTAAGAATCCTAGACTCCTTTACCTAGTCTCCATTGCTCTCAAAGGCTAACAAATTTAAGTAATTAAGTCATACCTGTGGAGTTTGAGCTAGGAATCAGCCTTCACAAGGAGTAGGGTTCTGACTATAACAACTGCCTTCTCACAGTAAAGTTTTCAACTCAATTGTAATTTGTTAGCAGGTCTTTTGTTATGGAAAATAGCTTCACAAAATGCAGTAGGAGCTGAAATTATATGAAGAAGTATTATTGACTGCTGAGTCCTGGAAAAATGCCAAGTACAGGCCACTGTTGCTTCTGCCTTTGTGGGTGCTGGAGGAGGGTGAAAGTCCAGTTCTCAAAACAAAACCAAAAATAAAGTAGAACAAAAATCCTCAACAATAACAAAAAAGTAGCCACACATAAAAACAATTCGAGTCTCTTGCAGGGTCACTGTCTTTCCGTTTGGATAGCTTTGGGCTTCTGGGTTTCTGAGCTTCTGTTAGATATGTTGTGTGCTGTTTTCTTTGCCTTAAGTAGAACTTAACCTGAAACCATGATTTTTGGTTTCAAGGACTTAACAAAGCCAGCCTCTTGCCCACAGGCCCAGATCCTTGTGGAGGGGACACAGGTTCCGATTCCACAGATAACAATAAGCTTTAGAATCACTTCAGAAGACTTATGGCAGTGACTGATCCTCATTTTAAGATAAAATTGAGGGTTATTATATAGAGAGTTAGAGTTGTTCATAGCATAGATGATGGCAAGGTGGGGTGTATGGAAGCCATGGGGTATACCAGAAAATTTTACAGAAAGGGAGGCGAAAGGACAATCTTTGGCCACACACCCTCCAAAGCTGGGTGGTCATCAAGTATTTGGAGATTAAAATTTCCCACCCCTGCACACACTCTCAGAGTGATCTCAAAAAGTTTTCTCTGTCAGGACAGACCCTTGCCAAATGTCATCCTTGGAAATGGCTACACTTTTGTTGTACTGTAATTTTGTAATACTTCTGAACAAGCACTTCTCCTCCTGTGCTGCTGCTGCTGCTGCTACTACTTCCTGAAAATGGTGTCTACTCAGTGCTTGGATATGTTGCAGCTGCCTGCAGTTTGCTCACCTCTGCAAGGCTTTGACATCAGAAGCACATTCATCTTCTGGAAGTCATGTGATCATCTTTTCAGTGAGCTGAAGAACCAGCTGAGCATTACAGGCAGATTTAGCCATTAATCTTACAATTAGCGTGAGCTCCTGCCTAACATGCCTTACTTGGTCTTGAGTTACATTAGCGAACTGGTGCATTCTTCAGAAACCACATGCTTGGTACAGTGTATCAGGGAAGTTAAGCCACAAGTATGTGTCTGTTTACTTCCTGTTCAGACGTCTGGTAAAATCCACCAGCTCCCATCTTCCTACAGGCACACTATGCAGCTGTATCTGAGGATATCTACTGCTAAGCTGAACCAGTCAAGAGGTTTTCATTCTCAGTCTACCCCTATAGCTGCAGAATAGAGTGTCCCCGAGGCTTTGGGCTAGGGGTCACACTCTCCCTGGCAGTAAATTCAATGAATTGCTATTGTGTTTGGACTGCCCTGCCCACACTCACCACCTATTTTAGACAGCACATGACTCTGACTCACAGAAAAGAGCAAAGAACTGCACAATGGCTGCAAAACATGCTACACACCCACTCCCTTGAGTAAGAACCCTAACACACTCAGATCTCTGAGTGTACAAGGTGAGGACCCTTTTCTCTGCTCTTCATTGGACGAACAGATCCAATGAACAAGGTCATCGAAATTTGCCAAAAGGAAGCGAACATTTAAAGATCAAAAAAAAAAATCTCTTAAATGTGTGGGTTTACAACTTGGGCAAGAATGTGTGGGGAAAATAAAGTCATTTGTAGCTTGATGTCTTCTATGATACACTTAGCAATGCCTAGATCCTGGAAGTGGAAAGAAACCTGAAAGAATCCACATCAACAAGGGTTCTGAGATGGTCTAAGGGATGCGTGGAGGGCGTCATTAAAGAGGCCAGCGGCTCCAGGTGATGTCATGGAGCACAGTCAATTCCCCATAGGATCTTTCCTTTGTGAGGTTAATTGTCGGAGGATGTTTTAGTGAGAGCCCTTTGGCAGCAAGGCTGAAACCCACTTGTGTTAGTGCAAATAAATTGTGTATTGTGTGGAAGAAAAGGAAAAAAAAGGCTTATTCTAAGTATGAAAAAAGCCTTTGGAGAGTTCTGCAATTTCTAAAGAACCAGACCTCAGTAAGGGCAGGACGTGGGACCCCTCAGAGGCCCTCCACAGCTGGAGCTTGCGCCCCTTCACTTCAGGCATGGCTCTGAGAGCCAGTACCTGTGGGCTCACACATGACACAGCAGGGTCTAATATGGCAACTCACTCGGGCCACTCAGCTCCAGGCCCAGGGGACAATGGAGGGGGCTGGAGAGTGTGGGCCATGTCTACAAAACTTATATAAAACAACTCTTTGTTCATTGTGTCTCCTGTAGTTTGCTGAAAGTTGTTCAATTATTCTAAGCAGCATGTTAGTCTGGAGCAGGCCCATTTGTGTTCTGGTTGGAGCTGAAGGAAACACACAGGCTCCTGTAATCTTTGAATATATGTCCTAAAGATTTGAAAAGTCCCAAATGCCCCTTGAGCCTGGACTTTATGTGTCAGCCTGTTTTTTGTTTTTTGGTTTTTTTAATTTTTTTTTTTTTTTTTTTTTTAGTTGTGGATGGACCTTTATTTTATTTATTTATATGAGGTGCTGCAAATCAAACCCAGTGCCTCACACTTGCTAGGAAAGCACTCTACCACTGAGGTATAACCCCAGCATAGTATCTTTGTTCTTAAACACAATTTTCATGCAGCTTTCTCTGCCAGGCCCACCCATTTGAGATGTAAAATACTCCTGTTTTTTTTTTTTTTTTTTTTTTTTTTTTTTAGATGTTGGCAACCATTTCAAATTTAAAATCTTGCAAGCTGACATGTCCTGTGGGTGGTTGATTTACTGCAACTGGTGCCCTGGTACATGGGTGTATATTCCAAGTATCTATTTCCTCCTGGTCCTCAACCCATTCTATCATGTCTACGAGTCCAGAATCCTGCAGGACTACTTTCATCACTTTCTAGGCTTTGTTAGGGGCCATTCCTGGTCTAATCGCTTGGTGGGTAGGATTGCTATTTCTAGAAGTTGTAGGTAAGGAAATAGGTGTGGCAGACAAACTGAGAGCCCACTACCAGGTGGATGTTTCCAGAGTTTGATTCCTGTCTGTATCATATTCTCGAACTGAATGATAATGGAGCAGGATTTGCCTCGCCTGGATTCTCTAAACTTTCCCAGTACCAGGGATCAGCAATGATCAGAAGCCTCCTGAAAACTTCCATGTTGAGCAAAGGTGGTAATCCAAATCTGACAGGGACTGTGGCCTGTGCCTTCACTGGTCACTTTTGGGTAAGGTTTTGAGAACGCAGGCCATCATCTGGGCTTTTCCTGTCATCAAGATTCACTCTTCTTATGCTTGGCATAGTGGCGCACGCCTGTAATCCCATCCATTCAGGAGGCTGAGGCAGGAGGATCACAAGTTCAAAGCCAGCCTCAGCAAAAGGGAGGCACTAGGCAACTCTGTGAGACCCTGTCCCTAAATAAAATACAAAATAGGGCTGGGGATGTGGCTCAATGGTCAAGTGCCCCTGAGTTCAATCCCCGGTACCCTCCCCAAAAGATGCACTCTTCTTTTTTCTCTTCACATTTCCAAACCATACCCTTCCTTGTTATTAATGTTCATTTGAAAGTAGTTTTGTGCCTGATGGCCTTTCCTGTAAAAAGCATTCTAGAATACTCTTGCCCCATTAAGGAAAATAATTTCTGCTCTTCATTTTCTGAGGTGATTGTCTCCACATGGTTCTCATTCTCAGCTGTACTGAGACTCTCTGTGCCAGCTTGGTCTGCTCACATCATTTGCATTCTGACTAGAACTTTCCACTGCATTTTCAAAATCTCTGTGGACTTAGCTCTTACTCTGAGTAGAATGAGAGACAAAGAGTTCCTCAACCTCACAAAGATTTTATTTCAACAAATCTCATTTCTAGAAAGTGGCACTAATTTTCTTTGCTGTTATTTCTACCCCCTCTCAACCTCACCCCCTCCCATCTCCTGCAGCAGGGACAAAGGAGGCTGGCTGACCTGGGGACATGTCAGCTCTCCATTTAAAGATGGAACAAAAAGTAAATTCATTCTGGCCTGTTTAGGTTTGGGAGAGAAATTATAAAGCCTTTAGGAAAATGTTCTACTTATGTTACATCTAGGCATTCTAGACCAGAAATTCATCCGGGCCTTCTGAATACCCTATAATCTCATAGATATATATGATATATATACATATATATTTATGATATATATGTATATCATATATACATATATATTTATGATATATATGTATATATATCATATGTATATCATATATACATATATATTTATGATATATATGTATATATATATCATATATATCTGAGGATATCTACTGCTAGGCTGAACATCATCATATATCATATATCAATATATCATCCAGTCCCAATCTGTTGTAAACTCAAATATCTACAATAACCCAGAGACACTCAGATTCTAGAGTGAGCCCTAAAGCCTCGAATCGCTAACATTTCGTAGAAGGATCATACACTGTGTGGCATATTGGTAGTCTCTTTTTTCCTTTAATTTACTACGGGGAAAAAATTGGAACTTGGACATCTCTCCTGATATGGTGTACATGTTCTTGTCGGCTGACTATCTCCCTGACCCTGATAACATAGCATACTAACTTTCTGTTGAACTCCCTTCCTCCTCCTTGCCTGGTCTGAAGTGACTCTGGCTCCAAGGCCTGGTCTGGACCTGGAGGACCAGAGGGGCAGGGATCGGTTCAGAGATGGCCATGTGCTCCCAGCTGAGCCAATGAAAATCAGCCCCAAGATTGTGGAATTTAGGGAAAGAGATGCCTTACCCTGGGGCTGCTAAACTGGTAGATGGAACTCGTAGTGACCTTTATCACCTTGCAGGGAATGCCTGCCTGTGAACAAAATGAACTCATTGGAAGACAGGATTGAGAAGGAAAGAGGCATGCGAGTGTCCTTCATGCACTGCGGAAAGCCCTGGATCAAAACTGCCTGAAATCACTCACTGAATTTTTCATTTACTTGCATCATTAAGTTCTGATTTTTCTTTAAGCAAGCTTGAGTTGAGCATGTATTTCACAAACGAAATGGTTGGGACTAATATATCTGGTCTAATAACAGATTCCTGGATCCCAAATTTTCCACATACTTGTATCTTCACGTCTAAGACTTTATCAGCTCACATTAATCTACATGAGAATTCATCCCTGAGGCAACCCTGGAGCTTGACACTCTGCAGAGATGAATTTTCTTGATCATCCTACAGTAATTCTTTCTGGATCATGAGGGCTTCCGAAGTTCAGATTTTATCACTAAAGTATGCAGTCGGCAACCAAGGTTACTTTCCATGGCAATGACTGTCCTAAAATTAAAGAACCAAGCGAGTGTCTCTGTGAACTTCGTCAGGCCTTCAAATCCTTTGGTATCAGATGTCACCCTTCTGCCATCTGCTCATGGCAGAGGCTCTCATGTTGCTTTCCTCCCGCTGTGGTTCCATCCTGCTCCCTTAAGCAAGGCTCTGGTGCTACAGGAGGGATTAAAAAAAAACAACTTTGCCTTCATATGAAACCTGAGTAAATAAACTCCTGGTCCTATGCCCACTTCTGTCAGAGCACATGTGTCCTCCTTCATCCACAAGAAACAAACAATCTAGCTAAAACCACTTAGAGGACACTGAATGTTCCCAGGACTCTGTGTTCAGGCAAAATAACAGTATCAAGCCCAGAGCTGGCAGAGAAAATTCCTAACTAGCTTAGACATTCCCGGGAGATGCTTTCCTGTATCCTGGTCTCCCCTGGTTCTTTGTATGAATCCTGAAAAGAGCAAGTCCTTGAAGACTCAGTAACATCATACATTATGGGAGGAAGAGAGGCAGGAGGCAGGAATGGCAGTGAAAGAAGGGAAGGAGAGGGAGAGAACAAGGAGTGGGAGCTGGAGGGGAGTCAACAATACTTTCACTATAACAATTAAAATAGTGCAGACTAGAAGTCAGACTATACCTTAAATATTAAGATAGTGACATTAGAGGAAGTTCAATGAGTGAAAACTCTTTGTGCTATTAATTTATGTAATTGGGTTACTGGAAATTTTTTTTTCAAAACGGAGATAGATAATAGAGAAAAAAAATTAATTCATCCAAAAATACATATAGACACAAAAGCTGCCCTCCATGGCACCAAATCCCTGGCCTTTTCTGGTTAATAGTTTTTTTTTCCCTCTACACAAAGTGTGTGTGTGTGTGTGTGTGTGTGTGTGTGTGCGCGCGCGCGCAGCCATTCCTCAGTGTCCATGGGAGATTGGTTCAGGACCCTGATAGATACCAAAATTTCAGATGCTTAAGTCTTTTGTATAGAATGTTGTAATATTTGCATATAACTACACACATTCTCTAGTAGACTTTAAACCATCCCTATATCACTTATAACATATTGTATTCTATGTAAATAGTTAATAGGTTTTATTGTTTAGGGAATAACAACAAGGCAGGGGGAGTCTGTACATGTTTAGTATAGACTCAATTTAAAAAAATGGTTTTGGTCTGTAGTTGGTTAAATCCATGAATGCAGATTCCACAAAGGGATAACTATATATTTTGTGTAATTTGCACAAAAGAGATTACATGCTGTTCTGTAACTTACTTTTTCTCACTTAATGGTAAGACATGAGGCTCTTTTCATGGCAACACTACAGATCCATTTCATTCTTTGAATGACTGCCTGACATCCACTGAATGTAGCTGGTCCCCAGGGATGGCTGTTTGCTATTGCAAACCACACTATTTCTTGTGTGTATATCTATAGGACAAAGTCCTGATTTTGAGATCACTGATAATTTGATAGACAATATCAAATAGTGTTTTATCAAATAATACACTGTTACCTGATCAATTAGCATCAGGTTGATTTACACATAATTAGAAATCTAAAGGAACTTTGACTTAATTACATAAGCATCTATTCTCATTTGGCAAAATAAGCCCAGAAGTAGGCAGTTCAGAGGTGTCAGTCATCCAAAGAAGCACTAGGATCTCACTTTCTGCTCTGCTAGGGGAGGGCCGTGGCCTCTATTCTCAAGACCACCTCTGGCACAGTGTGGTTATTGGAGTTCTACATTTTTCTGCATTCCAGGCAGCAGGAAAGAGGAAGGAAAGGAAAACAGAAGTTCCCACCACCCAGGTGAATCAACTCCCTTTGAGGAGCCTTCCAGGAAGTTCCACATGACATTCCTGCTTGCACCACATTGGCCAGTACATGACCATGCTGCATAATGAGGGAGGCTGGGAAGCGTTGACTTGATTTTGGATAGCAAGGGCACAAACCAGTCACAGTTCACTACTAAGGAAGAAAAAAACGGAGGTAACTGGCTTCTCCCACAATATTACTCATCCTGATAAATTCCAAAATGCTGCTACTTTTCAACTTTTACCACAAAGAGCTGGATATACAAATTAAAAACAAACAAAAGGTCCCTCTACAACTCCCACATTCTTGGGGCTCTGTTTTGTCTATTATATGCACATTTAGATATTCTAGAGCAATAAGAAAAATAATCTATATGAGCAGAGCAGACATGTAGCTCTGAAAGATATCTCTGGTATATGGCACTAGCTCTTGTCATTCACAAAGAAATCTCTGGCTCCATGTATAATGAGCCCAGTGAGCCCATTATCCAGCTCTAACAAACATCAACTCACAGTCAACTGGAAATGGGAATATATACATATTAGAAATATAGATTAGAATAGGTATGTTAGAAAATTCTAGTCAGATAATTTCATCAAATGTCTCAGCACAAATCTCTAAAACCTAAATGACTATAAAATACCTCGATATTACTATCACACTTGAAATAATTGTTCCTTCTAACAAAAATTCAGTGTTTAACTTTCCAAGTTTCAAACTTTTCAACAATTTACTTGAATCAAGAATCCAAATGGGGGCTAGGAACATAGCTCAGTGGTAGAGTACTTGCCTAGCATGTTTGAGTACCTGGGTTCAATCCCAAGCACTGAAAACAAACAACAACAAAACAAACTAGACCCCAGTTTGGCCTCAACTTGTCATGGCTGCAGCCATCTTAAGTTGTAACTGCCATGATTGCCCAGTTGGATTTCCTGCATAGTTCCCTATAGTTATTCCCAGAAATAGACAAAACCATTAGAGTAGTTTCTAGAGTTTTACTACTAGACCCTGGCTCCAGAAGTGTGCCTGACTCTGATATTAGTTTAGGATAAACCAGGTGCATTCTAATTAGGATGAAGTCATTTTCCAAATGTGACTTTCACAGACAGTGACTATTTCCCTGAATCAGATATCAAGCTGGGCAGTAAATTATTTGGGTGACAGAACCCCTTGCCTTTTGCACAAACAGGATCATGATGGCCCCAAATGCATTTGTTCTCTTTGTTAAAGTTGGGGCTTCAGGAATGTCCTGGGAATCACCAAAGTCCATTTTCCTGATTCACCTTCTAAATCCCCACTTGTTGTAGAATAGCTCTTCCCTGATTTGGTTCTTGCCGTCCTAATTTATACTTGCACATGTGCCTGAGTGTCTCTGCTTCCAACCTGCTTTGGTTGCTAGTAATCACCTTCTGTTCTAGATCCCAGCTTGATTCTTGCCTTCCCAACTTTGGACCTACAACCCTTTCAGACCCATCATTTCCAACTGACTTTACACACCTTTCTGCCAACACAAACACACAAACACATTCTACCATCACCATCATCAAAGACACAGGAGTTCAGATCATTTATCCCTAATTACCACATTAAATTATCACCATACCTCCTACCTCCTTCTGTTGTGAAGGAATTAACCACCCAGTGAGGCAATGAAGCAAACTGTACCAACACAATAACAATGCTCCTTCTCCCACCTGCACATAACAACAAACATCTAGCCTGGGTTGGGGATTTAGTATTTGAACTAATAGAGTCCCCCAGAGTGTTGAATAATCAGAATTTTCTGTACTTACTGATATATAATGTGTTCCCAAAAGTAAATTTAGTTTGGTGGCGAAGACATACTCATAAAGTATTTTTCATCAAGGCCCACTGGAATAAATTAAATTTTTAAAATTCTTGGGTTTGAATCTGCACAACAGCCAAAGCGGGGCATGACAGCAGCAGCAAGAGCAGTTACTTTTTAATAGTTTGTTCACTCTGCTTTCTTCCCCTCCTCTGAATCCAAATGTTCCTGGTTTATCTGTACAAAATGATCTTCTGAAATAACTTTCTCCCTAGGAGTCCCTATCTCTGCTCTCTTCAGTGCTGTAAATGAATATCTTCCCAGTGGCTACCCATTGTCTGAACTTTCTAGCTTCCAGAAATAGAGCCTGGTTCTAGCTAGTTAATCCTGTGTGCTGTGAACTGCCCCGGCAGGAAGGGGCAGGCTGCTATGCCTGAACCTTATATAAGACCCTACACTTGAGAAGCAGGGTCCAGCAGAAACCAGCACAGTCCAAGCAGGACCTCACAGCACATCTAGTGGGGCACTGGCTGCTCAGTGGGTCATTTAATCTCTTGTTATTTTTACTAAAGCTCTGGCTGCCACTGGGGAATTGGGACTGAAATTCAGTCCTCCCTTAGACTAACACAGCAAATTTGTAAAGTTGCATGTGCCACAGGCCACACGGATGTTTATTTAGATGCAGAATCTTTGCACTAGAGAAGACCTTAATAAAAGGGATTATCTAATGCTACTCTCTCTTAACTCTAGTTAAAAGCTGTTGGGATAAGCATCTAATAGACACTTCTACCTCCCCAGTGAACACCTACATAGATAGAGGAAGGAAAAGGCTAGAGCAAGTGAAAAGTACACACTTATCCTCCATTTTAGACAAAAGCCTTAATGGAAAGACTAGAAGTAATTGCAAAACTAAGTTGTGGGGGTAATTGGCAGTTCTCCCTCTTCATTCTATTCCTAACTCCAATTTTCATGGAAACTACCACAGGTAACTTGAAAGTGCCATTTCTGATGAATGCAGATGAAGGTAAAAGAAAATTTAGGTGATCTGACAAAATATTTTCCCTCAAAGAATCCATCCAGCTCTGTGCTTTGATTCATTTATCTATGTCATTTTTGGTATGTTATTTTTAAAAGTCAAGAAGGAAAGGGTCATTTGCATAGACATATAATCTCCCTGTCACAAGTTGAGCTACCAACACTTGCCAAGGAAAACTGATCACAGATCTTCTCCCGAGGGCACAGATGGCAGCCCAGAGAGCAAGATGATCCACAGGAATGGGCAGCATGGGTCTGGTCACTCTCAGTCTGTAAGTTGGGTTATTAAGCAATTTTCATTGGATGACTTCACCTGCACATGTCTAAATGCCTCCTTAAACTCATGTACAGTATCTAGGTAAGTAGAATTAAAACCTCCTTTCAGATGCCACATTTTGGAAACAACTCTGGTGGAGACTTAAAATTTATTGAACAAAATGGCAAACAGGGTTGGAAGTGATACAGAATCAAGTAAATGTTTAACAACTAGCTCCACGGGGAAATAATGCGCTGATTTGCAGTGTTTGCTGTTTTCTATGGTGTCGATATTCCCATTGGCAAAGTTCAAGCTATTGACTTAACTTCATTGGATGTGGAATTGGGAAAAGATACATGCCCTTGGCTCTTGAGGGCAGGTGTGAGCCAGTGCAAGCCCATATCAGACACCATTAGCTGGGATAGTTGACAAAAAGATTCCCTATCTCTTTCAGGGTGTCTTACTTTTCCTGGACCAGTGCAGAACAACTCCAAAAGGGAAATAACACTACATCTCCGTAAAAGGAACAACTACTTTTTTTTTTTATTTTACTTATTTTATTTACTTTTTTTCCTATTCAAATAAAAATAAAAAGCAAGTCAGGCACTTTTTGGGAAACACTGTTTTATCCTGGTCTCTTCCCTGACCAGGAGTGATTTGCTTCCCACTTGGGGATTCTGCTAAAGTCAGACAACCCCACGCTGCATGATCTGATTCTGTTTAACCAAGACAAGTCGAAGAGCACAGGAATTGAGCATAAGACCTTCGGTCCAAACAAACTGGGCGCAAAGTCTAATCTGTCTTGATACTAGAGCTCATAAACAAATTCAGCAAAGTAGCAGTTTACAAAACCAACATACAAAAATCAATAGCTTTCCTATAAGGCCAACAGTGAATCTGCTGAGAAAGAAATCAGGAAAACAATTCCATCACAATAGCCTAAAAAAAACAAATCAGTAAAGTACCCAGGACTAAATCTAACCAAGGAGGTGAAAGACCTCTACAATGAAAACTATGTAACATTGAAGAAAGAAATTGAAGAAGACCTCAGAAGAGGAAAGATCTCCTATGTTCATGGATCAGAAGAACTAATTTTGTTAAAATGGCCATACTACCAAAAGCAATATACATATTCAATGCAATCCCTATCAAAATACCAATTACATTCTTCATAGAACTAGAAAAAACAGTCCTAAAATTCATTTGGAAGAATAAAAGACCCAGAGTAGCCAAAGCAATCCTAAGCCAAAAGAGCAATGCTGGAAACTTATAATTATACCTGACTTCAAATTATACTATAGAGCTATAGTAACAAAAACTGCACAGTACTGGTGTAAAAACAGGCACATAAGACCAGTGGTATAGAATAGAATACTGTAGAATACTCAGAATAAATAGAATACTGAGACAAACCCATACAGATACAATCATCAGAACTTTGACAAAGGTGCCAAAATATACATTGGAGAAAAGACAGCCTTTTTTTTTTTTTTTCTTCTTCTCTGGCATTGCTTTCATTTTCATGAGTGTTTATTTTTTATTTTTTTAAAATTTATGATAGTAGTATGTATTACAATTCATAATGCACATATATAGCATCTTTTTATATACAACTGTTTGTATACAAAGTATATAAGTACCATTCAGGTCTTCAATCATGCATTTAAAATAATGATATCCATCTCATTCAACCACCATTTTCTTTTCTTTTTTTCCCCCTCCCTTCCCTCTTGCTCCCTCCTTTCCCCTCCCTTTCCTTTGACCATTCTAGTGTTCCTGTAATCTTCCTATGTACCCCCCTCCAACAACACTGTGGTGCTGGGAAAACTAGTTATCCATATGTAGGAGAATGAAACTTATCTCTCACCCTGAACAAAAATCAACTCAAAATGGATTAAAGAACTAGAAATTAGAACAGAAACTATGCAACTCCTAGAAGAAAATGTAGGATCAACACTCCAGCATATAGACACAAGAAATGACATTCTTAATAGGACCCCTAAAGCTCAGGAAATAACATGAAGTTGATAAATGAATGGCATCAAATTAAAGAACTTCTGTATAGCAAAGGAAATAATTAACAATGTGAAGAGAGTACCTATAAGATGGGAGAAAACCTTTGTTAGTTACTCTTTTAACAGAGGATTAATATCTAGAATATATGAAGAACTAAAAAAATTTAACATAAAAAACAAATAACCCAATTAATAAATGGGCAAATGAATTAAATAGACACTTCTCAAAAGAAGAAATACAGATGGCCAACAAATATATGAAAAAATTTCAACATCATTAGCAATTATGGAAATGCAAATCAAAACTACACTGAAAAAATAAACTATACTGAGATTTCATCTCATACCATTTAGAATGGCAGGCAGCAAAAATGTAAATAATAATAAATGCTAGAGAGGATGTTTGAAAAAGGAACACTTTCACATTGTTAGTAGGACTGTAAATTAGCATAACCACTCTGGAAATCAGTATGGAGTTTCCTCAAAAAACTAGGCATGGAACCACCATATGACCCAGCTATACCTCTCCTCCATATTTATCCTAAATAATTGAAGTCATCATACTGCAGTGATACATGCATACCCATGTTTATAGCAGCACAATTCACAATAGCCAAACTATGGAACCAGCCTAGGTGCCCATCATGAATGAATGAATAAAGAAAATATGGCATAATATTCAATGGAGTTTTATTCAGACTTAAATAAAAATCAAATTATGTCATTTGCAGGAAAATGAATAGAACTAGGTACCATTATGTTAAGCAAAATAAGCCAAATTCTGAAAGTCAAGGGCTTTATGTTTTCTCCCATATGTGGAAGCTAGAGAAAAAAAAAAAAAAGATGGGTGTTGGGGGGCGGGCAGGGATCTCATGAAAATCAAAGGAAGATAAGTAGAGGAAAGGGACCAGGGGGTGGGAAGTAAGGGGAGGGGGGAAAGCGGGGAAATGTTGGGGAGTAATATCAGCCAAATAATATTGTTATATTATGTGAATGATGTATGAATGTGTAGTAACAAAAAACATCATTATATACAACTATAATGTATCAATAAAAACTATAGAAAGATTTTTTTAAAGTCTATTCTCCCTTGAGAACAAGATGGGCAATTTAGGGGTAAGTACAATGACTTCTTCTAACCTCTTAATGTTGATAAAAAATAATAATAGAACAAGCTTATAGGGTAGTTGTGAAGGTTAAATAAGTATGTGTTAAACACTTCACTCAGGCATATGATACTTTGTAAAAAGTAACTCTAATTATCTTTACTCCTATTACCTGGTTTTTATCTCTGCATTGTCATCTCCTCACTACTCTTTTGAACTTCCTCCTATGCGGCTTCTGCTTCCCTTGCAGCATACCAGGGCTCACCCTGTCTTCTAAAGCTAGAGAAGCCCAGGGTGTGATATCAGCCAACAGCCCCTGCAGTCCCAGACAAGACATTTTCTGTTTAAAAGAAACAGTGCAGGGCTGGGGTTGTGGCAGCGGCAGCGGCAGAGCACTCGCCTCACACGTGCGTGGCCAGGGTTCGATCCTCAGCACCACGTAAACATAAATGCATTGCATTGTGTACAACTGAAGTAAATAAATAAATATTAAAAAAAAGAACAAAAAACAGTGCAACAGAATGTTCCAGCAGTAAAAGCCTAACCATTAATAAAGGGAAGGCCTTTGGAAGTGGAAATCACAGTGAAGAATGTAGACAGAGTAGGCTTTGAGCTTCCAAGTAACTGATCCTGGAGATGGCTGGGAGGCAGGAGCCCTTCCTCCTAGTTTACTGGGTTTCTGGTCCTGAACTTTACCTGACCTCCCCTTCCCCTTAGCCCTCTGCCCAGACTCTCTCAGCCTTCACCCTGTGCTGAAATTCCCTGGCCCTGCTTCTTTTCCCTAGGCCCTCCCAGGGGCAGAAAGGAATATCAAAGCGGATCACAATTCATCTGTTCCTGTATCATTTTATACTTTCCAACCACTTTTACTTTTTGTATATATTTTGATATTATTAAAAGCCACAGAGAGGCAGGACTGATCTTATTACCCTCATGCCACACATATGTAGGAACAGTGTGCCAGAGAGGTGTGTGGCTGCTCAAAGGTCGGACGGTGTTCCTGGCAGAGCTGGGCTGCCCTTGGTTTAGGTCTCACTCCAGCAGGGCTTTTCATTATGGCAGGGTTCTGACCAAAAGCCTGTTTTCTCTGCCACACTCTGAGCTGGACAGCAGCTTCAGTTCAAGGTCTGCAAGAGGGAGGTGAATGCTGTGAGCACTCCCCACACAGTGTCTGTACATACTGTTCCCAGCTAAACTGGTTCTTGGTGAGGAAAGCACAGCTGAGGCCCCCTGCCTACCCTAAATGGACTTGTGGCTGGGAAGTTATGTGCAGGCTTTATTGTTAGAGGAAGGTCATTAAACAAGCACTAGAACTGGGAAGGACTAAGGAATGAGTTGGTCCAGCAAACAGGATGAGTTAGTAAGTAAACAGGCAAAGAGATTGAGGGACGTAAGCAAAGTCCCCAGACTGGTTGGCCCAAAGCCGAAAGGGGTCTCGACCCAAGTCTCCTGACTCCCTGTGCAGAGCTCTTTCACCTTAGGCCAAAATTTTTTTTCTACTTCTAATCTTCTTTTAAAGACTTGGGATTTGTTTTCTTAAGAAGAGAAGAGGGGAGAAAAGAAGGCAGGACTATAAGTCCATGTGGAAAACAAATGTGGCTCTTTGTTGTAAGATCCTGCTGATTTTTTATTCATTATGCTCCATGCAAAGATTAGAAAATGTCAACTAGGAAAAACAATATTTTATACATAAAGCACTATATCTTTAAACATCCTGTGACCTTTTTATTGAAATATATATGAAACTTAACTACAAAATGATAAGATTTTCTTTTCCAAACAAGGCCAAATGTCTGACTAAGTAGTAGAAATGCCGTGCTCAGAATGTTTTGGAATTCTTCTTCTGGAATTTTCATGGGAATCTATGGCACAGTCTTTTGCATGTCCTTGTGCAATGATCCTCCATCTTGGTGAAACTGGACACTTGGCACCTTCTCTAGCAAAGACCCCAGAAAAAGCGACTCCATTATCCTTCTCCACCTTTCCACCGTGGAGATTCAGAGAACGCTGACCATTGATGTGGAGCCAAATCTTCTTCCAGCTGTGAGAAAGTCAATAAACCTTATGAAACCCATTGTGCTCAGATGGAGAGAAGCTCAGAACTGTGCATCTGGTCCTTGTTGCTCAATCTCAAGAAAGAAAATCAGTCTCCTTTCAAAACCAGGTAAACAGTTCCAGGGAGGTTTGAGGGGATGTCACCTCCCTTCCTCCTCCTCCTCTTCCCTGTTTTCTGGACTGGTTTTGCTGATGCCAAAAATTCCTTTTTAAAACAGTTTCACATACACAGGGAAAGGTGAGAACTGGTAGGGAGAAAGATTACTAAATTAAGAAACCTTTCATTCTGCAATAAAATATTTAGAAAAACTAAAGGTAAATACCTGGTTGAGTAACTTAGCTAAGGTATTTCCAGGACAGAGTAAGCCTTTTTTAAAAAAAATTTTCTTTTTTTTCGTGTGTGTGTGTGTGTGTGTGTGTGTGTGTGTAAATGACCCACTTTTAGGACCTCTGGTGGTTTGGATGGCTTGGAAAGCTAGAAAAGACAGAGTGTGTGACACCCTCAAGAGAAGGCAGGATCTCCTTGAGTGGTATGGAAAGAGCCCTCCAGAGCTCGTTTTCTCCCAGCTCACCCAGGACAAAGTCAGTGATGCCAGCAGAGGAGGACTTGCCACTAATGAGGCTTCAGTTTTAGCATTCCTCACTTGCACTGGCTCCATCTAAGGTTCTCTAGCAAATTTGATGATTATAATTTTTTTTGTTTTTCTTAAAGAAGAATGCCCCAGATTCATCCGGCAACATCTGAATTGGCCCCTGTGTGTAGGCCACTCAGATGTGGGTGAAAATGTTTAGAGCTGCTTCTTTAACTTGGATGTGTCCGAAGAACCACATCTCCCTATTTTCTATAAATCAGAGTGATTTCCATGTGGGATCTTGGCCAGGCGGTACACACACGCTCACACACACACACACACACACACACACACACACACACACACTGTCCAGAGGATGGCTGCTAAATAGACAGCAACTGCTGCAGGAACTGAAAACCCCAGAGCATGTGTCCCTATATCTTCAGGCACATCACAGAATCCTGTCCTTTGAAGGTTGACTTCCTCTGTGGGCTCCTGAGCCCAATGTGGGAGATACTGTGTTCTCTAGACACCCACAGGCTTTTTCTGCTACAAGAGAACCTTCTCTTAACAAAACATCTTCTTCCAATATATCTTCCCCTTCCCTCAACCTTATCCTTTTTCCTGTTCTTTTATAATATTTTTGGTCTACTGTACCAATAATATGGTTATTAACAAACCAGATGTTAATTTGTCTTTCGATGTAGCAGAAGGCCCCAATCAGCAACTCTCTCAAGAGCAAAGGGGAATTTTGTTTCTTTCAGGGCAAACAGAAAAGAAAGCAGAGAAACAAATATTTCAGTTCCATATTAAAATAGAATGATTGCTTTTATAAGGCCACATGTCATCACTTGTAGCCGATCTTGACTCATCATTTCTCTAGCGACTGGGAGAAAAGACTGTTGTAAGGCAGCAGAGAAAGGCTCTGATGAATTTAGATGAGGTGTGGGAGATTGTGCAGTCAAAGAGTCCAGGTTGCCTACAAAGGAGTGCTCATTTCTAGGCTTGATCCCAGGGCCAGAGACAAACTCCCTAAGAAAGCACTCTCATCACTTTACAAGGTTTTCTCAAATATCAGCCAGGTTTGTTTTCCAGCCTCATACTTAGTGAGTCAATATTTGCAAAAGTGTTGCAAATATCACCTCATGGAAATGTTATTACTGTGTTCCTGTGGTCTCACTTTTATTGTTTGCTTATTGATTTTCTATTCCAGGTTTAAGATAACGTTTCTTATCAAGTAGTTTTCAACCTAGTATGGGATTTTGTACTGATGTGCAAAAATTGCCACACAGCCTCACCTGATGTTCAGAACTGACGGTAAACCCTGATCTTCTCCTGATTTTTTAGCAGGATTGCCCTAGCAGCAAAGTGTAGGAAAGCTGGCCCTGGGGGTGTTTACCCAGAGAAGTATGCAGGGCAAGTCCAGCCACTGTAGCAGAGCCCCCTGCATAGAGAAAAGCATGTTCTCAGGGCAAACTGAGGCCAGTTCTCTATTATTTGTGTTTGTTTGTTTTTGGTACACTGCTTTCCCCATTCAATGGAATCCGTTTTGTATTTACAACAGGTGAGTGGATAAGGGGTCTTATGTTCAAAGACATGGTGCATTTGACTCAGTGATGAATCCGATCTTCAGTGTTCTTCCCTCTGACACAAATGTAGCTGAGTGTCTGTATACCTGAGCATTTCTAGCTTCCAGTTCAGGTCTGTGTGCCATAAACTCACCCAAACAACACTCCCACTAACGATGCTTTGAATTCCCCTAACATTACCCAGCTTAGTGCGGAACCCATTTAAGCAATGGGGTAACTACTTCTCAGTTGATTCCACCTCTGTATGCTCAGCTTGTAACTAGTGAACCCCAGAAGAGAAATTTCTCCTAAATCAACCAAGCCAAACACCATTTCAGGCCTATTTGGGACTTTCTATTACTATCGTTTTATATCTCAAGAACCCACTAGGGCCTGCCTCTATATTTAATTGTCTGACATTTTTAAGTCCTTAGTAACAACACCACCAAGTTTACCCAGGATGTTTGCCATCAGTTACTCATCATAGCACGCCTGTAGGGCAGGTGGTTGTTAAGGCTGGCATTTTATGGGCCAGGAAACATATTCCAAACAAAGACACACAGTGAATCTGTGACAGAACCATGATCGGAATTCCAGATACTCAGGCTGTCCACGACCCAAAACACTAAGCACTACTGAGTTAGGTGGATTTTCCTCATATTATGACTGACCCGTTATTCAAAGCACTGCCTTTTCTAGAAAACCTTTCTCAACCACTCCAGTCCACAGTGACTGTCTCCTGAATGCCTCTCTCCAGCTACCCCGTGAACTCAAGATACATTTTATCTGTGTGTTTTGTTGGTCTTTGAATCATAATATCCTCCTGGTGCCCTTCCTCTGGAATATTTTCTCCTTAAAGATATGCAATACTTTTATTGGTATTCCTCTATGGCTCCTGGCACTGAGCTTATTCTTAGATGGGGCTGAGGATGCTCTGTCCTGTAGCCACTACTGAGTGGCTGTTAACTGAGGACAATAAGTTGATGCAACAGTGAACCAGGATGTGTTCTGCCGATTGACACACAAAAGACACAAGGACATAACCCTTGCAGGAACTGGTGGTCTCTGAAATAAGCAGGGAGGCAATGGCTTTGCTGGAGTCTTGCTGGATAGATACCATACTGTGAACCACCCCCCAGGCCTTGCAAGTTCACAGAGAAACAGGCTCATGAGCCAATCTTGAGATGAGCACCCGCAGATTGCCAGGTTGCCCTGGGGAACTGGCAACAAGGACTGAGCTGAGTAATGGTTCACCTCTTTGCAATCAAATCAACAAGCTCAAGAGCATGTGATTGTTTATAGAGAAGCTTCTCTGCCGTGACACGTACACATGTTGAGTCCACCTCCGTACCCTGCAAGCTTGACCCTACAGAGAGAAGCATAAACATGTATTTACTTTTTTAAAAAAGTTACAAATATTCATTATTGAACACTTGGGAAATGAAGAAAAGTATAAAAAGTCATAGCTATCCATTATCTCACCTCCCAGAGGTAAACACCATTAACCTGTTGGCATACTTTTTTGTAGTCTTTTCTTCTATGTTAAAATATTTTTCCTCACATAACTGAAATTGTAGTTTTATAGCCTGAATTTTTGCTTACTATTACCGTTTAACTTAGTTTTCCTCAAGTTTTTAAATATTCCAAAAGCACGATGCTAGTGGCTTCATAATATTTCATATCACAGAGGTACCCTTGACAAGTTAATTCTGCTCCTATTACTATAGTGTACTTATGTCTGTCAATGTTATTGGAGGGTATAAATGTGACACTTGTCTCAAATCGTTTCACTAAAGTCTTTTCTTAGAAATAGTCAAGTAGGCCCTCTTCCTGCTGGAGAAAATAAACATGATTCCTCATGACGCACCTAAGTTTTTCTATCATATAAAAATGCCACTGGGGCCCCTGTTGATGCCCCACCTGTATTTCCCTTCATTTGAAGGGATTTTAGATTTGTGCCCGCTGATGCTTCTCCTCTAAAATACACAGCCTTTCTTCTCAGTCTGGGGGTTTCCTTCAGGATTCAAAGCCCCAGGAAACTCCTCCACCAAAGAGATGACAGTGAGCTGGTAAATATCCCATTTCCTTGCCCCTCCCTGGGGAAGTCCTGAAGTGCATCTACTCAGTTACTCAAAGGTTCCAGGTAGGACCTAACATGAGATGCCTGCTTGGGTGGCAATCTCCTTAACTTTTTCCTTTCCCCTGCTTAACTATCCCCACTCATCAGTGATCCTTCCCAGGATCCACTCATGAATGACTTCTGGGGTTGGAGACAGACCCTCCCGCCACGAACCACACATCTAAAATCTTACCTAAGAAAGAACCCAGAGAAGGAAAAACAATATTTCACAGTCAGTCAATAAATATTTACTGTTACTCATCAGGGGAAGCTTTCAGAAAGGCTTGAACGCCCCCCTTCCAGCCTGACCCCCCACTTCCGGCCCCTTTGAAAGTTCTCTGCATGATTTTGAATGAAAATAGAACGCCAGTCCCCATTTCTTTGGAGGCCACTCTTTAAAAGACACATACATTGTTTGTCTTTACGGCTATTTAGAAACAGCCCTGTCACCTTTGCATTTGATCTGTGAAGAATCTGGAGACATAGACATTTGAAATGTCAGTGGATTTAAAAAGACTAAGTGTCTGCTAAATGCAGCCAATAGGTTAATAGTCTTTGTTTACACAGCTGTGGCTTGATATAAACCTGCACCAGCAGAGAAGTACCACATAAATAACTTACTGAGGCACGCTCCAAGCCAACTCATGAAGCAATGGATGTTTTAAATAAATTAGAGAGCCAAAGACTCTTTGAAACAGCAAACTGTTTACGAAAGAATTAAGACCCCTCTTTCTGCACACAGAATAATACAAACCTTTAGCACATTTCTGAAACATTCTCTACTAAGAAGGGTTTTATATCCTCATAATTAAAAAGCCCTGGTCCTTCCCTGTTCCTTCTTCGCTGGGGCCTTGTTTCCCACACTACTATCCCCTTTTCTTCTTCCATTCTTGTTTTTATGCTATTTGGCATTAGAAGCAGATCAACATCTTTAAGACTGAATTCTGTTGAGTCTACCCTACCCCACGGAAACATAGTTGAAAATCTGCACAATTCTAAATCACAAAATGAGTCCAGGCAGCCCTCTGTTATGTTTGGGTTCTATATCAGTGGATCCAACCAACTTTGGGTAGAAAATAATTTTTTTAAAAATTTGTGCCAAATACGTTCTGACTTTTTCCCTTCTTTCTTGTCATTATTCCTGAAACAATATAGTATGACGACTATTTACATATAGCATTTACATTGTATTATGTATTACAAGTAATTTACAAATGTTTTAAAGTATCCCAAACGATGTGCATAGGTTAATGCAAATACTATGCCATTTAATGTAAGGTTTTTTTTTTTTTTTTTTTTTTTTTTTTTTTTACACTTCCCAAACCAATCTGATAGGAGTTTTTTTTTTTTTTTTTTTTTTTTTATAGAAGTAGTATGTATTACAATTCATAATGCACATATATAGCATCTTTTTACATACAACTATTTGTATACAAAGTATATAAGTACCATTCAGATCTTCAATCATGCATTTAGGATAATGATATCAATCTCATTTAACCACCACTTTTTTTTTTTTTTTTTTAATGTAAGGTTCTTGAGCATGATTGGATTAGGGTATCTTTGGGAAGGCAGGGAATCCTGGAACCAATACTTTGTGGATACCAAAGAATGACTATATAAGGAAGACAATGAAGTTCTGATATTTCTTGTGATGAATATTTTGATGTTTGATGCCTTCTTGGAAATATCAAATATATTTCAAAAATATTTCTTGTATTTTCTGAAATCCTAAATATGGATTACAAAAGAATTAAGACTCCTCTTTCTGCACACAGAATAATACAAATCCTTAGCACACTTCTGGAACATCCTCTACTGAGAAAGGGTTTGTATCCTTATAATTGAAGAGCTCTGGTCCTCCCCTGTTCCTTCTGCATTTGGACCTCATTTTTTCACACTAGTGTACCTTTTTTAGTATGCCTTCTCAGTAATCACAGCAGTGACACATCTGAGATTATGGGTCAATTTGCAATATAGAATTATTCATGAAAAAACTCACTGAGGGGCTGGGGTTGTGGCTCAGTGGTGGAGCACTCACCTAGCACACGCACGGCCTGGGTTTGATCCTCAGCACCACGTAAAAATAAAGGCATTGTGTACAACTAAAACAAATAAATAAATATTTTTTTAAAAACTCACTGAAATAACAGGTCATATTCAACTACATTCCACATCTGTGCCAGGAGCCAAAGATTAGAAACAAAGAGTTAAAAGCTGCCTCAAATTTGGTCCTCTGGGCAGCATACAGATAGGTGGAGAACTGATTTTTATAAAACAATGGAAAATCTGATCAGAAATGGTTATCATGATCAAATGAGGGTGTTACTAGTGAAAATCAAATTAATCTACACATCACCAAACGTGTGCCCCAGCAATTTCTCTCCTTGCTTCTGAAAACAAATTGACCTTAAAATAGCCTCCAGAAAGGTCTGGCAGCACAGTCAATTTATCAGCACTCCAGTTGGGCTTGTTTGCCAAAAGCCTCAGCTGGGTTTGACATCCCAAAGATGAATGGTAGCAGACTGTCCAAGCCACTCCAGTGGACTAAGGTAAAGCACCAAGTCTTAGGAGATAAATTCAACTCAAACTAACTCGAGGGGGAAAAAAGTGGGATAGGAAGTTATGTACCTGAGAAGTCCAGGGTCTTCAGGCAAGTGCAGGAACTTTAGGCAAGACTATATCTAGGAAGTTCAACCATACCATCCTAGTGATTCTCCTTCAACTCTCCTTCCCTAAGTTCTGGGCCCTGAAGTTTGGGTTGCTTCACAGACTGGAGCCTCTTTTTCCCAGCTCCAGGACATATTAGGGCATCTCTTGTTAGGCTCAGCTTATACCACTTGATCAGACTTTTTGCTTGGGGTTCATTTCCAGCCCTAAATCTGGAGGAGGGACCCCCTCATACATATGAGAAAGGGATGATTTCTCAGGGGATCATAGGAAAGCAAGAAAAAGATATTCACTATGATGTCTGGTCCCTTATTTATGTCAGACATTGAATGAAGGCAACACATGCCATGCATCTTCATGCTCAAAGCAGCTAGCATAAATCCTCATCTCTGATAGCTGCTCATCTTCACTTGCTAATCAGTTGATTGACTGATGTGGAAAACTCAAAAGTTGGGGTGGGAGGTTCCCCTCACCATGGGTCATGCATTTGCAGACTGTGAAGACAAAGAACCTTGCCAAAGGGCCGGGTTTACATGCATAGATTATTAATGAGTCTTT
Source organism: Tamias sibiricus (assembly GCA_025594165.1). Taxonomy (NCBI): domain Eukaryota; kingdom Metazoa; phylum Chordata; class Mammalia; order Rodentia; family Sciuridae; genus Tamias; species Tamias sibiricus. Next base: position 44,721,537 of record CM046662.1, read on the forward strand.
ACAGATGCCTGCTTATTTAGAAAACATTTTAACTTGAAACATAAAGCCCAAAGCAGATGGACTGGGAGAACTGAATCCAGGTAGATTAGATCTAGAAACCCAGCAACCTAGAAGAACATTGTTGAGTAGTAAACTTGTGGCTGATCCCATGATAGGAAGTGGGTAGCTACTTGTACAAAATTTTGATAAGCATTTTCAAATGTCATATTTCTCTCTGGTCAATCAACCAAAGCCTAGTTCATGGAGTGTTATAGAAAAAATATCAAAATGGTTTCTAGTAACATCTCTGCTATCAATAAGATATGCGATTTTTGAGCAAATCTTTGTTTTTCTGAACATCACTTGCCTTGTCTATAAAGCAAATAGTTAGTTCTCTTCAAGTGCTGGCATTCTGTAATCTGAGACCATCTATGACCTACCGAGTTCCCCAACGGAATGGTGACTTCCAACTTCAGCAGCATGTTAGAAATAGCTGGAGAGCTTTAAAAATAACCCTGATTTCTAGGCCACAACCCAAACAAATTAAATAAGACTTTTGGTAATTGGACCCAGGCATCAATATGTTTTAAATTTCCCTAGGTGATTCCAATGCGCAGCAAAGGTGAGAACCACTATTCTATTTCATTCTATAGTCTTTTAGAAGACCAAGCTGAATGGGGTCACAAAAGAACCCTGACAGAGCACACCTCCCAGAGACCCCCATCTGTAGCCAACATGGGCCTGCAGCTAGCAGCATCTGCCATAAGCATTTCACTTGCTGAATTAGAAATGATTTTCTTTTATTGATGCTCCTAGTGCCATCTGGCACTCAGCATATTCCAGGGAAAGTTTCCAGAATTAGGGCATTATTATTTTTGGTGCTGAATTCTTAGTACAAATGATGTACCTGCAATCATTTCAGCCAAAGGATATTTTTCACTATTAAAAGAATAGAAAACTTCAAGATACATTAAATTTTGCATAATGAACTAGGAAATAAGAGGCACCCTAGTGATAGTTTAATCATTTCCATCCTTTTACACAATAACACACATTTTTGTTCAATTACATGAATCATCAAATTTGCTCTAACATCAGAATGCACTGAAAATCAGGGGGAAATATATCTCCGGCAATTAGCTGCTTTTGAAAAAAAATCATAATTATTTGAACTTTTGTGGTTCAATACTAACCAACATTTATGTCACTTGCAATGATAGGTTGGTCTGTTTCATTGAACCTTTTTTCCTAGGGAAAAATAATTGCTATACACTTTCATGATTCATATCCATACCTCCTGCCACATAATCACACGCTCCATGCCAAGTCAGCCTCCTACGTACAAGGGCTTGCTTTTTACTTTTGTTATTTGTTCCTTGCCTTTGCTCTGTGAGCTTCAATGCCCTTTAAAAGTAGCAAGACCAAAATAACCTGGGGAGAAGTCTCAGAAAGTCACCTTGTCTTCATGAAGCTCCATTCATTTATAGACTTCTAAAAATATATTTGACAGGACTCAAAAGCATGATGTAAATGAAGTCAATGAAAAGTTAAACCTTCTTTAATCCCCATTTCCCCTAAGTATTAAAACAAGAAATATTGTGATTAAATGAAAGCAAATGCTTCTCTATTAACCAAAGTTAGCACCATTTATTTTCTACAGAGAGGCTAAAACTCATGAGATATATTTCTCTCTGTGCTGGGAGGTGCCTGAGTTCAAAGTCTTGTGCCTACTTTACATTGTTTCAAACCCAGCATTTCCTCTGCCTTATCCTAGATGGCACTTCTGTGGGATGCTCAAAGTCCTTCCTTCCAGGAAGCATGCAAAGTCCTTCCTGTAGTAATTTTCTATAATAATTTGGATTTTGACTTCCCTTAATTAATCACATTATCCAATGACACTAAATTTTTACTCCCACTTGGCATCATTTGCATGAGGTCGAACAGAATCAATCCTTTTAGAAGGAGCTAGGTCTTCATTGTCCTCTGCCACTTCTACATTACCCTCTTCAGTTATCAGTTCTTTTCTGGGTTCTTATACCTAGAAAAGTTTCCTCTGCCCTCATGTTCCTTTCTTCTTCCTTCCTTCCTTCCTTCCTTCCTTCCTTCCTTCCTTCCTTCCTTCCTTCCTTCCTTTTCCTTCCTTCCTTCCTTTCTTTTCTTTCTTTCCCTCCCTCCCTCCCTCCTTCTCTTTCTCTCTCTTTCTTTCTTCTTTCTCTTCCTCCCCAACCCCTTCTTGGAACCCAAGGGCAATTTACTATTGAGCTACATATCCGCCCTTTTTCATTTATTTTGAGTCAGGGTCTAGCTAAATTGCTGAGGCTAGCCACCAACTTGCAATCCTCCTGCCTCAGCCTCCATGGTCACTGAGGTTATAGGCATGCACCACCATGCCTGGCTTGCCCTCATGTTTCTTGAATCCATCTGGGAGCTTCCTTCCTTCCTTCCTTCCTTCCTTCCTTCCTTCCTTCCTTCCTTCCTTCCTTCCTTTCCTCCTCCATCTGGAAGTTTTAAAGAATTTGTATTGGTCAGGTTTTCCAGAGAAATGGATAAAGATATAAATACATATACTACACACACACACACACACACACACACACACGTGATGCATGTGTATACATACATATGAGGACAGGGAGGGAAATTTTAAGGAATTGGCTTATGCAATTGTGGAACTGGCAAGTTCAAAATCTGTTGGGCAGGCTGGCAGCTGGCATTTCAGTAAGAGTTGATCTTGCAGTTTTGAGTCTGCAGGCTAGAAACTCGGAAGGGTTTCGTTTCTATTCTGCAGTCTTGAGGCAAATTTCCTTCTACTCTGGGAAACTAGGCTTTACTCTTAGGCCTTTAATTGGTTAGATGAGGCCCAGTGGGGGCATGCTTTCGAAGGAGATTGGGATGCTGCCCTTTCCTCTTTCTCTCTCTTCTCTTCATGGCTGCCATGCAGTGAACAGGCCTATCCTGCCATGATGTACTGTGCCACCGGACACAAAGCAACAGGACCATGTACCCATGGACTGAGACCTCTGAAAGCATGGGCTAAAATAAACCTTTCCTACTTTTAAGTTGATGACATTGGATATTTTGTCATAGTGATAGAAAGCTGACCCACAACCATACTTTAATGATCCTCTTAAGGTGATAGATGTTTTTAGTTCAGTTTCTCAACCTTTAATAAATTGGAAGATTGCACACAAAGGGAGTTCCAGCTTCTCTGTAAAAACAACATTTAGCAACACCAGACCCATAGGACAACATTGGTGACAATTGGCTGGAACTAATTAAGGTGCACCTTTGGGAGGGGACCTAGACTCTCCAACTAGCTACAAGTCCTCCCTACCCTACTTAAATGACTGATCTGATCCCTGTAGGTACCAGAGTTTGGGACCTCAGCCATTCAGGACCATAATTTCCTTCTGTAGCCAACCTACATGTCAGCTCTTCCTGTGACCATATGCCAAGGAACATTCCTGATTTCTCACTGACTTCTGTCTCCAGGCTGACAAATGAAGGCCCATTTTTCAGGAGGACTGTGGAGCTATTTCCTAGGCCAACTATTACCTGCAACTTCATTCCATTTCCTTCTGCCTTTCTTCTCAACTCTGTTGAAAGTGAAAGTACATCAAGTCCCTAAACAAAAATAAGCTTTCATCCTCACTCTCCTTATGGAGCAAACTGGAGTCTAAGTCTGAAGAGCAACTATTGCCAACCCATCTCCAGTTGGGGGGTTCTATCCTCAGAACAAACTCCCACAATACTGCACATGGCCCAAAGTTCCCAGGACCAGGGGAAATGCAGGGAATTTCCCAAGTGAAGCTAGAATGAAGCACTGTTGGTTCTGAAGGAGTTGTTAGATTAAATGGGAAGGTTCCAGAAGCCTTCTGGATATTTAGCTTATAAAGCAGGTAACTAGAGACTTCCAGGAAACTTCCAGGTGGTTAATGGAATCTATCCACTTTTTATCCAGTTACCTTGTTGATTGTAGATTCAGTGTAACTGAGCTAGATAGCCTGACCCATAACTAAACTGAACTCTCCTTGACCCTTTAGTGTAGCAGAAGTACCAGTGATGAAATGTAATTTGCTAGGTGGGGCCTGAACCAAGATGTGAAATGAAATGAGGCAATTCTTCAAGTGGAAATATGTATTCAATTAATGTGTCCTTCAGGTTTTACTGCAATCTGATTCATTCCTCACAGCCAGTCTTTCCTGAGAGAAATTTTTTAAATTGCACATACATTAGTTTAGACGTGTCATGCTTTTCTTCTAGAACATTTGAGAAACACAGTGAAGTGCATCAGGAGCATGTTTCCTAGTTTGTTTTTAATACAAAAAAGGGGCAGGGTGCTGTCACCTTGTGCAGTGCCATAACCCTAAGCAATCCAGGGTCTTTCTGGTTAAAACTCTCTTAGCCTGATTAGACTAGAAATTTACCTAATACTATTTCCTAGACACGTGTGTGTTTGTGTGGTGTGTATATGATATGTGTGTAGTATGTGTGTTGTGTGTACGTATGGTGTCGGGGGTGTGATGTGTGTATGGCATATATGTACTCTGTGTATGTGGCATGGTATGTGATGTGTGGTGTGTGTGGTGTGTTTACAGTATGTGTGTGGTATGTAGACATGTGCCTGGGTATAATATGTGTGAGGTGTATATGTGCTGTGTGTATGTGATGTGCTGTGTGTGTGGTGTGTGTGTGGGAAGGTGTGATGTGCGTGGTATATATGTGTTGTGTGAGGGGGTATGTGTAGTGTGTTTGAGTGTGGTGCGTGTGCTATGCTATGTATATATGGTATGTTTGTGATATGTAGGTGTGTGCAGGGGAGTAATGTGTGGGTGGTGTATATGTGTGTGTGTATGTGCTGTGCTGTGTGTGTGGTATGTATGTTTATGTGTGGAAAGGTGTGGTGTGTGTGGTATATATGTGTTATGTGGGGGGTATGTGTGGTATGTGGCATGTATGTGGTATGAGTATATAGTATATTTGTGATTTATAGGTGCATGCATTGGTATAATGTGCTGTGTGGTATGTATGTGCTATGTGTGTGTGTGTGTGTGCTGTGTGAATGGTGTGTATGTGGAAGGGGGTGGTGTGTATGTTATGTGTGTGCTATGGGGGTATGTGCAGAGCAGTGTATGTGTGTGGTGTTTGTGATCATGAGCTATAAGCTGTGCAGCTAAGCCGCCCTTGAAGGAGCTGAAAGTAAATGACTTCACCACCAGTGCCTCCGCCTCCTTCCTGGGCAGCAGGCAGCCTACACCCGGCCTCTGCACCTTTCCCACTGGGAAAGTGGGAGGGTGCGTGCTGGGCACAGATTCAAGCTTGCTTGTCACAGGGGCTACGGCAGCAGAGGTGAGTGGCACGAGTACGGGTGTGGGTGGGCTCGGGCAGACCCAGACAAAGGCCCTGCTCCTACGTGGAGTTACCTGGTGACAGTAATGACAATAATAAAAAATAATACGTGCACACACAGTTGCAGGCCTCTGAGAGACTGAGAGTGCCTCTTGGCTGGGGCTTCTTGCTGCAGAGGCAGATCAACTAAGTGCCAGCCTGAGTGGGGGGCTCAGCACTCAGAGCCCTCCTCCCAGAGGTGCCGCCCTGCACCTCCACTGACAGTCCCTCTCTTCTTTCTGGTTAGGAAGTTCTGGCCCTGCTGTTTCTCCTTCCCAGACTTCTGTGCCCATTCAGTTCCTCCTTGCTCAGGGTTGACATCGGCAGCCAAGGGGCCAACCCCATATTTGTTTTTCATTACCCCGAAAACCTTCACCTCGCCCCCCGCCCAGGCTCAGCAGCTCATCGTCTTAGACTGGGCAATGCGCATGTGTCTGTCTGCCATACGGTGGGCGTGGCCCCAGTACTTCAACACCAGGCTTTGCAGGTGCTGACTGCACCTCCCAGACACCTCCCCTTCCCCCTCCTGGGCTCCTGGATGTGGGTACTCACCATCCTGCCTCATGATTTTATTCTTGGTGACAGCATAGTGTGTGCTTTATTCACCACTGTTTTCTTCCTTTCCTTCTTTCTGTCTTTCTTTTTTGGTCAGTATGTGCTTCTTCTCCTTTTGGTTGGAAACAGTGAGTTCCTTAGTCTTGAACAGTGAGTATTTTTACACAGCGTTTTTAGGGGCATTATGATAATACCAAGGAGAAGGTGGGAGTGGGTGGGAAAACAGGGACAAGAGAGCAGTTGTGAAAAACCAGCTTGTTTCTTTTCATAACATCCTTTAAGACATGCAAAAAAAGAGGCACTATACCCATTCCACAGTCAGGAGACTGAGGCCCACAACCGATGAAATCAAACACAGACCATTGGTAGTTGGGACCTGGATGAGAGCCTAAGTTTTCAACTCAGAGCGCTATCTACTAAGTTGTCTTGTCTCTTTTGGACTTAACTAGATATTTTCCTAGAATATAATCAAAGCAAAACAATGTAAGAGCCCTAATTGAGGATAGCTAAGATGGCGGTTAGCTGAGAGCCATAAAGGTGTTCAAGTATTTTCACCTGATATTCATGCATTTATCTAAGAATCTTTTTATGCCCGTGAACACTGTGTGACAGCACCTGTAAGCTCGAGCTGTTAGCACTTGTCCTTGTTAAGGCAAAATGTATTTAACAAGGGTGAGGTTAGTTAGAGGAGTGGTTGGAGTTGGAGAGGTTGTTGGAGCCAGAGAGAGAAGTTAGAAGAAAGAAGAATAAAAGAACTTTTTCATTTCCAGTCTGCATCCGAGTTTTCTCCTGCAGTATCGTTGCTGCAAGCGGCAATTGCTGTAGGCAGCGACAAAAGAAATGCTTTTTTTTTCTTCGTCTGGGTAAAGGTAAAAAACAAACCAGTTAAAACTTTCATTTCAGCTGGGTGTGGTGGCACACGCCTGTAATTCCAGCACTTGAGAGGCTGAGGCAGGAGGATTGCGAGTTCAAAGCCAGCCTTAGCAATGGCGAGGCACTTAGCAACTCAGTGAGACCCTGTCTCTAAATAAAAACTACAAATAAAGGGCTGGGGATGTGGCCCAGTGGTCGAGTGCCCCTGAGTTCGATCCCGGTACAAAAAAAAAAAAAACAACAAAAAAAAAACTTTCATTTCTATCTATCATTCATGGTGGAAGCAAATGAACATAGTGGACCAGATTGACCACGTTAAGTCTTTTTACTCAGCAAACCCCTACTTTCCTTTTGTGGGACTATTATCCCTTAGGAATGATCTAGGGGTTTTGGAGTGTCTCGTTGTGTCCCTGACCCCTTACTGAATGCTCACAGGGCTTAGGATGTGCTAAGGGATAATTCAAAATGCCTAACAAGTGCAGCCAACTTGGAGATGTTCTGAGCCGAGTGAGGCATGCAAACCTGTTTTTTCCTCATTATTCTCGTTGTGCTAGGAAAATTTTAAGAATGACAAAATTCTGCCCAGAGATGAAATGGAGCCAGGGCAGATCCAGTGACAACTAGCTCTGCTGGTAGAGGCAGGGCTCATTTTTAATTCCTCTAGTGAAATAAAAACATTTTATGGCTTCATGAACTGACCATACAAATAACAAGAACAGAGAAACATATTTGGGTAGTGGAGAGGCTACGTTAGGAAAGAAGAAGTTGAGGGACAGGTGAGCTGTTTAATCTTTTCAGAGCCAAGCTGGGGGAGGTCAGGCATTTGGTTGCTGTGAGTGGGAAAGCTCTCTACCCTGTGGTGGCTTAAGATCTTCAGCATCCCTGACAGTGGGGTGGAACAATTGGTGCCAAGATGTCACACCTGAAGCCAGGTCATGCCAGGCCTCGTTTCAGGCAAGACCAAGACCAGCAATTCAGCTGGCATTGGAATATCTACTGATTCCAAGAGTAGCATATCTCAGTGCCACAGGACTGGATCAAGCCAGACCACAGCAGGAAGATGACCTGGGGATTCACCTGAGTTTCAAAGGGCGAGGAACTGAGTTCCACAAAACCCCAAAGTCATTAAAGGAATATTGGGCAGCTTCTTAATCCTTCAAACAATCACTCTACCCTTCTCGGGCTCATGATTCCTCCTTACTTCCCCCCATGTTTTCATTTGGGGTGACACATTCTTTGCTGATTGGGTCCTTTCGGGTGACAGTATGTTCCTGTGACTTATTGAGATGACTGAGTGGTGGCTCAAGAGTTAAGAATTTGAATTCCATTCAAATGCATATATCTTAAGGAAGCTAATAAGGTAGAAATTCAGTGGGGAGATGTCAGCACACCTTGGTCAGCTGGTAGGGTCAGGTTGATTGAACTTCATTACTTAAAAAAACAATGCATGCTTTGAAACTCAGTGATGTAAAAAGTGCCCATTGGAAAGTATGATCCCCTGTCCCTCACCATTATCCCATCTGTCCCATTCTCTTCCTCCCAAAAATAATCATTTTATTAGTTCCTTAAGTGTCCTTCCATTGTTTCTTTATGCATACACAAGCAAATATGAAAATATAGGCATTCCCCCACTCCTTACAAAACTGTAGCAAACTGTGTACATTGTCTTGCATTTCACTTCTCCACTTAACAATACATTCTGGCAATGTTTTTATATCAGTTTACTAAGAAATTTCTCACTCATTTTTGTAGCTGCATAGGGTTTCTTTACATAATTCCACCACAGTTCACTTAACTGGTTCCCTAATGGATGGTCTCTTAGATTCAGCCTTTACAATTACAAAACAGGGCTTCAGTAGAAAACAGTGTACACACGTTGTAATTAAATGTAAACTTCCCCCAAAGTAAGAGTTCTGGGGATGCAAGAGTCAATGCATTTACAATTTGGAAGAATATAATCCCAATATCCTCCACAGAGAAGCCACCTGAGTGTTGTAGGACCGGAAGATGTTCGAAGCCAGACAGTTTCCTGTGCCAGGAGCAGCCCTGAAGACAGTATATAAAAGAGAGATGGCTGGTGGAAGTTGGTCCGTGATGTCCAAGTTGGCACCCAGAGACACACCACAAGAGTCTCCGAGATGCCGAATCTCCCTAAGCTGCTGTAAGTCTTAGAAAGTGCTCTATAGCAAGGTTGCACTTTGGAAAATCTGTTTCAGGACAGAATTTAAACAGTCTAGACTCTTACATGAAGAACTCAAACATTATTTGAACTCCAAAAGGCCAGGTTTTGAGCTCATGAAACTTGCAGTGTCAATGGGTCAAATGCTGGTTCCAGGGTGAGGACATAGTGGGGCCTGGGAGCCTGGATTCCTGTGTTCTAGGTTCACCTCTGTTTTTCTGAGCCTGAACTAACCTCTTCAAGCTTCAGATTCCTGACCCGTGCAGAGTTGGTAAACCTCAGCTCTCTCACTTGTGCCATGGTTAAATGCTCTTTGCCCTGCCTTCCTCTCAGCCAATCCGATAATGTGGGATGGAAGTCCTTCATGAACTGTAAACTATTCTTCAAGTATTGGAGTTATTAGCATTGAAAGGCAGCATCCACTCAGAATCCTGAGAACTGTGACTCTGGGAAGCCCAGGAGTCAATGGTGGGTTATGAGAAACCGAGTCACATGCATCTGGAGAGGGTGATTCAGGTCATTTGTGGCAAATGCACGTGCCAGCCTGTCCTACACATTGCAGACAACTTTGGTAATTGGAAAGCCTCTGACTCCTTCCCCAACACTCCTTGTCCTTTGACAAGTTTATCTTAGAGAAAAGGATGTTGTGTTTCTTCAGTGTTGGAGGCTGATTCATTTCCCTCTTTGTAATAAGCACAAAGGCAGAAGCCAGTCCACCCCACCAAGGAAGAGCAAAGGGCTGTGGGAGCAGTGTCCTTCTGGGTCATTGGTGGGGAAGATGCATCTATGAATGCTCATTATCTGTTCACTTAGGAGTGTTCTGTGCAAAGACCCTTATAAAGATGATGAGAACAGGCATAAAAGGCCTTGATGAATTCCTGAGTCAGCTGGCCCCTACCCCAGAACACATGCAATGGTTGTCATAGAGAGCTGCTTCACAAAGAAAATGCTTCTGCAGATGTGTGGGCTTTACACTGTCGCTGCCTCCCATTCTCCAGCAAGAAAAAAACAGACTTTGGGATTGGGCTGGGCTCTTTGAGATTAAGCCTCAGATCCCAAAACCAAGTTCAATTTTGCTTCTCGAAAGCTATATCTTCCATGTCTACATTTTCTAAGAAGTTAGATCTGAGTATGGGGGACCTCTACCTGAAATTCCTCCCCTTTCTTCCCTGTTTATGAAGCTCCCATCCATCCTTACAGACCATCTCAGACCCTACTGTCTCAAGTCTTCTCGGACTGCTTCGCCTCACAGGGATGTTTCATTCTACAGTCAGCAAACTGCTTGCAGGTCCATTCTATTAGAGAATCAATTAGACACCTTGCCACCTGGCTATGTCTCCCCACATTTTTGGCCTGCTTTAGCAATGAGTTTCATTACCATTATTTTTTATATACCTTTATTTTATTTGTTTCTATTTTTATGTGGTGCCGTGGATCAAACCCAGTGCCTCACACATGCAAGGCAAGTGCTTTACTATTAAGCCACAACCCCAGCCCCTCATTACCATTATTTAACATATGTTCTTTCTCTGTTCATGAATTTCCATACTAATTTTTCCTTCAGACATATTGAACATGTAACATGCAGCTTGACTCGATGCTGAGGATGATGTAATAACACAACCACAGCAATAGCAATATTTACTGAGTACTATATCCCTGCTTCCAGGCTATAATTTATCTCATTTAATTCTCACAAGAACCCCTTTGAAGGGAGGTTTATTATTATCTGCATTTTACAGATGAGAAAACTGAGGTTCAGAAAGGCTAATTGATCTCCCTGAGATTCCAAAGCTAGTATTTGTTGAAATCAGCAGTAAAATCCTGAAGAAGCTGGGTTAAGTGAAGAGAGGAATGAATAATTCGCAACTTCAACACATGGGAGACTGCTTTAGTCGGAGGAAGGGTGCCCCTGGAGCACAGAGGACCATCTGTGGGAATTGTGAGGAAGAGGCATCAGGGCAGGCTGAACCCAGTCACAAAGGAGGAATAAGAGTCAGCAAAAAAGGGGAACCAGTTTCCTAAGAACAAGGTCTTTCTGATTGTCTCCCTGGGCCAAGTTACCTCTTCACCTTCACCCCAGCCTCTATAGACCCCTTCCAGGTAGTGCCTGTCTTTTAGGAAGGGCAACTGAGTGGGCACCCTGAGCAGTGGGTTTCGTGGTGGTGGTGGTGGGTGCCACAGGACATGCCACTTGTTTTGGGTGACTTTATAACTGGCTGAGGCTCTGCAGCCTCCAAGGGTTCACCCTCCCTGGGACTGCTCCCCGAGTCCCTACAAATTCCCCTCAGGAGTCCAAACTTGCACAGCACTCTGTCAATCCTGATCCCAAACCATTCAGAGAAGGCTCCAGTCCCACTGCAGCTGCATGAAACCCTTCAGAGGACCTGAGGAGACAGATGTTGACTCTAGCTGTGTCAGGAGGTTCACACTGGGCCTGAAAGGCAGAGAATATTTTCTTTAAATTGTAAATAACAAGAACAGGGAAAGGAGTTGGCACTGAGAACAGGACAGCATTGAATAAAATAAAATTCTACATACAAAAAAAAAGTATTGCAAAATTTTAAAACCCTGTAACTTTAAAAATAAATTTTGAAATATATTTTTAACTTTTTATTAGACAATACATAGGGGAAGGAAGAGTCCCTTGTAAATACCTTTATTCTGAGATGGTCCGGGGCCTGCATACTGTGATTAGTTGGTTTCCTGTGGAACTTCTGAACTCCTGCCACCACGACTAGAACTAAAAAAGCACAGAGGATTACCCCCAAGGCCACGTAGACTGTCAGAGGTCAGTGAGGACACACGGTCCCTGGCAAATACCTGCTGCATGGATAAACAACTAATTGCTTCTCTATACATGGCCTCAGTCCCTGTTCTCTTTCACAGTTCCTGACAAATTCCCAAAACAGAAAATGGGATCATCTTTCGGAGCAGACTCTCTTAAATCCTAAACAGCAATTGGTCACCTGCCACCACCACTCCTTTCTAACAGAACTCGCATTTGGTCACTGTCCTCCAAGCATCCATGCATTGCTGGGATTGGTCTAAGCCTCTGGGAATGAGTTTAGGATGCACATGTGAACCAATGCTAGCCAATGAAACATGGAGCAAGACTGCCAGGGAGGCTGCTGGGAATGTTTTGTTCAGCTCTTAAAAAGGCATGGTGTGGCACACACCTGTAATCCCAGCCCTTGGGAGGCTGAGGCAGGAGGATAGCGAGTTCAAAGCCAGCCTCAGCAATGACGAGGCACTTAGCAACTCAGTGAGACCCTGTCTCTAAATAAAATACATAAAAGGGCTGGGGATGTGGCCCAGTGGTCAAGTGTCCCTAAGTTCAATCCCTGGTACCAAAAAAAAAAAAAAAAAAAGGTAGGTAGAGGGGGCTGGTGCTGTGTCTCAGTGGTAGAGCATTTGCCTAGCATGTGTGAAGCACTGGGTTCGATTCTCAGCACCACATAAAAAATAAATAAATAAAGTTTATAAAGACATTAAAAAAACTTTTTTAAAGTTAAGTAGAGGAGCCAGGCGCGGTGGTGCATGCCTGTAATCCCAGCACTTGGGAGGCTGAGGCAGGAGGATTGCGAGTTTAAAGCCAGCCTCAGCAATGGTGAGGCACTTAGCAACTCAGTGAGACCCTGTTTCTAAATAAAAACTACAAATAAAGGGCTGGGTATGTGGCCCAGTGGTCGAGTGCCCCTGAGTTCAATCCCTGGTACCAAAAAAAAAAAAAAAAAAAAAAAAAAAATAAGTAGAGGGTTGGGGTTGTAGCTCAGTGGCACAGCGCTTGCCTCGCACGTGTGGGGCACTGGGTTCGATCCTAAGCACCACATAAAAATAAGAGAATAAAATTAAAGTATTGTGTCCATCTACAACTAAAACATATGTATATAATATATATACCAGAACTAAAAAGAAGACTTTCTGGCTCATATATCTAAAAAGTGGAGGCATTGCATAGGAAGGGGGCTCATGATGGCTGAGTCAGCAGAACTTGGTCTTTTTCTTCTCCTAGTCTGCTTTGTTCTGTTTGACTTCAAGCTCATATAGCCTTTTCCCATGGATGGGTCTCTATAATTCCAAGTATATATTATTCTATATCCAGCCATCTCCAGTGTTATAGCAAAAGACCTAGGCTTGAGTTTGTTTGTATTTTTTAGTGGCATGATTTAATTAGATGGGCACAATATCTTTATTTTTTATTTTTATGTGGTGCTGAGGATTGAACCCAGTGCCTCATGCATGCCAGGCAAGCACTCTACCACTAAGCCACAACCCCAGCCCCCTAGGCTTAGGTTTTTATAGATCAGCTTAGGAGATGTGTTCATATCTGAGCCAACTGCTGTGACATGGGGAAAGAATATGCTGATCGTCCCTGCCAGAGTTATTTGCTAACCCCTGAAACAGGGAGGAGAATGGAATCAGCCCACCTGGAACACTTACAGTGAGAAAATTAAGCAGAGGGAATTCCCTAAAGAAAACGGAGATGCAGGAGAAAGTACATGCCAATGAGACATGGAGGTATGAGAGGTGTCCACAAAAGGAGGGTCATGCAGACCATGGTAAGGGGTCGAGATTTTATGTTAAGAGCACCACGAGGGGCTGGGGTTGTGGCTTAGTGGCACAGCACTCGCCTAGCACATGAGCAGCCAGGGTTCGATCCTCAGCACCACGTAAAAAATATAAAAAAAAATGCATTGTGTACAACTAAAGCAAATAAATAAATATTTTTTTAAAAAGAGCACCACAAAGCCATCCACTGGTGTTAAGCAAGGGGAGTGATTGTCATCTGTCAACATTTGATCTGATGACACTTCAGAAAGGATATTCCAACAACCGACAGGTTAGAGGAAGATTTTCAGTGAACTAAGTTGGAAGGAGTAAATTTGGGGCTTAATAAAATGACAGGCAGGAGAGAACAGTTCCTTGAACCAGGGTGGTAGCTGTAGGAGTCAGAGAAACAGAGTTGAGATACTGTTGGGAAGAACTGACATCACTGGATGGATTAGAGGTGGGGGGAGTAAAGGAAAGAAGTCAAGCACGATTCCAGGGCTTTGACTTGATCACCTGAGTGAATCATGGTGCCATTTACATCACAGGGACAGACCAGAGGTGGGAGGACAGGGACAAGTCAAGAGTCCCATTGCGAGTACAGAAGAAAGGTCTTTGCCAGAGTTCTAAATCCAGAAATCATCAACACGTAGACATTATTTAAATGTGAAAGACTGAGTGCGATCACCCAGGAGATCAAGTGGTCAGAGAAAAGAAAGAAAGGGGTATTCATTCAACTTCCCCCACAAATTTGCCACTCTACTCAAACTGGTGTACTCAGGCACTAAGCAAATTTAAGCTCTCTCACCCCTTGACCTCACCATTCCATCTCTCTGCAATGCCTTCCTCTCCCTCTCCAGCACCTCTGAACACTCATCCTTTAATGATTAGTTAAAATCTACACACTCCAGAATTCATGGACCTCATGAGCCCCATTTCCAGTGTCAGCTTCCTTGCTTTCTATAACTTTGCCTATTCACCATAGATTTGGCATTTGTGAAAGAATGTCTTGTGCTCTAGGTATATGTCACACCCCCCAATAGATGATAAGCTCACAGAAGGCAGTCTATAAATCTTTGTACTTCCCAATACCTAGCATGTTGCCCAGAAAAGAGTTTTTAAAAATATGTTGATCCATGACAATGTTCACTCTTACTTTCTTTTTCTAGTTTTATGCCAGTAATTGGAAATTAATCTGGAACTCCTGGGCTTAGAGAGGCAGCAGCTCAGCAAGGATGTACCAACCAATCCCCTGAAAGTGAGGCAGCAATTGTCTAATGCTTTAAAATACTTATGGCAAATAAATGCTTGTGGCAAATAAAAAGAATATGATTCAGTCCATGTTGGGAGGAAGAAAAACAGTTGAAAGTAGTTTCCCACAGAGAAAAATCACAGAATTAAAATGAATGCCTGTGAACCACTTCAGCTATTTCTGCATCTATCCCTGAACAATATTCCATTTAATTGGAACAAATCTCAGTGTGTTTGTGCCCACTCCATCTTCCCTTCCCAGCCCAGGTCCATGACTTACAGTCTAGAGTGGTTCTAAAATGCTTCCAGGTGTTTGCACTAGGTTCCCAAGCCCTGCATGGCTCAGTGAGCACTGGAGTTTCTGAAGAGCTTCATCCACATTATCACTCTTTCTGGTTGTGCCACCAAAGACTCCCATCCTGCCTTTCCCCAAAACTACTCCTAGGTTTTCTAGATGTGTTTGTCTCAATCTTGACTCCTAATCATCCACAGATGTTCCAGAATTCTCCATCTGGGCTCTGCTGGCTGTGCTCCCCACAACAGAATTCTTGAATTAGGCAAATCATCCTTCCATTCTCTTCAAAGCTGCAGCAAGCACACACAAGTTTGCAGACCCTGGTGGTTGTGACAAGATTGCATGAAATTGAATAGGTCTGACTCAGTGTTCCAAAGCTGATTATTGCTGATTGAGTCATACCTGAGTGTGTTCCAGAGGTCATATTCTTTCCCCTTTTGACTTATGTTTCACTTCAGAACTAGTTGAGCCTGCCACATGAATGTGACCCTGCCTTCTTGCCTCCTGGACCTCCAGCTCCACTGAGCTCCTGGGCTCAGCCGGCAGAGCTGTACAGGAGGAAGGGACTCATCCCTTGTTTTTCACTACAGTTGCTGGCTCTCTCTAGCTAGTTAATGTGAGCCTGTTTCATCATGAGAAAAAAATGGAGGTAAAAATGCTTTGAAGTATTACTGTGAAGATTAAATAAGATAACACAAGGAAAATGCCAAGGACCAAGTAGGTACCTAAGTAGGTAGGGGCTTAACAAACATTAGATTGAAGCAGATGGACTGCCACTTGTATAGGGCAAAAAGGGTAGAATATTGACAATTTCACATGCTTCTACCTGCCATTAGCCTACTAGTCAAGAAGCAAGGAGATTAGTGTCCATTTGGCTGAGGTTTGGGGCTCAGAGAAGGTGGACCCTCAGATTTTTGTTTAAATTATCGAAGAATCAAGGAATGCGAACACCCAGCTAGGCAGTTTAAATGCTGGGAGATTTCCTTGACTTTTAGCTAGTAGAGCAAAGCTGATTGAAGAGACAGGATAATAATGTGCTAAAAGCCTTGCTTCTCTCAGGAGATTGCCTGAGATCAGATTCCAGCTCTGCTATTCACCAGCATTGTGAATTTGAGCAAGTTTATTAACCAGCCTGAGTCTCCATTTTCTCTTAAGTGGAATAATACAGGATGGTTGTGAAGATTAAATAAGCTATTATGTGTAAAGTTCTTAGAACACTGGAGTGTTAACTATCAGTATCTTGATTTAAGTAAGCAGATTTTCCTGATTCCTTGGTGAAATCCCTTTCACAGGATAGCATATGTTGGGTACAAAGCTGACCCCTGTGATGGAAATCAGCTTCCCCTAGTTGTGCAGTCTCAGCTTAGTGTTGCTGTCTGAAGCGATTGCTGCTTGGAGCAATGAAGCCACGGAAAGAAGTTCAGAGGCAAACTGGAAACAAACAGGCTTTTTATTCTGATAACATTTCTTTCCGGCTCTAACAACGACTTCAACACGCACTACACACCACCAAAACAACCCACAAACAAAATGGCGCCGACCCAATCCAATCTCGGCTCAAGTCTCGCGAGATCCCGAGCCAAGTATTGCGAGATCCCGGGCCAAGTCCCGTGAGACCACGGAAGGCGGCAATGCCCAAACATCTCTATGGCCCGCAGCCAACCGCAATCTCAGCCATCTCCCCAATCAGGGCTCCTGCTTTAGGATGTCTATATGCAACCAACATTCTTACCCGTCATCGGATAATCAAGGCTGTGCCCTTGACTCCTGTCTTAGGTTGATATGTCGGCCACATGAGACTGTCCTGTGCGACTGTGCCTGTCTTAGGTTGTCTCCCTCTGGGGATCTTACCCGTCATTGGCTAACCAGCCATCCAATGGAGCCCTTCAGGATAGACTGTGTATGATGACTAACAGCCGTCCAATTGTGAGGAGATGCTGTGGCTTTAAGGCGACAAGCCTTCTGCTGACAAGCCAAGTTGCATAGCATATCAAATTCTTTAAACAAATCAGCTGCCCTTAGTTCTATCAAGTAACACACTGAGTTCTCTAGACAAATACCTGCAAGGCATTGTCCCGTAAAGTCCCAAACAATGAAAGATCAAAATGTCCACTTGTTATAACACGTAGATCTAGGAGGCCCCATGCATGCAGAGCAGAGGCCACACTATTGGTGAGGTTGTTTGATGCTTGAGCAGCAGGGATGTTTGCAGCGACCGCGATCCCTGCAGCTGTAGCAGCAGCCATCTTTTTTATGTCTAGACAATGCCACCGGCAAATCTTCAGGGCCCACTACCTAGAAACTCAAGCATCAATTATTAAAGTAAAGGCAGTGGTATTCCAGCACTGAGTCAAGAGGCGAGTTGTCAAACTAAAAAATAGAATTATTAGATTAGAAAATTAAAGCTGATTTCTGCTCACACACATTGGTGTTTGAGCTCCCACAAACATAAGCTGGCAAAATATCATATTCAGAACAAAACAAAGAAAGACTGAGGGTATTTACTGCATTAAAGATAGATTAAAGAAAAGCTAAAGGCACTTTGGAGAAATAATTTGTTAGCTGGAAACCTCGAGTCTCTGCATACACAGCAATTCTTTACCTGTTGAAATAATTCAAATTAATCAGTTATTAAACAAATGAAGTTAATAACAAATAAACAATCTTATGTCAAAACACCAAAATATCAGGTTATACAGCACTAGTCATATTCTTCGCTAAAGAGAAGTCCCAGGGACACCTATAAATAAAAATTGAAGGCACCTTCACTTATTAAATTATTTACCCAAATTGAATACTCTTAAACTTAAGTGAATTAAAGTTATTTGGATCCATATATATATATATTTTTTTTCATAAGCGCTTTGTTATTTGTGACATCACACTGGACAGACGCACAAACCTACAAACATATTTGTGACATCACATTTACATGAAATTTAGACAAATGCACAGACATAAAGACATATATGAAAAGAGAAAAAAGAAAAAATACAATTGTGTGCACACTAAAGAGAGATCTCCTCATCCTGGCCGGGAGGAATGACACTTAAGTTGTGAAATATTTTGAAGGACTCTTTTAAGGAAGTCATTCCATACCTTCATCTTGGTCCTCTTTATTTTGTACCTTTTTTATTAATCTTGATTCCTCAACAACTTCATCTTGATCCTTTTGATGTGGTACCTGCTTTATTAATCTAGATGGTATCCATATTGGAGAGGATTCATGCTTTGGAAAAACACAAAACAGATCCTCTCCCCAAAATTAATACTGGATCTGGACCCTTCCATGTACCTGAAAGAACATCCTTCCAGTAAACCAAAGGTTTATGTTGTTGTTGTGGGTTCCAATGTCTGTCTCAAGCAGAATAACTATTAGAGTCTAAAGTTAAAAAATTTAAGGTAAACAGGGCAACTGCCAATCTGTCCCTAGGATTTTTCCAATTTCCTTCTTTTTGTTTTAATAACATAACTTTCAGTGTGCGGTTTGCTCTTTCAATAATGCCCTGACCCTGAGGATTGTATGGGATGCCTGTTTTATGGGATATATTGAATTTTGCGCAAAACTGTTTGAAAGATGAGGACGTATATGCAGGGCCATTATCTGTTTTAAGCATTTTGGGGATACCCAATGTAGCAAAAGCTTGCAAACAATGAGATGGAACATCTTTAACTTTTTCTCCAGAATGTAAGGCAGCAAAAATCATGCCTGAGCATGTATCTATGGTCACATGAATAAATTGCAATTTTCCAAAACTTGGCTCATGAGTAACATCCATCTGCCACAAATGATTGGGCATTAATCCTCTAGAATTAACACCATAATGAGGATTGGGCAAATGTGTCATACAAGATTTACAATCTTTTGCAATTATTCTGGCTTGCTCCTTTGTGATTTTAAACCTACGCTGCAAGGTGGTGCTATTGACGTGAAACTGGGAGTGAAATAAAGTAGGTTGCTGGAGCGCTGAAAGTATAAAGATTGTTTGGGTAAGAGCATCAGCCTTTTGATTACCTTCATGGAGGGGCCCAGGCAAGTTGGTATGTGCTCTAATATGCCCTACGAATAGAGGTTCTTTTCTTGCCCACAAAAGTTTTTTGTATTTGATAAAACAATTTAAAGGCTGGAGTATGAGGTGCTATTGGTCCTGCTACCTATAATTTTGGGATGGCATGTACAATATAGTGGCTATCTGAAAAAATGTTCATGGGCTGCTCTCTAAAATTTTCCAGAGCTCTTACCACAGCTTCCAGTTCCACTAATTGAGCTGATTTGTGTGCAGTTATGTAAGTCATATTTTCTTTTTTAGTGACTACTGCAGAAGTACCATTTGAGGACCCATCTGTGAATACATTTAATGCCTTAGGAATGGGTTGATTTTTTATTACCTGTGGAAATATAATAGGATGATTGATACAAAAAGATAATATAGGAGACTTAGGAAGATGATTATCAAAATTTGCAGAAGTAGAGCATCTAGCTATAGCCCAATCATTATCATTGAAGCATAAATATTCAATCTGTGATGATGAATAGGGAGTAATAATAGTAGCAGTGTGAATGCCAAATATTTCAGTAGAAGTCGTAAGTCCTTGAAGAATAAGTTTAGCCACTATGGAGGTATAAGACTCAATTATACTTTTAGGAGAGACGGGCAAATGTATGCATAATAAAGGCCCTTGTTGTCAAAATACTCCTGTGGGTTTATATTGTGAAGAAATAATAATCAATATCAGCAGTTGAGTTAAATCAAATCTATCACAATGAGCTCCTTCGATGGCTTTTTCTACTAACTTTAAAGCTTTCCTAGCATCAGGAGTCAATGTTCACGGTGAAGATGGATCAGGGTACCCGCGAAGAATGTCAAATAAAGGTTTTAGTTGGCCAGTAGTCAGGTTTAGTGTAGGGCGAAGCCAACTAATGTCTCCCAGTAGTTTTTGGAAATCATTGAGGGTGGTCAAATGTTCTTTATTTATTAGAATTTTTTGGGGTCTAACAAAAGTATCCATGATTTTAAATCCTAAATATAATATGGGTGATCTGCTTTGAACTTTTTCTTCTGCTATATATAATCCATATTTTTAAAAATTTTCTGCCACATCACTGAATATATTAAATAAGATTTTTTGATTAGGGTGGGTGAGTAAAACATCATCCATGTAATGTAGACACATGAGGTTTGGATATTTATTTTTAATGGGTTGGATTGCTTTGTCCGCATATATTTGGCATATGGTGGGGCTATTATCCATTCCCTGCGGTAGCACTTTCCATTGATATCTTTTATCAGGGCCATTATTATTGATAGAAGGAACTGAAAAAGCAAACCTGGGGGCATCCAGAGGATGTAGGGGAATGGAAAAGAAACAATCCTTTATATCAAGAGTAATAAGATGGAAATTTTTTGGAATAGCTACAGGATTAGGAAGTCCAGGTTGAGTAGGGCCCATGATTTGCATGGTTTTATTAATTTATCTAAGATCATGTAACAATCACCATTTTCCTGATTACGAATATGGGGGAATTCCAGGGAGAGGTGGAAGGTTCTATATATCCTGCTTCTAGTTGTTCCTGAACTAGTAGGTGGGCCGCTTATAATTTCTCTTTAGATAGAGGCCACTGAGGGACCCACACTGGCTTATCAGAAAGCCATGGTATTTTCAAAATTACTTTCTCAGTGGCCCCAAAGAAAAATATCTTTTTCCTTTATGATAATGGTTTCTTTTAGGGTTAAGCTTACCCTGTACTTTTTGATAATGATTTCTTTTAGGGTTAAAATTACCTGTAGATTTTCACATTTAACACCTGCAGGCTTGGTTGCAAGGTGTACTCCAATTTGTTGTAAAATATCTCTTCCCCATAAAGTAACCAGTAGATTAGGTAAAACATAAGGCTGAAATGTTCCTTTATGCCCTTCATCATTCTCCCATTTTAAAATTACCGCACTTTTCTCTGGGAGGTTATTATATCCCAAGCCTCTTAAACTGGTTGAAGCTTTTTGCAGAAGCCAGTGCTTGGGCCATTGCCATAGATTAATGATGGAAGAGTCAGCTCCAGTATCTATCAGTCCCTCCATCTCTATTCCCTGGATTTTTATTTTACACATAGGCCTCCTTGAACAATCTTGAACCCAGCAAGCCATGGGTCTCGAGTCAGTGGAACAAAATCCTCTATTGTTCCTTTTTTGAGGTATACTCATTTTAAATGAATTATGTAAATTTGGAAGGAGAAGCAGCTGAGCAATTCTATCTCCTTGATTAACAGAACTTATACTTTGGGGTGAGCTAAGCCTTATTTTTATTTCCCCTTTGTAGTCTGAGTTTATTACACCTGGGGTCACTTGCAAACCTAATAAGCTTTAAGGACCGAGAATAAGTCCTACAGTCCCTGAGGGAAGAGGTCCCCTGACTCCTGTGGGAATCAGTTGAACCCCCATTTCAGGGGTTAACACTATTTGGGCAGTGGAACAGAGGTCTAATCCTGCATTTCCTCCTGTTCCTCTGGTGAGGGAGTGGATGGGTAGTAGGGATTGTGTCGGGGAAGCATCTGAGTGGATGCTTGAGGATACTCCTCCTCCAATGCCTCGTACATTTGTGGGCCCCGGGGCATTGAGCCCCATGCCCCGTTTTTTGAATTCCTGAACAAATGATTTCCATGGATGTCAAATTTTGAATGGCATTTATTGGCCCAATGATTTCCCTTTTTACACCTGGGGCAGTGGCCTGGGGCACGGTATGAGCTTGGTCTTATTTCTCTTTTGGGATTTTGCCTAGAATAGCCTGATTGATTATGATAATTTTGCCTGGAATATCCTGATTGATTATAATGTCTAGGTTGAGCCCTTGTGAAATTTTGAGGGGCAGCATCTCTCATAGCTGCTGCAATCATATTTCTTGTGACAAAGGAGTCATTTATATCTTTACATAGTTATATATATATGGAAAGATCATTTTTATTTCTCCATGGCCCGATGGCTTCCTGGCAGTATTTATTAGCATTTTCGTTGCTAATTGAACAACTAATGGCATAGCTTGATCAACATCTCCAAACAATCTACCTGCAGTTCTCAAAAGTCGATCAGCAAAGTCAGCATATGGCTCATTAGGTCCTTGAATCACTTTTGACAAGCTACCTTGTAGATCCCCAGGTCCTTGTAAAGTTTTCCATGTCTTTAAGGCAGCTGCGTATATCTGAGCATATACACCTGGGACATAATATTTTTGAGCCTGTGAGTCTGCGAACTGCCCCTCTCCTGTGAGCATTTCTATATTATGGTCTCCAAACCCTGCAGCTGTGTTTCTTTTAGCTGTTTCTATACAAAGTTCTTGAAATTGTGATCGCCAAACCAAGTATTGCCCCCCACTTAATGTTGCTTTACATATACTTTTCCAGTCTGAGGGGGTTAAGTTGAAGATGTTAAGGGACTCCAGCATACTCAACGTGAAAGGAGCTTGGGGTCCATAAGTCATTACTGCCTCTTTGAGATTTTTTATTGTTTTGAAATCTACTGACTGGTGGACCCTCTGTCCATTTTCATTTTCAAATACTGGCAGTTCCCAATGTATCTATTACCCTTGAGAGCGCATAAGCGCTCAGAAAGACTTTTTATTTCTGTTTCTAGGGTTTGCAAACACCTAGTAATACCCTTCATATTTTCTGTAATGGATTCCACCCATGGGGTAGTAGGGGACACAAGTGGTTCCTCTACTTGACGGTACTTTTTCTTTTTTAATTTCTTTTTGTTCTTTTTACTGGAGACTGTGCTCCCAGAATCACCTTTTGATTCCTCTTCACTACTATCACTTTTACTGGTATCCTGAATTTCAGCTTCTAAGGAGAGTACATGTTCTTCGGCTAATTTCAATAAGTTTCTGATGGCTTTTGCAGCTCTTACTTTTGAATTTACACCACTACTCTTCTCACTGGTATTAACTGACTCAGAGGCTATGCTTTCTTGATCACTTTCCTCACTATCCACTGAGTCCGCGATATCAAAAAACTCATCCATGGCTTTTATTATCTGGCTTTTTGTTATTTTCGCTCCCATTTTCAGTTCTTACCTGCTGGCCGAATTCCCTGTGCGGGCCACCACCTGTTGCTGTCTGAAGCAATTGCCGCTTAGAGCAACGAAGCCGCGGGAAGAAGTTCAGAGGCAAACTGGAAACAAACAGGCTTTTTATTCTGATAACTTTTCTCTCCGGCTCTAACAACGACTTCAACATGCACCACACACCACCAAACAACCCACAAACAAAAATGGCGCTGACCCAATCCAATCTCAGCTCAAGTCTTGTGAGATCCCGGGCCAAGTCTCACGAGATCCTGGGCCAAGTCCCGTGAGACCACGGAAGGCGGCAATGTCCGAACATCTCTATGGCCCGCAGCCAACCACAATCTCAGCCATCTCCCCAATCAGGGCTCCCGCAGCTTAGCACCTGGGACTTCCCTTGAGAAGTTCAAGGTCAGCGGATGTCCCCACTCAATGGAGCTCAGTGAGGATCCATCCCTCCAGAGGCCCAGATCTGTGGTATCTTCCTTCCAGGTGCTTCAAGGGAGGGGCGGAGAATGTCCAACTGTCATCCAGAGCAGAAGTGATATTTGCACACCTTGAAGAAGCCAATTGAAAAGAGATGGGAGGAGATGAGAAGAAGAGGGAATTCAACCACCTCACAATGTGAAGCAGACCCTTATTATTCTGGTGAGAAATGAAAGCATCATTTGTTTCAATATTTGTTGAGCTACTCAGATTCATGAGGACAAAGACATCACAAGAAAATGATAATGTCCTCCAGATTTTCCTATAACCACTTTTATGTATATTGTTTGACTACATCAATACACAAAAAGTTGAATAGACAAAGCCAACATTATTTCCATGTAAAGATGAGGAACTAAAGAATCATGGAGTTTAAATGAGTTACTAGAGTCTAGTTGATGGAGCCAGAATCTTTGTCCATTAAAGGGGCCACTGTTCATCTCTTTCTTCCCTGTACCAGGCCAGGTACAGAGAAGAATTCCAATTCCTGTTTACTAAGTGACTGAATGAATAAATAGCCTTCTGAAATGCACTCCAGTGTCTTGATAACAATCCTGATGGTCCTTGCTTCCTGAGGAACACAAGCCTACTATGGATGGACAGTAACTCGGTTCAGGAGGAAGGTCTTCTGCAGTTTGTGCTAGAACAGATGATCATATCATAATCATCATGAAAACTCCCTTTTCCTGTCAGCTGTAATGGCAAGTGGGACCCTCCATCCACACCCTCAGGCTGCCATTTGTAACACATTTGCTCATCTGTAAAATCAAGGATAAAGCCTTCCTTCTTAGGTGGTTCAGAGAGATCTCTTCGAGCAAATGAATATGCTTGTACAAATGTAAGTATACACATATGCCCAGTCAGTAAAATTGATTCACCTTATACTCCAAAAGGAATAGTTCTAGAAAGAAAGCACTTAGAAATAAATCTCAAGAGGATCTTGGAATGAACTTTTTTCTTCTTGGATATTTGAAGAAAAAGTCCGGACATGTGAGGTTGGGCTCAAGTATCCCCAAACTTGAGCAGCCACGTGCCTTGCTCTGGCCTTCTCTTCAGGCAAAGGATGGTTTTCCCTCATCCCAGTGGAATGAGATGTTGAAGTCTAAGTATCTAAGTCCCACTTTCTGTTCCGAAGAGTTTAGGGGAGTTCTGAACATTGGAAGGGTGAGGGGAGAAGGTGATTTTCATGTGGGGGCTCTGACCCAGGAAATAAGGTTCAGGGCTCAGCAGGTGGAAGAAGATGCAAGACACAGTTAGGATAGTAGACAGGGCTTTACTCAGTGGTGGCCACAGCCTAGCCTCCAGCTTCAGCTTCAGACCCCAGCCGGTTTCATTTTAGCCCTTATGTTGCCCCCATTAGCCCCGCCCCCAGTCTTTTCCATTGGCTCTTTTTATATGCAAGTCAAACAAAGAAGGCATACTGTCAACAGGGTAAGTGAGGGGGGGTTAATGTTTATGACCTTGAGTATATCCACTGAATCACAGTGTTTCTGGCTTTGACTGACCATAACAAATCTAGTTCCCAGCCCTGGCCACACACTAAAGACATAACATAGCCTGCCACAAGTCTCTGCAGGAAGCCTGACTACAGCCATTTGGAGCCTGCCTCAATAGTGATTCTCCAGATGGATGGTGTCAATGAAGGCCTGGAGGATAGCTGGGAGGATGTAGGGATCCTGCCTACTAACTGTGGTCCCTCAATGATGAACAATGACAACACGATGCTGACGTGACTCCTTTGCTTGTGACACATGAAGCTTGCTCCATGTGTATTTGAGGCTTTTATTTGCTGGTTCTACAGTCAGTGATTCTAATCTGTCTATAAAGAGAATTGGAAAAAGTACTCAGGATATAATTAATCTTCCTGTCTTAATTTTTTTTTTTTTTTTAGAATTTTATCTTTCTGAAATTTTGCCACAATGTGGGGTAAGGTGTGTGGGATGGGAGGGGGTGTGTGTGCACGCACACGTGTTTTCCTTATTCTTCAACTTTAGGAAATTTTAAAAAGATTGAATGGATTTCCTTCTCTGTTCTTTCTGTTCTCTCCTTCTGGAGAATTTCTGGATCTATTTTCCAGGTCTCCTAACTCCTCTCATAGTTTTTGTCTTTTTGCACTGTCTCCTGGATCAATTCCTTAGGTCATTTGTCAAGCACATAAGCTTGCTTTTCAATTATGTCTCTTATGCTCTTCCTCAGAGGAATTATTTTAGTAATAAACCTAACATGAAGAAAACTGTGGGAACCAGCTGAAGGTCACAATGATTGTAATAAACAGAGAGACTTACCATGCTCTTGAATAGGAATACACAGTAACGTAGAATCAACAATTCTTAACCTACAAATTCAAAGCAAGCCTGACAAAATCCCAAGAGAATTGTTTTTAATAGACAAGCCATCTAAAGTTAATTGGGGTATATTTTTAAATAGCAGGGTTTTTTTTGTTGTTGTTGTTTTGTTTTAATCTCCTTTTCTGCCTGAGACTCCACTAATTTGAAAGTAAAGGAACTACAACAAAAAATAAAGTAGAAACCAATAAAAGACAAAGAGAATAAAGAAGGCAAGCAGGCAAAGAATTCAACACAATTTTGGAAAACAAGACCAGATGGGAGGAGAGGTGAGTGATTTAACAGGGCAGAGGAAGCAATGATCTGAGTCACCTGGAGAGGGGTTCCTATGAATAAATTAGCTAAGTCACTGCAATGGAAAAACCTGAGATTCTCAGGCTTTGGAGATAATAGGTATGATGAAGGGCTGGATTGAGGTGAGGAACTAAAAATAGACGTTCGAAGTCTGTTTATGCCGGAGTCACATTCTTCTCCCACCTCACACGTTCAGCTGCTAGTTTTCTTGACTGTTGATTAAAGAGTGATTTTCTGTATAATTGGACTGGGAAAGGTTTAGGCTCAGGGTTACTCCCATGTAGGCAGCAATCCACAGAAGAAATAGTTGAACTACACAGTTGACTTTCCTTAAATTGCCCTCCACATGCTGACAGGCACATAATGAATATCAGAAGATTCTTTCTTTCTTTCTTTCTTTCTTTCTTTTTGGCAAACTGAATGTCATAAAAGAAAAAGTTTCCAGCTTTGTTTGTTTGCATTGATAAGTGCCCTGCTCAATTACCCCTTAAATGGAACCCAAGGTCAATAAGTCCTGCCCACACATGCTCAGGGCCTCTGAAGGATCTTTTAAGCTCCAGCTCTTAAACATGAAGGGAGCACCAAGGTTCCCCAGATGATTGAAGAAAACCTCTAGCACAAAAGAGAAAGGCCAATACAAGAAAACAAAAACGAAACAAATATCTGGAGGAAGCTAATAATGTGAGAGGATATAAGATTTTAAAATCTACAACCTTAGGGAAATAAGTGAAGAGATTGTATCCTCTGTCCAGAAATAGAGGTTATATAAGAGGGCAAATTAAAGAACAAGAAATAAAAATTTCTTCTGGAAATAAAAATTGAATCATAATACAGCATTCAATGAAAGGGTTGAAAAATAAAGTTGAAGAGATCTTCTGGGGTTAGTGTGTGCGCGCGCGCACACACACAAATGTATTAGTAATGTAGAGGATGAATAAAAGAAGGCCAATAGCCAACCAAAATGATTCAAGAGAGAGAAAGAGAATAGAGGAGTGCTGTCTGAAAGTACTATGGCATGGGAAGTATCCCTTTCTTCTTTTTTATTTTATTTTATTTTTATTTATTTATTTTTTTTTTGGTACCAGGGATTAAACCCAGGGGTGCTTAACCACTGAGCCACATTCACTGCCCTTTTTATATTTTATTTAGAGACAGGGACTCATTCAGTTGCTGAGCCTGGCTTTGAACTTGCTGCCATCCTCCTGCTGCAGCCTCATGAGTCTCTGAGATTACAGGCATGTACCACGGTGCCTGGCTGAAAGTGTCCCTTTTCTACCTGAGAAAATAGCTGAAATAAGGCCCATCATGCAAAAAATCTTGAGAAATTATGAAAAAGAAGGAAGCAAGAAGCAAGTATCCAAAAATGCTTTTGCCCTGATCAGGAAGAAACAGCTGCCCTGTGGAGCTGTAGTACTTGGTAGCTGCTCTTGCCAAAACAAATAAAAGGGCTTGCCACTCATTAAGTTGAGGACCTAAAGGACTTTGCTCTTGAAACAGAGCTTTTCAGAACTGTCTGCACATTAGAATTACTGGAGAGCTAAAAATCCTACAACCTGGACCATACCACAGACCAATCAAATCTCAGTCTCTGGCATCAGACACAGGCATCAGATGCTGAAGTTTCTCAGGTGATTCAATGTGCAGACCAGTATGGGAACTTCTGCTGTTAGAGAAAGAGGGAATCTGAAGTAACAGTATCCTTGCATGGGTGATTCAGGGAATCTCAAGGCTGGAACTTCAATTAAGGTGGGTCCCAGGATGTCAGAGCAAATTTAAGTTTCTGTGGAGGCAGATGATTTCAATCTAGGCTCAAATTATTTCTACAAATAACACTTCAGGGCTGGGAATGTAGCTCAGTAGTAGAGCACTTGCCTAGCTAAGTGTGAGGCCCTGGGTTCAATCCCCAGTACTGAAAAAAGTAAATAAATAGAACTTCAACAGAATAAAGTCTCTATGAGTGAAAACCAGGGGTTTTAAAAGAGAAAACAGAAATGAACCTGGCCCCTCAAGATTTCAGATAGTGAAAGTATTGAGCGCAGACTGCAAAGTCATGTTTCCTGTTTTCAAAGGTAAAAAAAAAAAACTTGAGCATTTTGGCTGGGAAGTGGAACCATCCAAACCTGACTTTAATTGGAAATTAAAGAACTAAAATACACAGAAATCATAATTAAGAATTTAACCAGAGGGTTTAACAATAGATCAGACACACCAAAAACTAGATGAGGGAATTGAAATAGAAACAGAAGAAAGCATCCAGAAAGACTGAAAGAATGAAGGAGAAAACAGAGAAGATAAACTCATAGAGTAAGGATTGGGAAACGTTTGCTTCAAAGGCCAGAGAGTCAATATTTTAGATCATAAAGCCACATTGTCTCTATTTGACTACTCAATTTTGAGGCTGCATTTGGGGAAATAGCCATTAACTTAGGTTATCATGACTATATTCGAAACTTTATTTACAGAAACAGGTAGTTGTCACACAAGCCAGTGCATCAATACTTAAAATAACATTATATCCTGGACACAGTCAGACCCAGGAACAAAGTAGAGAGGAAAGGGGTGCAGGAAATCATTGAAGAGAAATATAAAAATTTCTAGATTTGAAAGACAGCAATTCACAAATTCAGGAGTCCTAATAGGATGATTCCTAATAGGATGAATATGAATAAAATTCACACTTTGCAAGAAAAGCAGAGAAAGACAAAATCTTAAGCTAGAGAAAGATTATTTTTGAAGGCATGACAGAGTGACAACTAACTTCTCCATAAAAATAAATAAATAAAAAAAATTAAGGCCAGAACACAGAGGAATATTTTCAAAATTCTAAAAGAAAATAACTGCCTACCTAGAATTCTATGAGCATCACAAATATACTTCATAAATAAAGGCAACAAAAGACATTATTAAACAAGTAAAAAGTTGAAGAGTTTCAGGAGGCTGAAGGGTCCCAAGTAAAAGCCAGCCTCAGCAATTTAGTGAGGCCCTAAGCAACTTAGTGAGACTTCCTCAAAATAAAAAATAAAAAGAGCTAGGGATGTGGCTCAGTGGTTAAGCACCCCTGGGTCTGATCCCTAGTACCAAAAGAAGTTTAAGAGTTTGCCTTTTATAGATCTGCACTGAAAGATATCCTAGGGGATATGCTTCAGACATAAGGAAAATGACCACAGGTTGAAGGTAAAGTTAAGGGAAAAAGGAAAAGAAAATGGAATATGGGTAAATGTAAACAAATATTAATTACATAGAATAATAAATACTATATTAAATATATAGAATTTATAAATACATACAGAACTGAAACAAATGGTAACAATAGCATGGAATTTGGGGAAATGATAATTAATATTAAAGTGTTCATGCTATCTGGAAGGACAGTAAAGGTGTTAATTAACATTGGTAAATTAAGGCTATATATTGTAATTTCTAGAATAATAACCAGGAGAACAGAAATGAAGTATGCAACTTTACAAACTAGGAGGAGGAAAAAAAAAGTTCAAATTAATTAAATCAATAAATTAAAAAGAAAGCAAAAGGGGGGAATAGAACAGCTGGCATGATGGGAAGCACAAATTAAAAATAATAGCTTTAAACATAAATGTACATAATCTACATTAAATGTAAATAGACTAACTGCTCCAATTAAAAGACTAAGATTACCCATCTGCAACAAATCTCAAACATAGGTTGCTTAAAAGTAACATATCTGAAATATGAGGATACAGAAATGTTCACAGGAAAGGGAAAATATGCTCTAATGAAATGAGAAAGCAAATTAAGAAAGAGAGAGGCATGGGATTGAGGAAATGGGATTGGAGTAAGAAGACAGAGTATCTGGGAAGATTCTAGGTAAAAGGAGGGAATTGATAACCTGATACCACTGAGCCTTGGGGGGTGAGGATATTTGCTGATAGATATATGATGCCTCTAATGGAATATGAGGAAAATTTAGATACTAGTGTATAAAAAAATTGCACAGGTGAAAATAGAGGCAATTAGGAACAAAAAAAAAACAATAATAAAAGGGTTTATTTTACATAAGAAAGGGTATACAATTATACTATTTGATTCTGCAGTTGAAAATTATCTGCCCAATCTTAATGTAAACATTAATTACTGATTTAAGCAAAATATGTGGTCTACTCTGCCAAGCAGAAGAGAGAGTGGAGTGATATATAAGACAAAGGAATACATATCAACTAAAACAAAAGTCAGTGAATGATGTTTAAAAGTGGTAAATCAAGAATTAGTAATTACATGGTACCCCATTAATAATTATAATATTTAGAACTATAAAAGTTAGTGCCAGGAAGAACAGCTTAAAAAAATGAATGTGATTACCTCTGAGGAGAAGGAGCTAAGAAGTGAAGAGTAGATGCATGAATGTTTTTGTAATTATAAGCCTGCTTGTTTTATTTAGTTTGTTCAATTATGTACATGTATTACTTTGTTAAAATGAAAAATTGAAATCAAAACAAACCAGAAAATACAAGCAACAAGAAGACTTTTCCCTACCAGATATACAAATTAAAATTCTGATTTATATGGCAATAGACAATTAGGTATCAAAATATAACTTATGTAAGCTAAAAAAATAATTAATTCACACAGAGATAAACAAATGGATCAATGAAATGGAATGAAAGTCCAGAAAAAGATTTGCATTCATTTGGGAATTCAGTTCTTGACAAAGTCAGTAGAGAAGGATCATTACTTGATGACTGAGTTAGATGCCTAGTAATTCATTTAGAAAAATAATCACTATTAGATCCCTGTCTTACACCAGACAGAGAAATTAATTCCTTTAAGGTCTAATTGCAAAAGTCAAAATTCTAAAAAGAGAATGAGATATTATCTATATGTACTAACTTTGAGATAGGTCTATAAAATATTTGTGGGTGAAAAAATAAAATGGAAGTACAGTATAATTATCATAGTTCTTTTAAAATATTTTCTTATTTGTTCTAATTAGCACAATTATTTTTTAAGTAAAAATACATGTTCAGGTTTGTGTGTCACAGCATGGGTGGATCTGAAAAGAGCCTGAAACATGAACAAACTGTTAGTAAAAATGACTAGATAATTTTATGGTAGTGATGGTGGTGGAGATCACATTTCTCAGAAATGTAGGAAAGTTGCAGGTGATTATTACTTTCACTTTCTTCTTTTCCCATGTTTTTCAAATAAAAAATTGTTAAAAAGAAAAATGGTCAAATATTTCAAAGTAAACTTTTAACCTTTAAATCTATCTATTACCAGGGAATTTGTAAAACTTCTGTTCATACATAAAACCTGAATATATTTATATTTCTTAAAGCTTCATTGGTCTTTATTTGAAAAGAAAACACTTATTCAGTCTTTGTAAATAAGAAATATTCTATTAAACATTTGTTGAATGATTATAATGTGTAAGACATATAACTTGATGTATCGTGTAATTTCTCCTAACACCCAGGGTTCAATCTGGAAAGTTTTCTAAGGAAAATTGCATGTAGGCTAAATTAAGGAAGAGAAGTACTCCTTCTAGATTGTGATATGAAATAACTCCAAGGCAACGGTGGTAATTTTTAAATTGACTCCTATAATATGGAGAAACTGAAAAAACGGAGATGACAAAACAGCAGCCCTACATAACATCAGTTGTTAACACAGGCAAAGAAAAGGATGCATTGAGAAATACTTCTGGAAACATTAGTTAAAAATAAATCCTGCTTGTCCGTATTGTTTTTAAGCCATAATAGCAGTTCCTTTTTCCCCTCTCTGTAGATAAAAAGCAGATCAACAAAATCAAATAGAAAACAATAGAAAAAATGAGAATTGTTTTTACATTATCTTCCCAATCCTACATGGATGTTTGAACCTTAAGGGGCACGAAGTCTGTATCTTGACCTCCCTGTGTGCTACCTCAGAGTCATTTCCATCTGTCTCCATCACTTTTGCAAAGACGTACTGGATGCCCACTTTTTGAGCTCTGTGTTCAACACCAGGGAGGTGACAACCTCCAGTTGCTGTTAGCAGAGGGTGTGGGAGAGATAGGCTGACGGCAATTACCATTTAGAACTCAAATGCCATTCCAGAAGTGTGTGCTCTGCGGGCAAGGGAGCCTGGAGCTCAGACTCCTTCCCAAAGACATCATCCATTATCTCCTCAAATATGAGACATCGAAGGAACAGAGTACCATAGAAACTAAAAGCATTTTAGTTCAGATTGCAAAGTAAATGCCTTGTTGAGGCCCACTCAGATAGGAAAGAGGGAGGTGGACTCGGGCAGGTGGGTCAAGTGCTCAGAGCCAGTTCTGTGTGCACAGTGTGATCTCTGCTCTATCCCATCAGCTTCCTGGTGCTGCTGTGTCCTGAACTGTTCTACTCCCAAATGACCCTGCCCTGAATTGTCCCCACACAACAGATGTCTGTGTGATAATATTTGAGGATTCTGCATGTAACAATCAGAAATAATGCTTCAGAAGTACAATTCAGGGACTAACTTCTAGTAAGTGCCAAGACCCAGACTGGGCCTTAGGGTCCCTCGTGTTCATCTCCTTCTCCATATCCAGCCTGCTGCCATGGTGGCAGGGGCGCTCCAGGCCTCTCCTGCCTCTGCACCCAGGGAGGCAGTATTTTCTCTTATCTCACCTCTGAGTGCTGTAAGAGAGGGATGACCCTCAGTACTGGTTTATGCTTGATGTTCCAGTCTAATTATTAATAATTATTAATATCTCTCCCTTTCACTCCCAAAACAGGCTTGGTTTGGGTAAGCTACATGGTCACCCACTCTAGGTGTTGGCAAGATACCTCTAGGAAGATTGACAGTGAGAATATCCATTCTTTTCAGGAAAAATCTCATCCCCAGAACCAAAGGACTCACCTAGCACTAAGGGTCCCAACAATAGACAGCAATAATCTGAAAATAGTAAAGTCTGACTCTTCACTTTCAATAGCAGGAACCCCATGTGTTAGAGGACTAAACAATTTTAGCAGATATACAAGAAGCTAAATATACAAACAAGCCTCTGATCTAGCTACCAACTCTGTTGGGAGGGGGAGAAAAATATCAGTTTAAAAGTAAGAATCTTTCCCTCTGCCACACTTGGGTGGTAACAGCCGCATCAAAAGCCTCTCTAATAAGCAACTTTGCCGGCAAGTGATACAAATCAGGTCAGGGAAGAAATTTTGCCTTTGCAGTCCGCCTGCACCCTCAAACCCAATCACACCAAATCAGGATGGAGCAGGCAGGAGCTACAAGGAGCCAGCCCAGGGGCCCATCTGAGTTGGGTTCTGTTTGCCTTGCTTTTTCCCCATTCGTTTCTCATTGCAATGTTTATACTGCAGCTGTTGATGCTGCTCCTGCTTTCAAAGCTTCCTGGCACATGAGGCAAGTGTTGCACAAGTGATCATAGGTTATGTCTGAGCTGCTGAGGGCCCCATGGGCTGTGAGTGGCTAAGTTTTCAATCCAAGCCAGCACTGAGCACATGCCAGATTTAAAAACTGCACTGCCAGCCAGAGTGGCACACAGATACCCTGAGGGCGTGAAACACTCCGGCTTTCCCCATATGGCTGGAGCTATATGGAGTTTCTCATTTGCTAAATTGAGCCAAGTCAGAAAAATTAGACCTGAGTTCTAATTCTAGATTTTCTTCTAAATAGATCTGTTCATCCTCAGCTGGAAGATGTGGTTGTTCTAGGAAGCCTTTAGCATCCCTCCCCACTCTGACATTCAGTGTGCCGCTAGTAACAGTTGCCACGGGGTGGTTGTAGCATAATAGATGGTCCCTCTGGGCCTCAGTTTCTTCATTTGCAAAAGTGGTGTTCACATCTTAGGCACCTCACAGGAAGCTATGGGTTTTAAATGGAACAGTGTACACAGAAGCATGCAGTTTGGTGAGTGCACGCACTAGGAGCTCAATATACGGTCATTTGCAATATCTTCCAGATTCTCCATCTGTGAAAGAGGAATAATACTTGCCAATCTATCTCGTGAAAATTTATATAGAGCAACGAAAAGAAGTGGGAAGTGCTTGGAATTAAGAAAAACATATGCAAATGCAGGAATTCTTATTATGAAAAAAATGAGCTGAAGGAGTGACAGAGCAGAAGCAGATTTGATGTGCTTGATTAATTTTTTTAAAGATAAAAATCATAATTAAAGAAGTTTGCTCAAACCCCTGCACCTGTCCAGAGATTATAAGAGGGTAGTCTTGGGCATGGTCTGGGCCCAGAACCCAGGCCTGGAGGAAAAAAAGGAGGCTGAGAGAGGAACAAGGGTGATAAAATGCCTTAAGAGGAGGGGAGCTGCCAATGCCAAGGGAGCAGCTGGGAACAGGGGCGGTGACAGCTGAAGCTGCAGGGTTATTTCAGAACTGCTTACTCTGGCCTAAAGAGTGCCTCTGCTCTTGTTAAAATGAGGGGAACAGCTAGAGGGAATTTTGCTTCTCTTGTTATAAAAAAGGGTGAAACTTTTTTGCCTACAAGGGAAATCACCAAGCAAAATCATGCTTGTGTCAGCTCAGAGGTCCTGCGGAGAAGGAGCACTCAGACCCTTCTGCAGTGAGTGGGTCTTCTCTAGGGGCTGCAAGGAGCCAGGGGCTGATTAGAGAGACAAAGCTCCTGGGCAGAAACCTAGTCTTGGCTCTGGGTTATTTTTTTCTAACACTTTATTTTGACAAATCTCAAACATCAGCACAGTTGAAAGCACTTTCCAGTGAATACTGGCATCACCCCTTCCTGATTCTATCATTATCACTTTACTGTACTTGCTTTATCACATCTATCCATCTTTCCCTCTAACCATCCATTACTCCATCCTAATATTGGTGAGTTTGGAAGTAAATTACAGGCTTCAATATGCTTCCCCCAAATACTTCAACATATTATTCACAAGAGCTCAATATTTGCTTACAGATCCCTCTTTCTGAAGTTTAATCTATGTATCCTGAAATGCAACAGTGCTAAGTCTATAGGTACCATGTTTTAACCAACGTTTGCACCTGTTTAACCCAAATCCCTTTTAAGATACAGACCATCCAGTCACTCCAACATTGTATTGCTCTTTGACCTTGGACAAGACCTTGTTTGACTTTGATCCTAGGCTATCCCAAACTTTTCTGGTCATAGAACCCCTTTTACAAGTGCCATATTCAAAAATTCCACTTTAAATAATTAAGCCTAGGTGGAACATTAAATACCATGTAACTCAAGCCCCCATATGATAGTGAGGAAACCTGAGAACTGCAGATATTATTTATCCTAGGTCACTAAAGTGGTGGCACAATTACAGCGATGAACCATTATTTTTTGAGCAATGTTTCCAAACCAAGAAATGTGCTAGGTGCTGTATGTGTAAATACTCACCCCACCTACCTCATGGGGTTGTTGTAAAGGAGAAATATCATTATATATGTTGAGTGCCTGGCATTGTGCCTGGCATGGAGCACACACCAAGCATCATCATTGTTTTTCTTTTCTGGCCCACACTTACATTTTAACACTTTCATCAGGCCAAAATAGAAAATGTACACCCGTTATCTCAATCAATCAGTTATCACAATAAACCTGTGATGTATGCAAGGTGTTTTTTTTTTTTTGTACCCAGTATTGAACTCGGGGCACTCAACCACTGAGCCACATCCCCAGCCCTTTTTTGTATCTTATTAGAGACAGGGTCTCACTGAGTTGCTAAGTGCTTCGCCATTGCTAATGCTGGGTTTTGAACTCGGGATCCTCCTGCCTCAGCCTCCCAAGTGCTGGGATTACAGGCATGCACCACCGTGCCCGGCTGGGGGGGGATGGTATTTTTATCCATGCTCTCTGGGAGACTACGTGGCTTGCCCTGATCATTTTTAGTAAATGGTGGTGACACCAGGACACAAACCCAGTCTCTTGACCCCAAACAATTTTTGAATGAAATTACTAGAGGCCAGCCGGGCACGGTGGCGCACGCCTGTAATCCCAGCACTTTGGGAGGCTGAGGCAGGAGGATCACGAGTTCAAAGCCAGCCTCAGCAATGGCGAGGCACTTAGCAACTCAGTGAGACCCTGTCTCTAAATAAAATACAAAAAGGGCTGGGGATGTGACCCAGTGGTCGAGTGCCCCTGAGTTCAATCCCCGGTAACCACAAAAAAAAAAGAAAAAAGAAAATTACTAGAGGCGGAGTCAGTTCCACCAGAACTCCCAAGAAAGAAGGGATGGTGCCCCCCAGAGAAAATCAACATGTTATTACCAGAGGAAGGGGGAAATAGATGCTGGGTAGCAAAATCTAGTTAGCAAAAACAAGTTTGACAAAACTTGGTGACCTGGATCAACTTGAAATGTGGGTTTTCCATAAAGTAGTTTCTGGATGTGGCTGCTCATCCAAATTTCTTAGATTGTTTTTTTTCCATACAAATTTCATATCCCCACTTAAATCCTTGCTGCCAATGGTTTTTAATGGAAATTTCATTGCCAATATGATAGGCTTAAGTATTGGCCATTGGTTATTGAACTCAATCTTTAGTGCCTCTCTCCTTCTTTGAGGGAGAAGGGCTGAAAGTTTCAAACTTCTAATCACTAGACCCTACCCTGCAGCTACCTAGGTGCCCACCACTGGTCACCTCCTCAGCATAAAACTCAGGTGTGTTTGAAAGGGCTCATTATGAATAGCAAGATGCATTCCATTCACTCAGGAAATTCCAAGGATTTCAGGAACTCTGTACCATGTACTGAAAATAAAGACACTTTTTTTTTTTATTACACCACAATTATCGTCAGAGGCTTATAAATCCTCCTTAAGAAAAGATCCTCAAATTATAATCCATTAGGACAAAGTCCAAGTGAAGTTCTCATTGCCTCACATAACCACTAAGAAAATGCTGAACAGTTTCCTTACTTCCTAATTTAATAAAGGATTTGGAATTGATGGGTCAATACATTTATGTCTGGTCCTGATTCTCTCAGAAATCCTCAGTGCTTAAGCCCAGGGATTCAACAACCCCTCCCAGGAAGGTCCCCAAGCAGCAATCCCAAGGATGCCAGAATTCATGCCTTACCCACTTGGCACACTCCCTGGCATGCCTCCAAGATTTTGCCATCATCCAACTCTTGCTAACAACACTATTTTTTAAATATATATATTCAAAGGCATCATTGTCATGGTGGCCATTCTGAATGCCAGGTCGTGAGGGAGCTACTTCTGCTTTCTTGGGCCTTATGGTCATCATTCCCCATGTAGTGGGGCATGAGACGTAGGATGTGAAAGGGCAATTGCCCACAGCTTCTCTTTTTCTAAGCACAGATGACTGAATTAAGAAAAACTGTGGCCAAAATTAAGAAGAAGTCAGCAGAGTTCCTTTGGGCCCCCAGCCTCCTATTTTAGCTGCCTTTCCCCGTGGTCTTTTCCCCTTCCCCTTTGACAGGTTTCCAGTGAACTCCTCCTTTCAAACTACCTCACTGGAAGCAAGCAACACAGGGAATAGGTAAGGAAAGGAAGGACATAAGACAGGATAGAGCCTCAGCAAGCTTAGCACAGCAGAGCTTGGAAATCCAAGGAGAGCTGAGGAGTAAGAAGCAGGACAAGAGACTTCTGAGTGGGTGGATATTGAAATAGATTGAATATGAAAATGGCATCAGAGAAAATTACTGAAAAGCAAATTACAGGTTCTTCAACACTCAGGTGAAAAGAGAAGAAGCAAAAACGCAGTTGGCTGAATAATACTGATGCTAATTGAAATGTTATTTTGTTTTTTAATCCCAAGATATACTCTGAATAGCCTCCGTACCATTCCACACCACCATCACCACTCTTGTTCTAATTCAGTTTTTCAATGGCAGGTGGAGGGTATTTCTTTTATTTTTTATACAATTTCTTTTTTAAAATAATATTTATTTATTTACTTTAGTTGTACACAATGCAATGCATTTATGTTTACGTGGTGCTGAGGATCGAACCCGGGCCGCGCAAGTGTGAGGCGAGCGCTCTGCCGCTGAGCCACAACCCCAGCCCTGGAAGGTATTTCTTAAATCATGAATTGGGTCATGCCATTACCCTTCTTGACTTTTTCAACTATTTCCAATTACACTTGAAATAAAAACCAAAACCCTTACCATGGCTTAAAAGGCCCTACATCAGGGAGGTGGGGGATGT
This sequence comes from Tamias sibiricus, assembly GCA_025594165.1. Lineage (NCBI taxonomy): Eukaryota > Metazoa > Chordata > Mammalia > Rodentia > Sciuridae > Tamias > Tamias sibiricus. The sequence continues at coordinate 44,759,894 of CM046662.1, forward strand.
GGCTCAGTGGTTGCCTAGAATGTGCCAGGCCCTGGGTTCAATTCCCAGAACTGTAAGTCATTCCAAGATTAAAAAAAAAAAAAAAAGTTTATTTAAATTGTCTCACATCCTCTATCTTGTGCCAACTTCCAGCTTTGGGTTTTTTGTTGTTTGTTTTTGGTATGGAGGTTGAACCAAGGGCCTCACACAGCTAGGCAAGCACTGCTCCACTGAGTATAACTCCAGCACATTTACAGATTTCAAAATTTTGAGAAAGGGTCTCACTAAAGTGCCCAGTATGGCCTCAAACTTGAGATCTTCCTGCCTCAGTCTCCCTAATTGCTGGGATTGACAGGCATGTGCACCATACTGGGCAAACCCTCCCCTACTCCAATTATATTTTTAAACATCTATTTATTTAGCCTGCAAGGCATATGTTCACCTTTCTTCCTTCTGTGTAATGTCTAGCATGGTGCCTTGGACCTTGTATATGGTCTAAAATATTTTTTAATGAAAGTGCAAAACAAAGATGGTTACCTTGACTCATGTATCTTTTCTCTCCCCATATCTGTATGGTTAAATTGTACCCTCCTGTTCCCAGATGAGCAAAGGAAAGGGGAAAGGGCCAGAAAGAAAGAAATAAAGGAGGCTGTGGCCATGTAGGGAATAGGCAAAGGGAGAAGAAAGGAGGAGGGGGAACTGTGAGGAGAAAGGAGATGGAATTACAACCTTCTATTGTGATTAGTGAAAAGGACTTGAAGTCCTGGTTAAAAATAGCTTACGTTTTTCCCTCATACTCTTCTCTGTCCTGATTGCTCTTGATTACTTCTGCTGGGCTTCCTGCTAAAGGTCAGTGGGCTCAGTAGTGGTGCTTGATAAGTCAATTCCTGCAGTACTAGTTCATGACTCTCAACAGACCTGGAGGTGTTAGAGAGGGACAGTGATGGAATCACCCCTATTTCACGGATGGGAAAACTGGCACTGCAGTGATTGGCCAGCTGGTACCAGAGAGGGAAGAATCAGCAAGATCCATCGCAGCCATGAGACTGACCCTGAGAGTTCCAAAGACCTACAGTCAACTCAAAAACCTTACAGTCTTTGAGTCTAAGCACAGCCTATTTAGTCCAGTGTGTACTCAGGTAATGTTTGAAGGAATATTTTTCCCTCTTTCACAAGCATCTCCCCTCTCTCTCTATGGTCAATCATTATTTCATTCCGTTTGACTCCAAACCTAAGTGGATTTCTAATCTAGGTGCTAAGAAATATTCAGTTGAAATAGCTATCAAATGACATCAAATTTTAAGTGGAAAATAGCTTGAAACTCTATTATATATTCTGAAAATATATACCTCTATTGTAGAAATGAAAGGATTCGTTTAGCTGGTAGAAAGAGTCTAAGTAGACAGCTTAGCCTTGACAGCATTAAATTGCTCCGTGAGACTTTGCAGTGAGGAAATCACTCAAATCCCAACAGATTTTTCTTCCTATTTCTATTAACTCACCTGATGCCTGGGAGAGATACAGCATCAAAGAAGCTGAGGTTTATATGGGATCTTAGAGAGAAGAACGGCATACAGTGAAAAGCATGCTGAGGCGAGGGTTAGGAACGTGGGCTCCAGCCCCCGCTCTGCCAGTAATTAGTGTGACCTGGGGTAGATCAAATCCCCACTCTGGGCCTCAGTCTCCTCAACTTGGAATAATGATCTCTACGATTACTTCTAGCTTTAATTTTTTTTACTAGACAAGGCTATCTGTGTTAATTTCCTCCTTGATTGAGTAATTTCTCCTAAAGTGATCTAACATAAAGCTGCTTCTCTTAGCTTAGACACATGAATGATGGAGAACTCTGCTTCCCAGGGCATTCCATTCTCATCATCGATTTGTGGTCTTAGAATATGCCACTCTGTAATTTCCTCCCATTGCTTTTAGTTTTAGCACGGAACAATCTAGAACAAGAGGCCTTACCTGATGTCCACATGATGGCTGTTTAAATATTTAAAGACATTATCCTGGCCTCCACTTTCTAAGTTAAACCTCTCAGTTCCTTGCACGCCGTGTAAATACTTTCCAGGCATCTCAACACCCTCCTTGTCTAGGCTGGTCCCTCCCTAGTTTATCAGGTCTGTCTTCAAATGTAGTTAACCAAAATTGAACTGTGCACACTTGCTGTGATCTCAGCAAATAACTCAAGTATCTTCAGTGATCAAGGAAAATACTCCTCCAGGTATTTCTCAGAGGGAGACTCTACAAACTCAGGCTCATCCTCCAGGTAAGCTCTGGGGGAGCCTCCCTCCTGCTTGGATACTCTCTGCTTGCCTGGGGCTTCACCTCTCTACCAGCAGCAGCGCTTTGGTAATAGCCCACTCAGGCCCAGGGAACTTTCTTCTGATTGTGTGAAAAGCACATGTGTTTACATAGCTCTTCTCATCCCACAGAGGCTCCAAGCTGTGTGTGAGAATATTAACTTTAAAACTGATGACCAGCTGATTTCACTCAATGGGCAGGTCCTGGCAAGTTATAAATTAGAAAACCAACACCTGTAGAAAAGCAGCTGACTCAGGTAAAAGTTAGCCAGTCCAGTTTCTAAACTGAGATCGGTGACTGACCAAGTACTTCACTCTGCCCTTCTGTTTCAGCCTGCCACTCAAGCAGATGTTTTCATGTCTCCTTCCATTTATTTATCTTATATTTCTCACCTGTTTTTTTTAGTAAGTTGTTTTGGGAAAAAAGTAAATAATCCAATCAATCCATTAATACAAAAGTAGAACCAAGACCTGGATTGAAAAACTGGGAAAGCACTGAATTATAAAGCCTAAACTGCAAACAATCTGTGCATTAATCCCCTCAATTAGTTCTGTGCTCCTGGCCACCAAGGTGAGAAAGGAAAAAGCTATGAATTTTAAAGCTCTTACCTAATAAAAGGAAACACATTTGTTTATTAGGAGAAACAAAAATTCTCCTACCTCCAAAGACTCTGATGACCACTTCCTATCTTGGGTTTTTCCCAATGTTATTGAGTCATAATCAAGAAGATCCTGTTATCCTGAGAACTGGGAACTGGGACTACCACACAGTGGAGAGTCAGAAGGCTACTATCTTATTTTTAGATTTTACATACACCACTATGTAGGATATGTATGATGTTATAAAATTATATTTATGAAAAAAATTATTGAACTTAGAGAATTCTAAAATTTAATATCCCTCAAACTATTTCAGTATCAGAGCCCCCAATATCTTATGGAAAGAGAGTCAATGCATATTAAACATGGGGTAGGTGAGGCTCATCTCCCGAAATCCCACCTTTCCATTCCTTTTTTCTGCACAGATGATATTTCTTTTCTAAGGTGTTTTTTTAATTTAAAAATTGTGGTAAAATATACATAACATAAACATTATCATTGGAATCACTTTTAAAAATGCAATGCACTGCCTGTAAGTTCATTCACTTCCCCTCCTGCTGTTGTAAGCCCTGACCTCCACACTAGATCCTCTTATAAAGAGAAAACCTAAAGGCTTATTATTTTTTTTCGGGGAGCTTTATATCAATTTATCTCTTAAAAAGAAATACATATCAAGAGGTGACACTATAAAGCAAAGCCACAAACTCCATCAGAAGAGAGTCTGAGTCCTGCCTATATCTGTGTGGGAGCCCAGCCTGAGCACACAGTCGGTGCTGAGAAAATATTGGCTAACTATATTGAGGGACAAGATACCCCCACTTGACTGAAAGTTCTTAATGTATCCAGGATAATGAGAAGCAAAACCACAAAAAAGAATACAGATGGAAAAAGAAAGCAAGTCTGTGTGGTTTGTTGCAGTCTGGGCTCAAAGTGGGTGGAATTATCATTACTACATGAAAACTGGTTTGGATATGAAGTATCCCCCAAAGTTCTTGTGTTACAGTTGGGGCATGGCTGGAGGAGGTGGGCCACTGTGGGTGTGCCCTGAGAGTGTTCATCTTCCCTGATTCCCTTCTCCTTGCTCTCAAGGCTTCCTGGACGCCATGAATGGAGCAGCATTCCCCCCTCCCACACCCTTCCACCTTGACGGTCTGCCTCATCTTGGGCCCAGAGCAATGAAGTTGGCTTACCATGCACTAAAACTCTGGAACCATGAGCCAAAACAAAATTTCCCTTCTCTAAGTTGTTCTTTTTGGACATTTTGTCATGGTGATATAAAGTTGACCAATACATCAGGTAACAACACTCCTAAAATGGCATAACCTTTCTATCAGACAATTTAACAAAGTGTATCAAAATCTTAAGAACAGGGCTAGCTCAGAGTTAGAGCCTTCACCTAGCATCTACCAGGTTCTGGGCTTGATTCCTACTAACAACAACACACACACACAACCTACACAAAACAAAAAACCTTAAAAACAAGCACAATTTGACATAAAATTCCAATTCCAATGCAGGGAAGTTACGAGAAATATTACGGGATGTATACAAATCTGTAATTTGAAGGATGTTATATACAAAAAAAAAAAAAAAAGAAGACACTTCAAGACACTTTTTTGTCCAACAAAATAAATAATATATATCAGACTGTGGGAAACAATGCAGCCTTTAAAAAAAAATTACATAGAAGTGCATTTGACAAAAAAAGTGTCTAAAATAAACTCAATTTTTAAAAGGTTTTCAAGCAATAAATACAAAAAGTAAAAAAATACACAAAAGATTTAACAATGATTACCTCTGGGTTTATCCTTACTTTTTCATTTTATTTTTCTGAATTTTCTCGTTTTTATAATAGGTGTGAATTCTTGGTGTCATTTTAAGAAAATGACTACCAAGAGCAAAAGAGAAAAATATAACCTCAAATTCATTTCAAGGAATTTAGGAAGCTTGGTAAGCACCTTTTTATAGGCCTAGAGCTGGGGTGTAGCTCAGAGGTAGAGCACCTGCTTAGCATGCTGGAGGCCCTGAGTTCAAATCACAACACCAAAAACTATAAATAAATAAATTCAAGAAGAAAAAAGAAAATTTAACTGCCACTGAGGCTACTTGTAGAATAGGTAGAACCTACAAGATGCCAAGCCACATGGTACCTGAATAGCTTTTGTCCAACATCATTTAGTTGAGGAAATGCCAATCATCTCCATCTCTAGCTTCCCCAGCCAATGACACACTGACCCCCAGATGACCTCCATTAGACCTGTCAGTATCAGGTCCCTTTCTCAGCTATTTGAAGTCAGGGGATCTGCACAAAGTGAGGAACTGTCCATGCTCTGAATAACTCAGCCAAATCCAAGGTTGACGTCCAGGGCACTACTCCCTTCCCTCTCCCAGAGGAAAAAGTGAGGCAGGGGTCTTCCCGGCAAATCCCAACACTCAGTCCTCACCAAACTGGGAATAAAATACCACGAACAAGGGCCCAATGAGGAGCAACAAATGAAAAGCTCACAAAGAAAGAGTATCAGAAGTATCAGTTCTGTTTTGTTTTGGTTTTTTGTTCATTTTGCAATTACTACATTTTCTAGTTGAAAATTGGTGCAAATGTCCTTCCTGTTTCCTGACTAGCTTTCTGCTTTATTGAGTGTCCTGAAACTCATGGCTCTGGAGTATGACAGGCCTGCTCAAAAGCACATGACACAACCATGAAATTATTAGAAATATTTCATGGCCTCCTTTCTCTGAAAACACCTTCTTGCTGTGTCTCTACCAACCTTCCAGTTGGTGACATGGTAACACATTCTCAAATCCCTTCAGTCTGCTCAGGGTGGTCTGAGAATGGTTGGGCAATAGCAGGAAAAAGCCAGCCCCAGCTTTCCCCAAGAACAAAGGCCCTTCAGCAAAAACATCAGCCTGGATCCTGGATTCTATTGTGTAAAGTTTTGGAGATCCATGCTCAGCTCTCGCTGTGTACAGAACCGCTGTTATGGGCACCAGACCACAGCAAAGGCTGTCAAGACCACAGGTTGGGTCTCTGATCATTTTCCTATACCTAAGGGAGGAAGGGAAGAAAGAACCATAGCATTTGTTGTTGGTGGTGAAACTATTTTTTCCCAGTGGGCATGGGCTTACAGGTTTAATTGTGCAGTGCTGGGAAACTTCACTTGGGTGGATGAAGCTATTGAGACTCATCTGAGTTCTAGTTGGGAAAAAACTCAACACAAACAGACTTAAGCAAAGAGAAATGTATTGTCTTAAGGAAATGAAAATTTCAAGGGTAGGTCTGGCTGGATACATATTTCAGGTCAAATGATGCCAGAAAGTAATAAGTCTCTCTTTTGCTAAATATTCATCTAATTTCTTCTATGTTGCTTCTAGTCTCAGCACACACTCAGGGTGAACTCCCCCAAGCCCCCAGATTTTTCATTAAATTTGCTTAAGGAAAGAGAGCTTATTTCCTTTAACCCACCCCCCTCCAATTTTATTAATGTATAATTGAGAAAATTTGTATATATTATAGAATGCAATATAAGGTTTTACTATATGTATACATTGCAAAATTTTTAAGTCAAAAAAATTAGCATACCCATAATCTCACAGACTTATTACTTGTTTGTGATGACTGTTTAGATTTTTAGTTTCATGGGTCCCATTTTTGCTTTTGTTGCCTTTGCTTTTGGGACATAGCCAAAAAATCATTGCCCAGGCCAATGTCAAGAATTTTATTCTATGTTTTCTTCTAATGATTTTACAGTTTCAGGTCTCCAAGTCTCACATTTAAACCTTTAATCCTTTTTTTCCTTTTTATTTTTTTTTTAAATGAGGATTCAATCCAGGAGTGCTTTATCACTGAGATGCATCCCCACCCCTTTTAAGTTTTTATTTTGAAACCAGGTCTTACTAGTTGCTTAGGGCCTTGCTAAATTGCTGACGCTGACCTTGAACTTGGAATCCTCCCGCCTCAGCCTTCCAAGTTGCTGTGATTACAGCTGTGGGCCACTGCACCTGGCTCTTAATCCATTTTTAATTTTATTTTTTTTATACCGTGGGACCTAAAGGTTCAATTTCATCCTTGTGCATGTGGATAGCCAATTTCCCCCTAACAATTATAGAAGAGACAATCTTTTCCTTATTATGCATTCTTGACTTCTTTGTTGAAGATCTATTGATGTGGCAAATACATGGATTTATTATATGATTTTTCTATTCTGTTCATTGGTCTGTGTGTTTGTTTTTATGTCTGTATTGGGCTGCTTTGATTACTTTTAGTTTTTTAGTAGCCTTTGAAATTAGGGAATATGTGTCTCAGCTTTGTTCTTTTTGCTCAAGATTGCTTTGACTATTCGGGATCTTTGGGGTTCCATAAGAATTTTACAGTTTTTTTTTTTCCCCCAGCTGCTGTTTGGTTTTGTTTGAATGATTTTATTTTTACAAGTCTAGGAACTGACTTAGGGGCACTATCCCACTGTGCTATATATACCCCCAGGCATTTTCATTGTGAGACACAGTCTCACTAAGTTGTTAAGTCTGGGCTTTCCTGCCTCAGTCTCATAAGTAGTTATAGGTGTACACCTCTGCATCCAGTTTAGGATTGGTTTTTCTATTTCTGTGGAAAATATCATTGAAATTTTGATAGAGGTTACATTAAATCTTCAAATTCCTTTGGGAAGTATGGTAATTTCAACAATTTTTTTTTTCTCAGAGACCCTGTGTCTGCTAGAAGAAAATGTCAGCAACTCTTCTGTCATGTCGGCTTAGGAACCAACTTCCTCAACAAGACTCCTAAAGGGCAAGAAATAATATCAAGAGTCAATAAATGGATGGTGTCAAACTAAAAAGCTTCTTCTCAGCAAAGGAAACAATCAAGAATGTGAAGATAGAGCCTACATAATGGGAGAAAATCTTTGCCACCTGCACCTAAGATAAAACATTAATCTCCAGGATATATAAAGAACTCAAAAACTTAATGCCAAAAAGCCTAAATAATCCAATCAACAAATGGGCCAAGTAACTGAACAGACACTTTCATAGAAGAAGAAATATGATTGGTCAACAAACATATGAAAAAATGTTCAACATCTCTAGCAATTGGAAAAATGCAAACTAAAACCATACTGAGATTCTATCTCACTCCAGAGCAGCAATTATAAAGAATACAAGTAATAATAAATGTTGGCAAGGATGTAGAGAAAAAGGTATACACATACATTGCTAGTAGGACTGCAGATTGGTGCAACTGAGAGATTCCTCAGAAAACTTGAAATGGAACCACCATTTGACTCAGTTATCTTATTTCTTGGTATATACCCAAAGGATTTAAAAGCAGTATGATACAGAAATGCAATTACATCAATGTTTATAGCAGTCCAATTCACAATAGCTAAACTATGGAATCAACTTAGGTGCCCTTCAACAGATAAATGGATAAAGAAAATGTGGTATACATACACAATGGAATATTACTCATCCATAAAGAAGAATGAAATTATGGCATTTGCCAGTAAATGAATATAATAGAGATTATCATGCTAAGTGAAATAGGCCAATACCAAAAAAAAACCAAAGATTGAATGTTCCCCCTGATATGTGGATGCTAACACACAATTAGGTGTGAGGGTAGGAAAGAATAGAAGTTCATTTGATTAGACAAAAAGGAATGAAGGCAAGGGAGGGAGAATGGGAATAGGAAAGATAGTAGAATGAATCAGACATAAATTTCCTATGTTCATACGTAAATACATGACCAGTGTAACTCCACATCATGTTCAACACAAGAATGGGATTCTAATTAGAATAAGTTATATTCCATGATGTTTATATCATCAAACTATGTTCTATTGTCATGTATATATAAAAAGAACAAATTTTAAAAAGAGAAATACATATTAGGTGCTTAGTACATTGTCTAGAAAAAATATATTTAATTTTTTCAATTCATGAACATGGGATATCTTTGCTTTTATTTATGTTATTCAATTTCTTTCATTAGTGTCTTGTGGTTTTCAGCATATAAATCATTCATGTCCTTGGTTAAATTTGTGGCTTTTTTGTGAAACACGTTCTCAGTATGATGCCAAGCCTGGACTTGAATGTGCAATTCTCCTGCCTCGGTCTCCTGAGTAGCTAGAACACAGGCCCATGGCAATTCTCCTGCCTCGGTCTCCTGATTAGCTATAACACAGGCCCATGCCACCATGCCTGGCTTATTACTTTTTTTTTATACCAATGTAAATAGTATAGTTTTCTTGGTTTCTTTTTTGGAAAGTTTGTTGATATAGGAACACTACCGATTTTTGTATGTTGATTTTGTATCCTCTAACTTTACTGAATTTATTAGGTCTAACAGTTTTTTTTTTTTCTTTTAATTCTTTAGCATTTTCTACAGATAAGAGCATATCCTCTGCAAATAGAGCCATTTTACTTCTTCCTTTCCAATTTGAATCTTTCTCTCTCTCTCTCTCTCTCTCTCTCTCTCTCTCTCTGTGTGTGTGTGTGTGTCTCACTCTGTCTTTGTCTCCTTCTTAATAACTCCACATAAATCCCATATAGATTCATACAGGGACTTTGTTGATATGCTCTAAGTAATATGCTGTCTTTGAACAAATCAGGTGACTTGAGAGATGAAATTAGCTAATCAGCCAGGCTTGAGTCACATGTCCTCCCTTGTTGACTCTAAAGGAAAACTGAGGTGATATTACCAACAGGAAGGAAAAAGAGAGGGAGGTTAGGCATACACAGTAGATGGCCTCCACCCTGTGCATGGGATCTTATGTAGCAGAGTCTGCATAGAGTATAGGCAAGGACACCTCAAGGATCAGCAATTCCAAAAACCAATCATGTCAATCATGTCAGCAGTTCAAAGGTTTTAGAAGGACTTGGGAAAACAACTTTCAGAAGCATCCACACTTAGGAACTGAATTGTCACAGCTTCTAAATGACAACCTAAAATCAAGAACAAATAAAGACTCTTGAGTAGAGAGGGCTTCACTGAGAGTAAACCATACATCACTGCATAATCGTCACCAAAGCATTAACATGTATTCACACGTATTCTGTTGCATCCTAATCTTGCATCAAGACAGTTTAGCAATAAATGATTTTTTAGTAATACTGGCACAATTTAAAAAACAGCTTCATATAATTAGTCGCATCCCATTTTTTTTTGCCCAAAAAAGGGCATAAAATCTGTGACAATTATGCAGTGACATACAGTAATTTGTACTGAGTCTTGAAGAATGGGCAAGATTGAGGCTGAAAGATGGGGTAGGAGAGCAGCCTAAGGGAGAGGAGGAGACAGGCTGGGCTAGAGTAGCTAGGGATTTCTTTTTTTTTTTTTTTCTAGCGTTATTTTTTTTTAAATTTATTTTTATAATTTTTAATATGTACAACTCATAGTGCATATATTTAGTATCTTTTTACATACAACTGTTTGTATACAAAGTATATTTGTACAATTCAGGTCTTCAATCATGCATTAAGGAAAAATGGTATCCGTCTCATTCAACCACCTTTTTTTTTTTTTCTTTTCTCCCCCTCCCTCCCCTCTTGCTCCCTCCCTTCCCCTCCCTTCCCTTGACCATTCTAGTGTTCCTCTAATCCTCCTATGTACCCCCATCCAACAATACTTTGAAATAGCCTCCTTATATCAGAGAAAACATTTGCTACTTGCATTTTTGAGACTAACTTCACTTAGCACTATGTCTTAAACTCCAGATCAGCTTGCCATCACTGAGGGCAGCAATCAACTTTCCTTCTGCCCTCTTCCTATTCTATTTGTGTTTTGAGATTGTCAATACTTTGCTTCTACCTTGTTCTAAATATGGGTATTTTTCTGGTTTTGTTTTTGTATGTGTTCCATTCTAATTGGACTGAGGAGCAGAGTCACATGCAGGAAAGTGTTCCCACCAGCACCCTGAGACACCATGGTCTGAGATAAGCCACCTGGCCTGTGTTCTTTCCCCCTGGTGTGGCTCCCACCAGTGTGACGTCACCAAAGTGTGGGAGCTACCAAGAGACAGGTGTGGAGTTAAGGCATCCTGTTCTAGGAGATATAGATTAATTAGATCCCTTCTGAGCACTGGTGAGTGCCCATTGTTGCCCAGGAGAAAGTCAAACCTGGAGGAGTGGGGCACTGAGCAGGCAAGCAGGGGAGAAGTAAGAGTTAAAGAGAAGGTTGAGAACAAGGAGTTCTTTCAGAGTCTGGGAAGGGTGATAAAGTGAAGGACCTAGACATGCTGTGAATAAATGCAGGCCTGGAGTCAAACTGAATATTCCACTTCTAGCTGTAGGAAAGAACATAATCTCTTTAAATGGCAGCTTCTTCATCAACAATACAAGGATATGAAAATGTTTACTTTATTGAAAGTATTCATGAAGGTGAAATAAAGTGCCTGGCACTTCAGAAGTTGTTCTGTTGGTTCCCTACTATGAATCCTAAGACAGACTAACCCCTTTAAAGCTTCAATTTCCTCATCAGTAAAGTAAAAAGTACCTGGTTCATAAGGCTGTAGTGAGCAGTGAACTAGATGATGCACCTAGCAAGCTCAACAAAGTGTCTGGTGACAGCAAGCTCGCAGTGTTAATGATGATGGTGATGCTTACGATACTTGTATTAGTTAGGCTACTTGTAATTGTATGTGGCTATTTCAAAACCCATTGTACAATCAAAAAAGTGAATAAAACAGTAAGAATATGTTATTTTTCACACAATAAGAAGTCATAAGGGGGCTGGGGTTGTGGCTCAGTGGTAGAGCACTCGCCTAGCATGTGCGCGATCCGGGTTTGATCCTCAGCACCACGTACAAATAAAAAACCCATTGTGTACAACTAAAGCAAATAAATAAATATTTTTTAAAAAAAGATTGCATCATCAGAGGTAGAGCGCTTGCCTAGTATGTGCACGGCCCGGGTTCGATCCTCAGCACCATGTAAAAATAAAGGCATTATGTACAACTAAAGCAAATAATAAATATTTTTTAAAAAAAATTTTAAAAAGAAGTCATAAGGCCAAGTTTCTAAAATAGGCAATTCATTGATTCAAAAATATCAAGGTTCTAATTTCCTTTTTGCCTTCACTCTGAATTTCTCAGCATGTTGGCTATTTCTTAACATGTGTTGTCCCTCATGGGTGCAAGATAACTACCACTCCTCCAGATATCACATCTTCTAACAGTTTCCAAAGGTGAAAAAAAGGAGGAAAGAGATCACCCTTTAGATCAAACCCTTTAGTTTTTAAGCAAAGGATAATTTTTCTGTAAACTACCCTGCATCAGCAGACTTTGCCTCATACCTCATTAGCCAGAATTGCATACAGATGCTGATACCTAAACCCATCACTGGCCTCTCAAGAGATGAACAAAATCATGGCTCTGTTAGCAGGGAAGGTTGGCATGGCTGTGTTAAGGAGGCAATCAACATGACACACCTCATAAGTGATGATGAAAACTGTGGGTGATTAGAGGACCGAGTGCTAAGAGCAGAGAGAGAGAGCTACACCTGGGGGAAGGTGAAGAGGGCAGAGTCAATGTTTAGTGGAATTAAGTGTTTGGATTTATGCTGGGCATGGTGGTGCATGCCCATAATCCACCCACTAAGGAGGCTGAGGCAGGAGGATCATAAGTTAGCAAAAATAAAAAGTACTAATGGTGTAGCTCAGTGGAAAAGCACCCTTGGGTTCAGTCCCCAGTAGCATATTTTTAAAAGAGTCTTTGGACTCACAAAGTTCTAAACTGAATCTTGCCTCTACACTGCATGCTGTGTGAACCTTAAGCTGGTGACTTATTCTCTGTGCCCTTGTTCCCACATGATAGAAGGTGGCAACTTAAGGATACTTGCAACTAAAATTAAGCCACACAGAGTAAATGTTCAGTAAGCATGTGAGACCATCAGCCATACCTGTGGCCAAGCATGGAAGACAGGTTGTTTGTCCTGTGCATTCCACTGAAGCCATTGGGGTCTGCACATGCTGTTTTCATAGGTCTTCTCCAGGATAAGGAAGTTGGTTCAGAACAAGGGGAAGATACAAGGACAGCATTCAAAAATCTGCTGTCATTTAGCAGCTATGTGATATTGGGAAAGTTATTGAAGAAACTTGTGCCCCAGTTCTCTCCTCTATGAAATGGAGTAATAGTTCATTAAGTTGTGAAGATTAAATGAATTGATACCAAATTCATGGGTGAACCATGAATCAAGGTCAGCTATTTGTTTTTGTTTTCATCATTAAGATGCAATTGTTCTCTTCTGCTTGTCACTCACTTTGCAAGCTGTCACTGCTAGAGCAGCAGTGAAAGACCCTGGCTTCGTTCTTGCTCTTCCTTTCAGGAGCCACAGGGCCTCTGAACAGCAACTGAGGAGCAATTTCTCCTCTAGCCACGTGATTGTACTCCCCCTCTCCAGAGATGAGAGGCTCCAAATGAAATGTTTTGAAGACCAAGACCCAACATGTAATGTCACATTGTTTATACTCATTATCTCCTCTGATTCCAACTTTTGTCTTTTTCTTTCTTGTCACCCACGCTTTCTCTTGGCTTCCTGCCTGGACATTTTCCTACTCTGTCACTACTTAACCATAATCTCCAATATCTCCACCTTCCCTCTTCTACCAAAATCTTTATGCATCATTGTCAATAATCTCTTAAGGTGCCTCAAACTTCTATTATAGGACAGTGGCAAATATGCATAAATTTTTAAAATTTTATTTTAAATTTAGTTTTTCCATAGCCCATAGGACTGGTATTGAATCAGCATATGTAAAATGCAAAATAAGCATATAGTAGTGATTGTTATAAAAACTAAATAAAATGCATGCTTTCTACAAATATTTGCTGAGATCCTACTGTGTGTACAACATTAGGCTACAGGCCTGGCTCAGTTAGAGTTCCTGGCTTCAAAGAGCCAACATATTTCAGTTTGGAAATTAAGATTTGTGACTAAGTAAACACTACATAAATAAATACTCCTAAACAAACACCAAGGTAATGAAAGCCTTTTAGAAAGATCAATGTATTTCCAATGGTTTGAAGTGATGTAACCAAAAAAGCCTCCACAAAAGAAGGTGAATATTATTTAGCAACCTTGAATATTTTAGATGTTTGAGATCATGTCATTTTTCTAGAATGGATGGAACCTAAACAACAGCTCTCTAAAGTCATATCTGGATACTTATATTTTCATTTGTTCATCCTTTTCTAATGCTACCTAGTGATGAAGCAGAAGCTGAATATGAGGCACAGGAGACTGTGGCCTCCAACCTGAGTGTTTACTCCAGAGAAAACATGATTCTAACTGGGGTGCTGGGGAATCGAAGCCTTTATTAGATCGAAGGTGGAATGAAATCCCCGTAAGATTTCTGTTTCAGTTTGCATTCTTGGTGATAAGCAACAAAATCCAAATCTGACTACATTTAGAAAAATGCCTATCAGAGGTTGGTAGGGGCTGGCAGAATCCCTAGGAGGCCAAAGGTCAGGCATGGAATCAAGACAGGTCCAGAAAGACTGAGGCATCAGGACCATAGCCAGGCTCATTCCTGACAGGAGTATGAATGGACCCGTGGGCAGAGCTCACAACTCACAAACCCTCATTCCAGCCCCACCAAGTTCACAGCACCAGAGGCCTCACGCACACCTGGAGAACAGCCCGCACTCACACAGGCTCTTCCTTCTCACCACTCTTCCTCCAAAGCAGCTGCTCTTGGCCACTGTAAGGACCTGGGAATGCAAACAGTGGTGGCTTGATTGTTCTCACAGGCGTGGGGCATTTGGGCAGAGAATCCCAGGGTACTGTGTACTAGAAGGATGTGTGTTCTAGGTGGGTAAAGACAACGCCAGAAGGAAATCAACGAGGAGCCCATTAGTGCCCAGGTCTGCAGGAGATACAGCAGCAAAGGTCTGTCACACAGCAAGACTCATCAGGGATGTCTTGACCACACTGTTGTGATGTACTGCACTGCTAACCCTCCCATACACTGGGACACCATGCTCAAGAGGCCAGCTCCAGGTGAACCACCCAATGGCCAATTCCAAATCACTTATCTCCCCAGGGCTGTTCCAGCAGGAGGAGGCCTCACCTGGGCCATTACTTCCTCTCCTGTGATCATGCACAGAAGTAAAAAGCGTATCTACAAAAGAAAATTAGGGTGCTGTGACCAAGGATGATTAGTCAGATGGCCTAAAAGCAACACTTAAAGCTGTCTATTACCACTCTATAACCCTTAATAGCTGTTTATTCTGTGCTAAATCTGGAAGCATGGCCATTGCCAAACATACAAAGAAGAAAATAAATTTCTACTCAATAGAGATTTTTTTTAAATTTTTTGACACATATCCAAAATCCTAGACATGGAGGGAAGCAACAGAGGAGTTTGGAGACTCACAGGACCTACACTGCATAGTCTGCTCAGGCTGCCATAATAAAATACCACAGACTAGGTGGTATAAGCAATAGAAGTTCATGGTTCTAAAGTCTAAAAGTCTAAGATTGAGGTGCCAGCCAACTGGAAGAGTGCTTTCTTCCTGGCTAAACAACAACCAGCCACATTCTCATTATGTCCTCACATGACCTTGAGTTGATGTATGTGTTCAGAGAGGGAGAAGGAGAGGGCTCTCTGGTGTCCTGTCTTATAAGGGCACTAATTCTATGGGACAAGGGCCCAACCCTATGACCTCAGTTACTATTAATTACTTCCTTAGAGTCCCTCATTTCCAAATTCAACCTCACTGGGGGTTAGGGCTTCAACATCTGAATTTTGGGGGCTTGGGGGCACAAACATTCAGTCCACAGCACTCACTAAACAGTCAGAGAACTTTTTTTTCTATCTCCCCCATGTATTAAAAGAAAGAAATCCAGATGTTAAGTGTACATAAAAAATAATTGAATAAAAACTTCACACACACATTCATCAAGGAGAAGAAGAAAGCCATCTGTTAGAAACAGAAACCTTATGTACTGATTTGTAATAATGACCAAGAAGTATTTGTTTAGTAGAAAAAGCAAGTTGGCAAACATCATGATTAGTATGGAACAAACTGTAAAAATAAGGAGGAACTGCATAGATGGCCATACTCATATATGTCTAAAATATCCCGAAGGGACATGTGAGTAAATTGATGAGCAAGGTGGCAGGAACCACCACCTGAGGACTGTAGACAGAAGGGCACTCTTCACCAATTTATCTGGTGCAGTTCCTCCTGGAAGAATGTGTGAGAGAGAAAAGATGACAAAAGAGGAGGGGCACTGGTGTATGGTATCGCACCATAGTTCCACAAAAGAATGGTGCATATGCAGTATCATCTCCTCACATTTAAAAGGGAAGGACAGAGAAGTACATTTGTGGTTAAACCCACAGAAAAGTACACAGCAGTGCTGTGGGGATGAAGGACCATGCCCAACCCTTTTCAGGGTACTCTAGCCTTTTCCTCACCCTTCAAGTCTTGAGCAGATGGAATCATTTTAAAGAAATCACTGGGAAATCCAGGGGTAATGAAGCCTGGAATTTACTTTGAGAATCTGTTTCCTTTGTTCTCTTGCTTCCAATGTGTTCCTGATGTAGTAGAAGCACAAGAATCAGTAAGACCATCTGACCTTTGGAGAAATAACTAAACACGGGCAAAGGAGATGCCAAGAGGATGAGCAGCATAACGTTTTCATGCACTTTTTGGTGCAACATTGTTGGGAGAAGCACAAGAAAGAGCATGCCCAAACACTTCAGTCGACCTCTTAGAAATTTCATAAACATGCACAGAGTTATGGAAGAACAGATCTGCCAAAGAGGAAGGAAACTCCAAGGCATGGCAAACACGAGGAGGAACCAATGTGAAAGAGAAATGAAAATCTATATTCCTCCCAAAGGAGAAAGAACCAAAGAATTCAAATAATTTTCCTATTAACTGAATAATACTCTATAATGGCAAAATAGAGTTGCAGATATTTTGTTGACATTCTGAATGTATATAAGTAAATGGTGGGGTTTCTTCTTCTCCTTTTCCTTCTTCTTCTCCTCTCCTTCTTCTTCTTCCCTTCAGTGCTGGGGATTGAACACAGGGCCTCGTGCAGGCCAAGTACACACACTACCACTGGGTTTCATTCCTCAGCCCTAACTACATACATTATTAATTTGTGAAAAGGTAAGAAATATGATATCTGATGCCTGAAAAAATCATGGGACTCCTCTAATATTGTTTGAATAATTGTTCTAAAAGATTTGCTTTTAATTGTGAATTAAGGAATAAGAAGGCTGCTTTGCTCCAGAAAACATGAAATGGGTGGAGAATGCTCCCACAAAGCTGCAGTGGTAACAGATAGGAATGCCCTGAAGTTCATCTCCACACTTGATCTGAGCTTCACCAAGAGTCCTCAGTTGGCTGTGATTTCCACCCACTGCCATGTCAAACAAGAAGTATTATATTTTGAGTTCAGTATTAGCACAAAGCCCCATTCTCTCCAAAGAAACCTACAAAGGTCATGACCCCTACTTCATGACCTTCCCTGCCAAAGGAGGAAAACGTGGCTATGGAGGAAAATGAGAACTGAGGGTAAAGCAGGGCTACAAGATAACTCAGTGAAGGGTGCACCTCCCACGCAGGAGGCAAGGAGAGAAGGGGCAGTGTTCACTGTCTGCTTTATAAACCCTGTCTACTCACCACTCAGTGAGGAAGGTGCTGGTATTATTCTTCCTGCTTTTCAAAGTAGGAAGCAGGAAGCCCTTGTCCAAAGCCACTCAGTTGCTGTGTTAAGGAAGGTTGGGGAAGGGGGAGGGGTGCAAATCACCCATTTGCTCGTAACCTTGCTTCTATTGAGGTCAACCTAATTTCACACATGGCCTGTATTCCCTGGTGCTCAAGTTAATTTGTAAGATTGTCCTACATTTTTCTTTAGAGAGCAACTATTTGAAGGCACTTCGTCACCAGGGCACAAGCATCCTTTCTAAGTGGGTACTGTTTTTGCTAATTAAGGAAGAATAAGGGCAGGACCAAGCCGAGAGGGCAGCCTCTGACTCACACCCTCTGGCTTCATCTGTGAAAATGGACCCTGGGGATTCACAGGAAGAGATAAGATAAAAGGCAGGCTGGCACCACCCTTCAGCTTGTTAGAAAACATTTGAACATATCTTCTGTCTGACCCAGAAATAATGTTTCTACAACTGAAATGTGTTCATGCATTAAAAAGAAAAGAAAAAAAAAAAAAAAAAAAAAAAAAACCTCTGCCTCGCCCAAAGTACTCTAGAGCCACAGCAAATCTCAACTCAAATATTCCAGAACACCTCCTCCCCTTGGCAAAGGAGGACCAAAGCTGTCTAATTTTAGGGTCTAACAGTTGGCATGCAATTAAAACTATATTTATTACGGGCCTCAGAGGACAATAATTTATTTATGGGTAAATTAAGATCACTGCAATACAAACATGCTCCCACGGATCAGGAATTAGCTATGCTCAACCAGGGACCATAAGAACTCTGCCATTTTTTTTTTTTTTTTTTACAATATAGGGCTTATTGTTTCAAAACAAGCAAAGGATTAGATGCCTCTAGTTCATTTTTCAAATCAGTCCAAAATGCTGCAGCCAGGTATCTGTTGGTACTGTCTATATTTTAGCATCGGTTATGATTTCAGGCATTTGATCAAAGGAAATTATGAACAAAAACATTCGTTCCCC
Organism: Tamias sibiricus; assembly: GCA_025594165.1. Taxonomy (NCBI): domain Eukaryota; kingdom Metazoa; phylum Chordata; class Mammalia; order Rodentia; family Sciuridae; genus Tamias; species Tamias sibiricus. The sequence goes on from CM046662.1 coordinate 44,778,418, forward strand.
TCTCTGAAAAGATAAGAACTTATATTAGTGCTAAAGTTCAGACTCACAGCATTTCTGTCTTTGTTTTTGAACAGAGATATAGACTAGAATAGATCAGTCTGTTCATGCTGATTTAGTTTACCTCATGGATTTTTCTGAAATAGAATAGAGGAAAGCATGTTTTGTATTTAAATAGTGAGAAACAAAAGGAAAACAAATAAAATTGCAGATAGCATGCCACCATCATCCTCTTGAGAACAGGTTTACTGTCCTACTCCTGTCAGTTAATTCAGTATCACCTTTAATTTCCTCTTTAATAGTTTCCCAGCCTAATTGGAGTATATCTCCAACTTTAGCACAGTGACTTTATAAAAAGATATGAAGCAAATAAAAACCACACCAAAGTACGTGTTGCTGCCAACTTTTAAAACTTTATCTCCATGTTCCATGTGGATGGCTTATGTTTTTCTTTGACTTATTTTTATGTTCTGATATAGGAAAAAGTCTAAAACCCTACAGCTAGGATTTAGTCTTATAGCTCTCTGTTATTTGCTCTACTGGTCCTGAATGAATAATTTAAATTTGGGGTAACCTGTTTCTGCTGCCTCTTTTCCTGCCCTATAAACTATTACAGATTGGCCATGGCATCTGTACATACACATGATTTTTAGCTGGTAACTTTAGAGTCAATTCTAGAGTCTATTCTAGAGTCAACTCTAGAGTCTATTCAGCATAAAGTGAAATGGAGAGCTGACAACCCTTAAGCCGCCATCATAAATGCATACAGTTGGCCTCAACTCAGTTTGATCTTCATTACAGCACCTGTGTAGTTTCATGAATCTATTTATTACTATGTAAGATAATTTTGCACGTTTATTTGCTTACCTGATTAGGAAACTTGTCATTCTAATTCATCCCTGTATTCCAGCAACTACAGGAGAGTCTGACACATAACAGGGATTCAGTAAATGTGTGCTATAGGAGTGAATTCATTCAATAATGACTTGGGAACGCAAACAGTGGTTCTATGAGTGAATCCCTAAAAGTTTTATTCAAGAATCTTAAAATCTTCTAGATGGAAAGAATCCCATAGGTCATTCAGAGTTGGCAAACTTTCCTTGGTTAAAAATCCAGATAGTAAATAGCTTGGGCTCTGTGGGCCACATGGTAACTGCTGTGACTACTGTAGTTGGCAGCTGTAGCACGAAAGCAGCTTAGAGATAGGTATGTGAGTGAGCGTGGCTGTGTTCCAACAAAACTTTTATTCACAGAAACAGTGGTGGGCTGCAGTTAGCTGACCACTTCTAGTCCAATAGTTCTTCAATGAGTTTTCTAAGTCAGTTTACCAAGAGCAATAAAAGAAAAATGAAAGGATTTACTGTGGAGTTCTTCATAAAGCTAATTTTTTCTTTTCACTTTAATTACTAGCTTGTTTTCTGAGTGTACGTCCTTCATACTTTTTTGGTCTTCAAAATATTTCTTTAGATAAATTATGGTAATAACAAACTGATTTTACATGGTTAAAATTCTTTTTGGAAAAGCAAAAGGTTGGCATCTCTAAAAAAAACTTCCAAAAATTTTTTTTGGAAATTTTACTTATCCAAGAAATTCTAACAGCTGAGAACTACTACATGACTCTAGCTCATACATCTCATTCTACAGTCAGGTGCTTATTTGTAGTCAAGCCCTTTCTATCTAGGGTAAGCAGAAGGGATTAATGAAAAGATCTGAGAAGCTTATGGAATCTGGGAGGACCAGAGAACTGAGCTAAAGGAGAAAGACAACCCATACCACGTGACTCTTTGGCAGAACAGGACATTGCTGTCTGTGGCACTGAACCAACACTGATGGGGGTAAATGCCAGACACTCTGCCTCAGCTGCCCTCAAAAAACAGATGCCTCCAGCACCATGCCCAACAGGAGAACTGCTTTCCCTCCCACACCCATGCCCAGCCACTCTCTTCCTGCACTCATGTCTCACACAAACCTACCAGCTTAGCTGAAGCGAGGTCGCATGTGGAACTCCACCTGCAAGGGGGGTGGAGAAATGAGTGTTTAGCTCTCCTGCCCCTGAACAGGAGGTCCAGCTAGAGAGGCATTGAAGTGGAGGCTGAGCAAACCAGTGTGTAGCTTCTTCCAGGAGGATCCTGGGCCCAGGAGCACCTTACCTTCAGGGCAAGGGAGTTTCAGCTTAAGGGTCCATGGACTAACTACCTTTTTTGGAGAAAAAGTAACTTCTGAAAAGGTTGCCTAGTAGCTTGACACCTCAAGGACATTCTTAGTGAAAGCCATAGAGTAGAAGAGTGAAGAAGTGGGATGGTTGCCCAGATAACTCAGATCTCACAACTTTGCCTGATAATTAGACAAAAGGTAAGAAATAAACAACAGCAAAAAGTCCTCAATCATTCAAATAATTGCTTTAGTCTTTTATTTCACAGTTGCAAATATCATTAAACCCTCAAGTTTAATAGGGTGGGTTTGGAATATCTTCTAAGAGATGAACCTGGGCTTCTGCGTGTACCTTTCAAACCTGAACAGTAAGGTCAATGAAATCACTTGCTGCTGAATCCAGAAAGGATTCTTAAAAGAAATCCCATTAGCTTCTTCTTATCAACTAAGAGGTCATTGCTGTGAGACAAGAGCAGGAAACAATTATACCAGGACTGTTTGACTTGCAATGAAAGTTGCTTAGGGTGATAGTTCTACAACCAGAGCCTAAAGTAAACACTAAAATTTCAGTAGTGATGATGCCTGGACAGTGAGGTTGTCATGGTATTTATTCTTTTCAAATTTTCAAAAATATATATAAACCACATACTTTTTTTTAAAAAAGAGAGCAGTTTATTTCTAAATAATATGTCAAGATACAATTATAATGAATTTATTATTTTTGCCCTTTCATTAAATATTTATAGTTTATTAAGTGCAGAATGGTATTTAAGACAGATAGTTACCATTTGACTCCAAAGGCTGGGTCCTTTTCCCCTCTCATGGGGAGAACACCAATTGAGCAATGAAGGAGACTTTTATTCTTGGCCAAGAATAGAAGTGAGAGTAAACTCTCAAATCAACTTCCTGCCCCTTTTGGGGGTGGGAGGTATAGATACAAGGAAAAGAAATGAGGGGGCAGGGAGGGTAAAATAGGGAAAGAATGTTTATATCTTTTATTGTAATGAAGTTAAAGGTTATCTATGGGTCACTCTGCAGCCATATTGGATCCAACCAGTTTCAGCCAGCCCACCTGAGGAGGAACCCAGGCCTTCAGGATTCTTGTCTTCAAAGACAAGAAATATTAGGGCAGGGTAAAATTCAAGTAGGCCACCCAGGAAATACAAGAGCAAGGCAGAGTAACAAGATGAGCCTAAAAGATGCTTGGTATATTATCCATTTCTCCAAAAACCAACAATGGAATGAACAAAATTTAGCAACAAACGATGTCATTACAAATCCTATAGAAAGCACAATTATTCTTCAAAATATCTATGTTAAGAGAAACTGTTTATTTCTTGAGGAAAGAAATGTGAATGGTGATGTACCCATGTAATCCCAATGTGTATGAACTCTCTTGTTCTGTGAGGATGAGGGTATTGGAGAAGTGTTGAAGGAAAATCATTGCATTATAGAGGAGAAAGATGAAGAGTAGTTAAGATTTTCTGAGACTCTTGGTTCATTGGTGTCCTCAATTTCTTATTAAAACCCAATGACCACCGGGCGCGATGGCACACACCTGTAATCCCAGCACTTGGGAGGCTTAGGCAGGAGGATCACGAGTTCAAAGCCAATGTCAGTAATGCGAGGTTGAGACCCTGTCTCTAATAAAATACAAAAAAGGGTTGGGGATGTGGCTCAGTGGTCAAGTGTCCCTGAGTTCAATCCCCAGTACCAAAAACAAAAACAAAAAACCCAATGACCAGGGGCTGGGCTTGTGGCTCAGCTGTAGAGCGCTTGCCTAGCACGTGTGCGGCCCAGGTTCGATCCTTAGCACCATGTAAAAATAAAAAGGCATTGTGTACAACTAAAACAAATAAATAAATATTTTTTTAAAAACCCAATGACCAAAAATATCATTTGTGTATGTTTGTGTAACCACTCCTCTTCAGGACTAAAAATAAATTTTAAAAGTCATGGCACTGAATTTTTCTAGTGAAACAAATCAGTGCAAAACTAGTCCTAGTATTTGCAAGTAGCAGGTGCCTCCATTCATTTGTTACAGAGCAAGGGCCCCCTGCAGAGCAGAGGCAACCACGGTGGTCCTCAGTTATATGTCACTCAGAGTAGCAGGCATGAGTTTATTAGAAGGAATAGGAAAAGGGAAAGGGGGGAAACGCTAAAGGGAGAGAGTGGATCTTTTCAGAGGGGAGAGGGATAGTGCAATCCTCCTGCCCTCCTGTATTATGGGGTCCCAGGGAATTTTCCAGAGAGTCCTGCCCAGGTCTACCTCTTGACTTCTGTTAGCAGGATTGCATCAGACTTCCAAGTCCCTAATGTACATGGTCTTACCTGACAAAGAGGAGATTTTACTATTATAATGATATTCTAAAGATTCAAAGGCAACTCTGGTTCACTTTGGCCCACACTGACCAGCTCTAATTGGAACTTATTCTTATAGATTTCATGGTTAAGGGGAATTATCTCCTTAGTTCTGGAATCTAGTCTATGAAAAGGTCACAAAAGTCCCCCCACTTCAGGGTAACTTGTATTCTTATCAGCAGGGAGGAGCCTTTGGGCCTGCATTTCTCCTGCAGATAACAGGTTGTTTGCTGAGGAATATAGTTTATCTTATTGATATAAGCCAGGCAGGGCTGCAGGTAAATTGCTCTTTTAAGAGAGCATGTGGGGTCAGCACAGTAGTTCCAGTTTATAGAGCTATCCCCTTAACCTCTTGTTCCCACTGCTCATATCTCTGTGTTACCTATGACACTGACTGTTTTAACAAAAAATTGCCATAGACTGGGTGACTTAACATACAAATGTTTATTTCTCACAGTTTCAGAAACTGGAAATCTAATATCAAGATGCCAGCAGATTCAGTCTCTGTTGAAGGCCCACTGCTCAGTCCAGAGACTACTGTCTTCTTCTTGTGCCTCAATACAATGAAAGAAATAGGGGAACTCTCTGGGATCTAATTTCAAAGACGGCACTACACTCCTTCATGAGTACTGAACCCTTAAAGAGGTTGAATCAACCCCTGCATATAAATGAGTTAACATTTATATTCTTTTCTAGGGCTTGTGGTTAATTTCCAATCAAAGATTCTTGGAGAGTGACATCTGCACAGTATTCTGACACTTGCTTCTCTACCAACATTGTAAACACTGGTCTGTGGCAGCCTCCATGCTGTGGTTTTTATTCAGGATGTTCACTTTCAAGGAAATAGTCTCATTCAACAATGTCTAGATTGCAACTTCATCACATTTTCATAAGAATGAGTTTAGGAGCTAGGGCTGTGGCTCAGTGGTAGAGCACTTGCCTAGCATGTGTGAGGCACTGGGTTCGATCCTTAGCACCACATATAAATAAATGAACAAAATAAAGGCCCATTAACATCTAAAAAAATTTTTTTTAAAAAGATGAGGTTAGAGTTAGGACAAAGCTGAGTTTACTGACTGTAGCATGAAAAGGGATGTGTCACCAGGTAACAAAATTGGAACCAATGTGTGGTCATTTCATATTAAATATCTCTAGGCAGGATGGAGCTTAATATTTGCAAAAGTGTTTGAAGTTGGGCCACATCTCTCTCTCCTCATATCTATTTATGCCTAGTGACCTAACTGGAAGCTGGAGGAAAAGAAAAATAAAAAGTTTCCACCATTGGGTTCAGACATGTACAGACAGGACTGGCAGCCCTTGAGGCTCGGATAGTAGCCAAGCTCCATGCTCAGAGGACCTCTTAGCATAAGTCCACCATTTTGAAGCAGAGTGGCAGTCTTAAAGTAAAGCTTCCTCCTGAGAGATATGTAATCTCAGATAATACTTGAATCCATTCTGACCCAACAATCTGTGGCATGTCTTACTCTGGGAGAAAAAGCCTTGTGTTCCAGGACAGAGAAAATTGTGCCCCAACTCTGCAATGGTCCAGAATCAGTTCCACTCTCTTCACAGGTAGTGCAGGGGAGTGAGCACACCAGGGCTAATGTTGATGGGACTCTCTTTTGTCTCATGCCAAGGAATCTGAGAGATACTCAGGCTTCATGAATCTCCACTCAATATATAAAGATAACTTTTTAAATAGAGAGTCACACTCACATAACGTTTTAAAAATAGTGAGCTCCCTAGTACCAGAAATGTCCAAATAGAGATTGAAAAATCCACATAGGATGGAAATTTGGATAAGCCAAACTTTAAGGCTCCTTCTACAGTCTCAGGCTGCCTAGTTATGCAGTGGAATTGAATGTGCCACTTTTCTTTGCCACCTTTGCTCAGCTCACATGCATATGCGTTAAGAGTATGCCCCAAAGCTAACTCTCCTACTTTATGGTAGTCCTGTTTAGCTAATTTTATACATTGACTTGACTAGACCACGGGGTGCCCAGATGTTTGGTTGAACATCATCCTGGGTATTTCTTCAAGGATGTTTTGTTTGAGATTAATATTTAAAAATGGTAGATTTTAGCATTAGGTTAGATTAACATTTTAGTTGGTAATAGTAAAGCAGATTGCCCTCCTTAGTGTGGTAAGCCTCCCTCCATCAGTTGCAAGTCTAAATGGAAAAACCAGCACTCCCTGAGGAGGAGAGAAATCCTCAGGAAACTGCTTTCAGAATTCTTCTGTTGTGCTGGCTTTCCTAGGCCTTAATCCTGCTGAACCACACTGCAGATTTAGACTTTCCAGCCTTTACTTGCTGTACCTTCTCCCTAAACACTCTGCTCTCAAATTCCTGATAATAAATCATTATATGCATCCTATGGTCTGTTTCTCTGGAGAACCCTGACCACACAAGTGCTTTCTCAGAATCCTTTGCTGACTCTGTCTCCTCTCCCTAATCTCTAAATGTTGGAAATATTCCAAAGTTCAGTCTTTGATTCTCTTCTCTATGCCTTCATTAGGCAAAAGTTAAGAAACAAATAAACAACAACACATCTAACCATGGGTGAGATCAGCCCAGTCCTATGTCTTTAAATATGTTCATCTATATATTTGCAGCTTCCAAGTGTATATCTGGTCCAACTCTCATTGGAATTGGATGACACTTGATATGTGGTGTCCTCCCAAAGCTAATGTGTTAGACAATGCAAGAACTTCAGAGGTGAAATGATTAGATTATGAAAGTAGGAACCTAACCAGTGGATTAATCCACTGATAGGAATTAACTGGGAGGTAACTGTAAGCAGATAGGGTGTGGCTGGAGGAGGTAGGTCACTGGGAGTATGCCTTTGGGGTTCATGTTTGTCTCCAGTGTGCAGAGCTCTCTTTCTCTACTTCCTCGCCATGCCCTTGTACCAGGATGCTCTCCCTCACCGTGGGCCCAGTGCAATGGAGCTGGCTGTCTATGGGCTGAGACCTCTGAAACTGTGAGCCACAATAAACTTTTCCTTCTCCAATTTTTCCTGAACAGTCTTTTGGTCACAGGAACAAAAAAGCGGACTAAAACAGGCAGGCTATCCAAGGAGGAAACTGGTCAGTCCCAGAACTCACCTCCTACATGTACATCTGGAGTCCTATATGTCTGGGCTGAGTCACCAAGCTCTACAATCAGATCATGACTTCTCCTTTGGTGTAAGGGATGAGAGAAAGGTTGGTAGTGGAAGATCCTTCATGGAACACAAGGCCTGAGGAGTAGGGACCCCTCTAAAAATTTAGGGTAATAAAAATATTATTTGGGGTGATTGGTTGAAAAGCAAGTAAATCTCAGTTTCTCTCTCAAAGCCCCTCACCCACCCTTGTCTCAATGCTGGAAGAAATGCAGACCTGTCATGGCATCCAGCACCTTGTTGGTTTATATAGAGCATTGCTCACGTTACTGGGACCTTGTTCATGGCAAATTAAAGCACACACTGCCCCATCCCCACCCCACACCCCTTCTACACGAACTTGTTGCATAAGTTAATTATCTTCCTACTCCTCCTGTCTTTCATGTCATTTACAATTTAAGTTGTCTTTCTCTTCAATGGCTTTATTCCCCTTCTGCATGTCTGTGATATCTTGCTTAAATTATAGGTTCTTCGTTTCAACCAAGGAAGCCTCACAGAAGCAATAGGCTTATTGTGCAAAACCACACATGTTGATGGTGTTAAAAAGTAGTAGAGAAAAGAAGAGCTAAACAGCCTTTCCTCCTGGATCTTCAATAATGCCCCCTGATCTTTTCTCTGTGTTGAATTCCAGGCCTTGTAACTTTGATCTGGGCTCTTACCATTTCTCTTGAGAGAAAATTCCAGGTGAAAGAGGGGCATTTTGATAAATTGTGAACACTTTCATAGACAGAAAAAGCAACATAAACTGAACTGAGACCTTCAAAAACTGTATAGGACACATAGATGCTGTTTAAAACCAAATGTAAAGAAAACTTGTAGGAATAAGAGCAGCATGGCTTTGAATGAACAGCTGTATCACACCAGTGACTTTCTGAGAAAGTCTTGGAGTAGGGATGTGGCATTTAAAACCATTTATAAATATACACATATATACTTAACACAATTACTTCTGAAGTTGTAGCTATAACTGGACACTTAAAAAGTACAAAGTCTGTTCTGATATTCTTCTACTTAAATAGTCAAATAGTTTTTTATTAAAACCAGGATTTGATATAAAAAAGACATAATGTGTTCAGTTAGGATTCGGTCAAGAGCAATAGATATACCAGCTAATTTACAGGGCGAGGGGGAAAGGATTTATTAGAAGAATAGCTGGAAGACCAGGTCTCAGTGAGCACAGGAACCAGGCTGCTCTGGCAATCAGTGTAGTTGAAATCAACAGGGGTCTCTTAAAGATGCCATTGTTTCATCTGAATGAGTGCCAGCCATGTTTTAGTGTGTGTATTGAATCCAGATTCTAATCCCGAGACTGTGCATCTGGTGGACCTTCCTTAGGCAGCGCTGGCAGGATAATCCAGTAAGACTGAAACCAATGGATAGTTAGTCTCCCAAATAAAATCATGTATCTGGGCCCAGAAGGCAAAAACAGGTGATGGCAGGGTGATGGTGGGGAGGGGGATGAATGCCCACTCTAGACTACCACCTGACTTACTGGTAAATGTGTTTTTGTCTTTGTCATGTACTTTTAAGTATCAATTTCATGACTGTGACTAATTAATACATTACTTTAGTGTACCGTGCATTGGCTTAGCAATCAGGACAGATACTTGGCATAGTGATTGTCAAGAATTTGCACCAGAGTGCGTGTCCTGAGATCCACTGAAGGAACTGTCTTCCTTTCCCTCCTGAGCACAGCAAATTCTTTTCGTTGACTTCTCACACTGTGCAAGCCATATAGTTATTCTGTGCTCCGCCCCCCTCGCTTTTTATTTATTATTTTACTTATTTGCAGTGCTGGGAATCGAACCCAGGGCCTCATACATGCTAGGCCCTACTAGTTAGCCACACCCCCAGCCCCATTTTATGTTCTATTTTAACACTCAGGTGCACCTAAGATCTGTACTCTTTATATACCCATAAGTTAAATATCATTATTTTTTTTCTACTTTACACTCTTTTTATTTCAGAGAGAAATGTGTATTCCACACGTGTGTGCCCTACTGTTTCCTCCTAGGAATCTCTAAATAGGCCAATATTTTTAAATTTGCTTTTTCATTGTGAATTTTATTTTTATGCTCCATGTGAATAAAAAAATCATACACAGAGTTCTTTGAAGCTTTCCTTTAATTTTAAGATTCTGACAACTAAGGGAATATTCTTCCCTTCTTGTGAAAAAATTAAAATAATAAAACATTTTTAAGCTTAAACTTTAAAAATCCCATCAGCACTCACACATGTTAATTTCTCTTGTCAGTTACTGTTGCTGTGCTTCAAAGAGGGACAGAAACAACCAGGTGTTCATCAGCAGAGCAGGTTTTGTTTTGTAACTATTAAGAACTTGACTAACATTTGTCTTGAGTTCCTGATTCCTCCTCTTGTCTTCACACTGCTCATCAGCCCTTTATGGGCCTATGTCTGACAGCCTCTTCCCATTTCTTTTGCCAGTGCCCTTGTCCCAGCCTCCTTCATCTTTTGTCTAAACTACAGAGAAAGCCTCCTAAAGGTTTCCCAATTTTGACTCACAGCAACGGATACTCCAGGCGGCAGCCAGATATCATTCAATAACACAGAGCATGTCAATTCCAGGTCAGAACCTTGCATGACTTCCCATCACACTCAGAATAAAATCCACACTCTTCCACCTGGCCGACAGGGCCTGGTGTGATGCCCCGTCAGCCGCTACCACTTGTGCTCCGTGTCCTTGCCTGGCCATTCTTTGAATCACAGGCCGGAGCCCATGTCAGCAGCTTGTGCATGCCGTTCTTTCTGCCGCCCACACTCAGCCTCCAGAAGCCTGCACCCCTTGCTCCTTCCTGCCTCTCAGGTCTCAGACCCAAGGGCAGGTCCTGGAGATCTTTCTTTTCTGTACTGTCCCCCTCCCCCTCCCCCTCATTCTCCATCCTTCTGCACTGGGATTTTGTGTAAAGCACCTAATCTAAAATTATTTTTCACATGTCTCTCTTCTACAGGAAGATAAGCTCCAGGAGAATAAGAACTTGGTCTTAATCGCTGTTGATTCTCCAGCCCTTGAAACGCTGCCTGTCAGGTACTATGCTTTTGTGATTCTTGTTGAAGGAATGAATTTTCCTATTTCTGAATATAGCGTTTGTCTCCATGAGCTACTTACAAACCCAGTTATCATAAGGGAGAAACTGATGTGAATATGGAAAAGGTGAGGCTGAGAATCTAGAAATGAGGTGAGATAACAGAAACGAAACTGGAAAAGACTCCAGTCACTTCAGGTAGCCTCCTATGTGGTACCAGAAGACTGTAACTCTTGGTCCCTTACAGATCTTTGGCAAGAGGCAGTCACATGAGGGTGTATTGCCTTAACAGATTGAAAAATGACTAGAAAGTGCTGATTTGTTAGCAGACAAAAAAAATCACCACAAATTTAGGCCTTCCTAAAACTCCAGTACCATGTCTGGACATGGTGGAATTTGCCCCCATCTCCTTTGCAGTGGCAGCCTAACTCGGACCCTGCCTTAGACTCTGAAATGGGAAGTGAACATAGGGCAAGTGTAGTGGCATTAAAGTCACGAACACTGCTGCTAGCCTCCTGACTTACTTAGGTCACATTTCAGATGAACTCATTTTCTCATCTGTAAAGTGGAAATAATAATAAAGTAGAGAGTCTGTAAGATGTGGCTGAGATGACCTGGCCCCACGCTTGTGTGGAAGGGCCTGGTGCATGCTAGTTTTCTTCCATCCTTCAGACTCTGTAGCTCTTTTCCTTTCATTCATCAAACACAAAAGAATGATCTAGCATGCCATATATGCTTTTAAAGCATCAATATATAAGCTTTTAAGGTTTGTTTTCTGAGCCTCACATAATCAAATGAGTTATGTCTAATCAACCACAGATGTGGTTTTCTGTGGCTACTTGCAGCCTTCAAATTTGAAAATACAATGCCTTTGCTACATTTTATTCTCAGTGCATCACTAAAATGACAAGCTGCTTTCCTGAGTGTATCAGGAATTCTGTTTCTTAGCAACACCCCTCCCACAGGCAATAAAAGACAGAACATAATTCCCTTTGGGCATTAGGAGTCTGCTCATAATACTGAAAAATGTGGCCAATTTCCCCTTAGATGCAGAATTAGTAATTAATTCTCCACTTTTGAAAGAAAATACAATGAGACCCTTCAAAGTAAAGCTTTTGAAAAGTCTAACACATTTTTTACCCAGGGCCTGCTATTTAGGGCTTAGTTTAAAAGATATTACAGAATCTTAATTTATTAAGGCTCATAGCTTTGCTTGTCAAGATTCAAAATTAAGAATGAAGCTTTTCTAATTCTAAGTCCCCTCCTCCTCCTACCTCCTAAATTCATCTTTCAAGAAAGTATTTCAAATTACTTGTTTTGAATACCAGCTGCACTCTTCAGTTTTATAATCTAGGATTTCAGAAAATATGTTTTTACATTTTTGATCAAGTATAAAATAAGCTAGATGCAGATGTAGTAAAGTCCATTTAAAGGTCAAAATCCAAACAAATCTAGTATTTAAAATATTTTAATGATCTACTTTTCCACCAAATAATAATAATTGCTCATTTATTAAGACAGTATTGCATGCCAGGTGCTCTACTTAACTTACAATGCCTATTTACCCCTCATAAAAACCTTTTGAGATAAGTATTAATTCTCATCAACCATGAAATTAAAGCTTAGAAAAATTAATTAATTAGCTCAAAGTCACACAGCTAGTAAGTACAGACCCATGTGCTAAGCCTATATTAATCTTTACTTTCTGATACTTTATTAATTCCTTTTAAAAAAAAATTATGTTCTGCAAATTAATGCCTTTGACCCAGTTTGTTGAATATAATTGTGTGAATAAACAAAATCATGCATAACTTTACATTTTAAACAAAGGTGGTGTTCAGTGGTTGCCCAAGGAAACTTGAACATATCCAAAATTAATACTGAGTCCTTTAACAATCTAGCTGTGTGTTGTAAAGAAGTTATGCTAAATGAATTCAGTGTAGTAAAAAGGAGCCAATGAGCTGTGAGTTATTTTCTGAACAGATAAGTTTCTTGCCACCAGAGCCCAGCTATTTCTCTGCTCTTTGATAATCAGGGTAATTGACCATACCTTCTCTATGTCTGTAATTCTGTCATGCCCTGTGGGTTACTAGGAGACTAGCAAGCAAAACAAATGTGGTCACCGTTATTTAAAGTGTGTTCCTATCTGATGGATCTAATTTTTTCTTGACACCTGACACTTGAATGGCTTGCATTTTCTATGACTAAAAACAGTCTTGCCATAATAAGAAGGCACTCTTTAACATTAACAAGAGCACTCCAGCAGATACACTGTCTGTTATTGCTATTGTCTCAATCTAACAACACGCATTATCACTTGGCTAGACACTAAATAGTGCCTTGGGAGAAATCTCTCTATATAATTTATAGAACTGTGTGTGTGTGGATAAATTTATACATACATATTAAATAGACTGTCTTAGAAGTCAATATGTAATATATGTACATTAAATGAAGTGCTTATGATGAAAGAATATATTAAATACATGCTTCTTTTAACTACCCTGGGATATGAGTCCATTGGCAGAGGCATGCAATGTTATCCTAAAAGGCTATTAAACATTAAATGCTTCACATATGAGTGAATAATAAAAATAAAAGTGGTACTTTGTACACAAAACTAACCCATCAGTGATTTTTCCTAGTAAATTAGAGGAAATGCATTATGCAAGCTCTCATCGTTCTTTCACCTGAATCTCTCAGAAGCATTTGCTTGAGTCAGCCCTGTGGTCTGTGACTACAAAATGAAGACAGGCTTAGTGATTCAAAAGGTTCTCAGCTCAAATCTTGGCCTCATTACAGACTTTAAGCAACTTTGTTTTCTACTGTGGCAGAGGAAGACAATGTTCACTTTCAGAACTGAATTCCATGGGTATATCCATGGTCACATATGATTCTCAGCACAATTATAATTCTATACTTTTCTGATCTGTTAACAAAGGGTAACTGAATTCTAGGGAGAATATCAATATAAGCATGGCCTTGAATCAGCTCTAATTTATAAAGCACCCAATTTGTACTGGTAACCCAGTGCAGTTTAAAATGAAAATGGTGGACTGGCTTAGTGCAAACTACTTTCCCGTCTCACACAGAAATGCCAGAAAAATATTTTTTTTAAATATGTTTTTGTGCCGGCTGTGGTGGCACACGCCTGTAATCCCAGCACTTTGGGAGGCTGAGGCAGGAGTATCATGAGTTCAAAGCCAGCCTCAGCAATGGTGAGGCACTTAGCAACTCAGTGAGACCCTGTCTCTAAATAAAATACAAAAAAGGGCTGGGGATGTGGCCCAGTGGTCCAGTGCCCCTGAGTTCAATCCCTGGTACCACAAAAAAAAAAATAAATAAATTATATATATATATATATATATATATATATATATATATATATATGTTTTTGTGGTATTGGGAATTAAACTTGGGGTGCTTTACCACTGAACTACATCCCCAACCCATTTTAATTTTCATTTTGAGACAGGGTCTCACCACATAGCTGAGACTGACCTAGAACTTGCCAAGGCTGGCCTTGACCTTGTGATCCTCTTGCTTCAACTTCCTGAGTAGCTTGGAGTGAGTATAGGCATGTACCACTAAGGCAGGCCAAAAATAATAATAAATTTTTTAAAAATTATACAACTGAGCTTGAAAGAAAAATCCTTAAGTTTCAAAAATGAAAAGGGGTGCTCAAAACCAGAACTTTAAGTGCATGAGTTAACACTACCAGCATCAATGGGGGCAGGCAGGTCTGATGGCTAAGAACTGAGGGCTTAATAATATAATGGGGGTTTCAGAAGAAAAGAATAAAAAGAATGAGGAAGAGTCAGCAGACAAAGATAATAAAGGTGATAATTTCCCAGGCCTAAAGAAAAACGTAAGTGTATAGAGTAATGAATCATACTCAATTTATAAGCAGGATAAATAAATCCAAACCTAGTCACATCATAATGCAACTGCAAAATATCAAAAACAGAGAAAATCTAAAAGGAAATGAGAAAAAAATGATTACCTACAATAGAACAAAGAATGACAAAACTCAGTAAGAGTCAGGCTAGGGGCTACGGTTGTGGCTCAGCAGCAGAGCACTCGCCTAGCACATGCAATGCCCTGGGTTCGGTCCTCAGCACCAAATAAAAATAAATAAATAAAATAAAGGCATTGTGTCCACCTACAACTAAAAAATAAAAAGTAAAAACATAAAAATAAAAAAGAACGAGTCAGGCTAAAAACAATGGATTAGTGTCTTCAGAATGCTGAGGAGAAGTTGGGCATGGTGGCCTGTAATCCCAGTAACTCTGGAGGCTGAAGAAGGACTGAAAATTCAAAGCCAGCCTCAGCAACTTAGTGAACAACATAGCAAGACACTGTCTTAAAAAACAAAACAAAACAAAAATAGCAAAACGGGTTGGGTACATGGCTCAGTGGTTAAGTCCCCCTGGGTTCAAAAAAAAAAACACTCCTTGGTACCAAGAAAAGAAAGCTGAGGAGAAACTGTCAGGGTGAGACACAGTTTAACACACAGTACCCACCTTCCCTGTTCCCAAAAGAATATTAAAGGAAGTAGTGTAGAGAGAACACTTTCTAGGAAGGAATATGATGCAAGTAATGAGTGGCACCACCAACAAAACTCGAAAGTGCATTTAAGCATAAACTACAACAGTAACAAAATGATCCATTTGGATGGAAGGAGGATTAAAATCAAGGTGAAACAAACAGATTTATGATATTTAAAAAATGAGGATGATGCAATAAAACATTCTAAGTTGCACTATTGTTAAGCCAGCATGCAGGTTGTATCAGTTTCCTAGGACTGTATAAAAATTTCCCTCAAACTCAATGTCTTAAAACAACAGAAATGTATTCTTTCATCATTTTTGGAGCCAGAAGTCCAAAATCAAGATGTTTCTGGGGTTGCTTCTTTTTTGTATATTTTCACCACCTATTAGGTCAAACAGGAAACTCCAAACGAGAAGCTCTGTTCCTTTCTCCCAGCTTCTGGTGTCTGCCAGCGACCCTTGATCTTCCTTAATTTATAGCTATATCACTGTGGTTCATGTCACCTTGCCCTTTTCTGTGCCTTCTTTTTTTTCTTATAAGGACACTTGTCATTGCATTTAGGGCCCTCCTCAACCCAAGATGACCTCATCTCAAGATCTTTGTTTTAACTACATCTACAAAGATCCTTACTCCAGATAAAGTTGGTTTCTGAAGTTCTGGGTGCACATACCCTTTGGGGAACCACAATGAGCAATGACGCATACCTGTAATCCCAGTGGCTTGGGAGGCTGAGGCAGGAGGATTGTGAGTTCAAAGCCAGCCTCGCAAAAGCAAGGCGCTAAGCAACTCAGTGGGACCTTGTCTCTAAATAAAATACAGAAAAAGGTCTGGGAATATGGCTTAGTGGTCAAGTGCCCCGAGTTCAATCCTGGTACAAAAAAAAAAAAAAAAAAAAGTAAAGAGGGCTGGGGTTGTGGCGAAGTGGTAGAGTGCTTGCCTAGCATGTGTGAGGCACTGGGTTTGATTCTCAGCACCAAATATAAATAAATAAAAATAAAGGAGGGGCTGGGGTTGTGGCTCAGTGGTAGAGCGTTCGCCTAGCACGTGCAAGGCCTGGTTAGATCCTCAGCACCATGTAAAAAATTAAAAGGCATTGTGTACAACTAAAGCAAATAATAAATATTTTAAAAAAAGGAAAAAAGGTATTGTGTGGGGAGAGAATAATAGAAATCCATTGAATTAGACAAAGGGAAATGAAGGAAAGGGAGGGAGGAGGGGAATAGGAAAGACAGTAGAATTAATTACTTACAACTTTCCTAGCTTTGTATTTATATACATGACCAGGGTAACTCCACATCACAGATGGCCACAAAAGTGGAAACCTAAATAGAATAAGTTATGCTCTATGTATGTGTATTCTGCCAAAATACATTCTACTGTGGGCTGGGGATATAGCTCAGTTGGTAGGGTGCTTGCCTAGCATGCACAAAGCCCTGGGTTCGATCCCCAGCACACACAAAAAAATTCTACTGTCATATATAACTAAAAATAAAATATAAAAAATAAGGTAGCTACTAAAAAAGTCTTTCTAGAAAGGTAGAATGTTTAAATTCTAAACAAATGTGCTAAAAAGGAGAAAACAATCTCCTTGTCCTAAAATAGGAAAGAAGGAATTAAAAGCACAGTAAAGTTAGATGGTAGAAGTTCAAATAAATTAGGACTTACTTTACACGCAAACAAGTTAGAATACAATTATTTAAAAAGTCAGCTTCAATTAAAAGCAAAACAAAACACACATACCGTAAATAGTTACAGGCTTGGACTCATTCAATACCTTCCTCAGTTCCTTAGCAAGGTGGAAATGCAATTTCATCTAATGTGCTCAAATCATTTTCACCTGTAACGATGGGAAGACTCGACTACAAAGACAAGAAAATAAAAAGAAAAAAAAAATACCTTTCAAGGCAAATTTTTCATTTCTGGATAGTAAGTAGGTAGGGAGTTAATTTTTCTGGATCAGTTTGAAGAGTTTTTTAAAAAGGTTTTTAAAAATATTTTTAGTTGTAGATGGACACCTTTATTTTATTTATTTTTATGTGATGCTGAAGATTGAACTCATTGTCTCACACGTGCTAGACAAGTACTCTACCACTGAGCTACAACACCAGCCCACGAGATTTTGTTTTAAATAGTACTTCTAGTGGCTTAAAAGATTAAAACTGTTAAGATTTATTTTTCATCCCCAACTCATCTTTATTCTTCAGCCAAGTCCATGTCTCAATAATAATGATAACACATTCTTTGAAATTCCTGACTACAAAGAACAGATCTTGTTACCAAACGTGGTAGACTGTGACTGATTTTCAATCATGGTGAGCACAATTTCTAAATGCACAGCATGGGCCAATTTTAATGAGTTCAGAATACAAAAAAATATATATATATAAAAGACATCTCTGATGATTTTATCTAAGGAAAAAAAATACACGTTGCCAAATACAAATTTTGAGCACAATAGTGATGTCAAAAAAATGAAGAAAACTCAGTCAATAGACTGCACTTTTCCCATTTTGATAAAAAAATGAGATAGCCCTAGCGGTGTGAACTATGGTAGTGGTTGATTTTTAAAAAATATTTATTTATTTGCTTTAGTTGTACACAATGCATTTATTTTTATGTGGTGCTGAGGATCAAACCGGGCCACACATGTGCTAGGCCAGTGCTCTACCACTGAGCCACAACCCCAGCCCTGGTGGTTGATTTTTAATGTGGACAGTGAAAGGAATTTTAATTCAAGACTTATCTCAATTCTTCTTAAACCAAACAATCAGAAAATCCTCCGCCTTTTGGAATATAGTTGAAAATCAACTTGGTTTACCTCCCCCAAAATACTACTCACTCTTGAATGGCAGAATCGTACATCCCTAACTCACTGGATAGTGCTTAGTGGTAAATAAATTGTTGAATGTGCAAATGACAGGATAAATTCCCCCAAAACATTTCTCTTAGGTCATAGACTCTTTTTAGTTTTTTATTTAAAAAAATTTTTTTTGGAGTTGTAGATGGACAGCATGCCTTTATTTTATTTATTTTTATGTAGTGCTAAGGATCAAACATAGTGCCTCACACAGGCCAGATAAGCGCTTTGCCACTGAGCTACACCCCCAGCCCAGGTCATAGACTCTTTTCCCTATACCTTTACAACATTTGTAGACCAGAGGAAGTTAAGTTCTGACAGTCTGATCCCAAAATATTCTTTCCTGTCATGTCATATGTAAAAAATGTAGTTAGGACCTAACATAAAGCCAATGCCTTCAATACAGAGCACTATGAGGTGTTAGAAAGGTCTCTTATTTTGACTTTCAGCATAAATTAAGGTGCTTCATTATTTAAACATAGGAGTAATTTCTTTTTTTAATTAAATGATTTATTTATTCTAATTTGTTATACATGCTTGCAGAATGCAATTCATTTCATATTACATATATAGAGCACAAATTTTCAAGTCACTGGTTCTACACAAAGTATTTTCACACCATTTGTGTCTTCATACATGTACTGAGGGTAATGATGTCTAAGGAGCAATTTCTTTTTAATAAATACACTTAAAAAGATAATTAAAAGACTCTTACCTCACCTCACTTCCTCCTGTTCCTGATGAGGCTTAAATGTATTATTTTTAAAGTCTTATTGAAAATGCCAAAAAGACAAATATCATCAATTGGTATTTTTTGTTTCAGGGATCACTTTGAAATTTTTTAAAAAGCTAGAAAATCAACAAAAGCAATGAAAAGATACTAGTTAGATCTTTTTGAACAATTAGCCAAAATTGATTGATTTTTAAAGACAGGATGAAGAAAACAGCTCTAAGGAGCAACAGGTTCTACCTGAACTGTCTTTAATACATTTCCTTTTTTTTTGATGAAGGTAACAGCTGGTAATCAGAATTTTACATCACCCAGGGTCACTTGATTTGATGTCTATTTAAAATAGCCATTAAAATATGTTTGTTGGGGGAAGTTTTTGTTATTGAGCTCCCAGCTTGCAGCATTTTATGGTTCCAGCAAGTAAGCAAGGAAGAGGAGGAGGAGGAAAAAAAAAAAAAAAAAAAGAACCCTGATGGTCAAGCCTGGAACAATTTGAGCAACAAAACAAATAATTATAGTATTGGGTTTTAACAATAAAATAAAATAAAAATCCATGAGTTTATAAAAAAAAAAGATTGAATAAATAAGGGAGAAGGAACAACCCTCCAAATATATGTAGATAGCCCCCTCTCCAGTGGAGCTTAAGTCTTCTCTCCTTGCGTATTGTTTGGATTTCTTTCCACACAGAATATGGAAAGGGAAAATAGTTTTACAACAGAAAAATCTACCATTTTAACCAAGTGATTGAGGTTAACATCACCAATGATAAGTGACATTGGTCTCATGTACATACTGATGTATTCAGAAGGGCACCACACCTCTGTGGCATTTTCCCCAGAAAACTATAATCCCAGTATAATCACAAGAAAACATCAGATTAATCTGAATTGAGGGATGTTCTACAAAATATTTGTAGGCTATAATTTAAAATGTCAAGGTCTAGAAAAACAAGGAAAGATTGAGAAACTGTCAGATTAAGAAGACATGATGACTAAATGAAGTGCAGCGTGTTGAATTAGGTCTCGGAACAGAAACAAGATGTTTGTGGAAAAACTGGAAAAATCTAAATAAAAAGTCTTCTAGTTAGTATCATTCCAATGTAAACATCTTAGTTTTTTTTTTTAATATCTTTGTTTTATTTATTTTTTATGTGGTGCTGAGGATCAAACCCAGTGACTCAAACGTGCGAGGCAAGCACTCAACCACCTAGCTACAAACCCAGCCCTAACATCTTCGTTTTGACAAACCTGTTAACATTTACAGGAGGTGTTAGCATTAGTGGAAGATAAAAATAGGGCATAGTAATCTGTACTAACTTTGAAGCTTTTCTATAAATCTAAAGTTAATCCCATTTTTAAAAAGCTTCTGCAACCCTAATTCGTATATTTTATCTGTAAAATAAAACATTTCTTAATCCATACATATATTAAAACTTGTCAATGATGCAGAAAGAGAATACTACAAAATATCAGCTTATTAAAGATCAGACAAATCAGAAAAGCTTAAATGTATTTTATAAGCTTTGTAAGTAAAAACTTCCACAATTTCTTTAAAAACTGCATTTAGATGAATAGAGGATATCCTAGTGTCAACTAATGAAAAGATGAATAGGAAGGAATTGTTGCCTATAGGCAAAGAATGTGCGCTTATTGATCATTTGTGTGTATGAGAAAGATTTCCTTGAAAAGGCATGGCAACTACCTTTAATTTTTCCCTCAACATAAACTGGTTAAATTCTTTCTTAAACTCTTCAGAATTTACCAAATTTTAGCTACCACTTGCTACTTTAAGATTTTCTATGTCTTGAAAGAACTGAAGTTATAAAATGATGTAGGGCGGGGGGAAGCAACACATACCTGAACATTAACTGTGTGTAACTGGGAAGTGAGATAGGTGGTTTTCTGTTTTTCTTATTTTCCAGTTTTCTCTAATGGAGGGTGCAATAACCATCCTGTGGCAAGGTACAGATATTCAGGGCTCCTGACTGAATGAATACATAACTGGTATACTTTTGTTGAAGAACCAAGGTGAGGATGGCTTCCAGAGGACTCCACCCAACATCTTCACTGCTGCACGAAGGAACTGGCCCTGTGGAATGCTACCTAGGACTCGGGGCATAAGAGGTGACAAATGGAGCTGATGATGCTCACGATGTCTGGTGACAAGGGAATTTCTACCTTCCCAGAATCAGATGGTTCAAACAGGTAAAGACCATCTGTGAAACAATGGTGAGAGTATAGTAAGACCTGAGGTCAAAGTTCTCCCTGCAGTGCCCTAGCAACTACAACTGCAAACACCCCATGGCCAAGTTTTTCATACCCTGCTACCATCCCAACATGTCCACTGATAACATCTGCTTGGACATACTAAAGGACAAGTGGTTTGCCCCATGTGACATCAGGACCATCCCACTACCCAACATGAACAGCACTTTGCAAACACATGCTGCTAAACTCTGGACATACCCAGGGCCTTTAAATACCTGTAAGAAAACTGCTCAAATGTTTCCTGACACACCTTGTCCAGCTTTTCTTCTTGTGTTGCTTTCACTTTTTTCTTAGATGGTTCTTTCTCTGGTTTCTGTGTCTTAAACTATTTTTTTTTTTTTCTTTCTAAATTTTGCTTTGAGACAGGGTCTCATTGAATTGTTCAGGCTGGCCCTGAATTTGTAATCCTTCTGTCCCAATCTTCTGAGTAGCTGGGATTGCAGACCTGAGCCCACTGTGCCAAACTTACTACTTTTGTTTTGCTTCTGTTTGTCTCCATGCTGAGCCCTTGTGAAAAATATGTTAGCTGTGTTTGGCTTAAAAAAAAAAAAATCAATCAGGGTATCAAGTCTTAGGACAGGTATGTATAATCACCAGTATCCTTTATAATCTACTGTCTGTAAGACAATTATGAAGATGAAAGGATTTAAAAATAAATACCAATTCTACAATTATATAAACAAGGGAAGAAACCTGCATTAAGAAATTCTATTTGGTCTTTTGAGAAAAAAAAAATAGTAGATAAATAATAAATTAACTCCAATGTCTATAGCAAATGAAGAACTTCACCAAAGATTGATCACTGGGATCTTTTATAATTTTTCTATAATAGTCTGAATCATCTTTCCATTTTTAGTTTTGGCAGTGATAATGTTAAATACTCTAAATCACTCCACTCCTGAACTTACACTGAAGAATACACTGATTAACAAACACTCTGCACTAATGAAACTACCACTCATCCTTCTTTAATGGGAATGTATGTCTTAATTATGCTTCTTTTTGCTTCCTATTCCCTGCCCCCAGTACTAGGGATTGAACCCAGGGCCTTGAGCTGTAGCCCCAGCAATTATAGTTATTTTACAAGCTTAAATTTTCAATTTTTTTAAAGACAGGAAATTTTATTTTTTTAACTTTTGAAATCAAACATAAATGAAGCATATTAGGAAAATCATCGAAACTGGCAAAATCATATAAAGCTGTAATTTCATGAGAAAATCCTACTTAAGAGACTTTACAATAAACATATCAGATAACATGGTACTCAGGAACCAATTATTTCACTTAACTCCCAAAGCTACAAAGTTCTTGACAAAGACCACTGTATCTAATAGTATAAACATGAAAATATGAAATACCTCAGAGAAATTAGAGTATCTAGAGAGCATACTGAGCCTTTTTCTTATTCAGATCCTTAAAAATATCATATTCTTTGCCTTATAAATTTGGCAAAATCTCCTTTTAAATATCTGTACTAATGGTAGAGACAACCATAGACTAATGTTTAAAAAGGCCCTGTCAAAAGGATCCATGAATGAGGTATATTAATTACTCAAAAGAGAAAAACCGGTTACTTTGGATTTCAATTCATGATTGGAATTTAGAAATAATGGTCAACACATGTTCTGGATCAATTAAAACTTTTTATATTAGGTAACTTAAGACATAAGGAAGAGACAGATTATTTAGATTTTGATTTAAATGATAGATATAAACATATAAAATTTACCTTAATTGTATCTATATTACTATATATACTTCTAATACTTAGTACCAAAACTATTTTTTAAAAAAGAAGAGGTAAAAGCAGTTCTCCTACTACACATTTCACAACAAGAGACTTCCTATTATTTTTATGGTCTTTCCTGGAAAACATTGGAACAAACTTTTTTTTACATAGAAGTATTAATAATACATGCTTTCTCTTAAATCTAACTGGTCATAAATTACTAAATAAGTATTTTTTGTTTGTTTGTTTAAAAATAAAGGAGTCCAGGATTAAAAAAAAAAAAAAAAAAGAAAGAAAGAAAAGTCCAAGAGCCCATTACCATATGCTTTAAGATAATACCCATCAAGTATTAAAAGAGTTAATAAGAATACACTTAAATTTGGTGCAAATTTAATTTTATTAGACCTTACAATGAATGTTGTGGCATATTGTTTTCCATTGTGTGACAATTTATTGGCTGGCATCTGAATACAGTACTTCTTCTGAAAAATACACAATGGGAACTGACAAAAGAGAGAGAAACTAGTTGTTTAGTGATACATGAGGGTGGGGGGAAAAAGAAAAATAGAAAAAGATGACCAATTTAGTTTCCTTAGTATCTAATTTATAGTTCCAAGCAATAGTGCTGCTGTTACAATGTACAGAATATGGTATGATCTCATATAGCTCCCACAATTCTGAGAAAATTAATTACAAGCATTATCATACCTGTAAAATTCAGTCTAGGGTTTTTTTCTGGGCAATATGACTTTAAAGAGCTACTTTTCCAAATATAACATAAATAATTTCCCCAAGTCACAGTAAATGGAGGTTTCTAAAATATTATAAATTAAGGTAGCCACTTTATAAGTGAACAATCACCTAACATCAAAATCATAAGGGCACCAAATTATCTTTGCTTATTTGGACTTGTCAGATTTAAGGACAAGAAAAATGACTATTTTTAAATCTATAATCCATTTGTCTTCAGAAAGTAGACTAGTATCTGAGTAAAATGACCTTTTATAGAAATTATCAAAACAGTGGAACATCTAAAATTCAAAAGCCCCAACAGGGTATTTTTTGTAGAAATTTAATCAAACTCAAACATTAACTCCAGCCAACACCACCATGCTACAGTTTTATTTTGGCTTAAATGAGTACAATTAGTTCATTAAATATTTATTCATCTGTCCTTAAAATTTAAGAATTTTATTTTATTTGGTCTTACAATTTTAAGAATACTTTCAGATGATGGCCTTAACAGTATCTGAGGTCACTTTTATGAACCAACTTCCTCTAAAATAAAATCATGGACAAGTATGATCCATTAAACTGATTTTTCAAGAGCTCCCAATGGCATTTGTAGAGATGGAGAATTGTACCCTAATTGAAATAAGTCATTACAGTTATCAAGACTGAGGACTAGTTCTAAGTTACCTATTTTTAGTGGTGGAAAAATGATATTTTAAGAAATCCTTATTTTATATTGGAGTTGCACGATTCAAGTTCACCTGTAAAACAACGTTAGATGTGCCTTGCTCTAAGAATATGTAAAACCCACTCCCTCACCCCTGCCAAAAAAGGAGGGGAAAATATTAAATCACTTAAAAAAATCCAATTGTCATCTTTTACCTCCAAACTGAGATCAATTAATATAGATTCACTATACTGGCGAAGTTTTCATTTCTTTAAAAAAAGTAGCTCATGCATATATCTTATATCACAAGGTTAGAGGCAGATGATTTAAAAATATTTATGTCTGATATTTCTAGAACATCTAAATCATAAATTATTCTTAATATATGTGGCAGTTGAAATATTTCATAAAATTTGCCCAAAGTAGTAAGAGATAATAAAAGCTCTTCATCAAAAAGTTGGAGAGTGGCCATTGATAGCAAATCCTTTGCAATGGTGAAATTAAGTTTACAACCTAGTAAAAGAGTAAGGATATCTTTTTAAAAATCAAACCTCAATTATTTAACCAAAAAGTCTAATGTTCTTTTATTTATTAACTACTCTTCATTACAAGTTTCTACTGAATTAAGATGAAGATAAATCTAATGTAACCGTGTGCATGATGACTCTTTAAATAGCATTACATCAACCCTCAGAATAAAACATCAACCCCAAAATCCAAGTGGGTGATCCAGCTCATTTAAACTCACAGGTAAACTGAATTTTTCTCAAATCAATAAGGAGCTTTTTATTCAGAACAATTTCATTAAGACATTTTCAGGGCAAATATGCCACCATAAATTTTATTCTGAATAACAATAAAGTGCTGAATGATAATTACCTGAATCTTTTTTAGTAGTTTTCACTTATCTTTTCTTAAAAGAGCCCTTTCTGTGGCACTAGCAAATCTGTGAAAGAAAAGCGGGAAGGAGGAAGAGAGGGAGGGAGGGAGGGGATAGGGAGGAAGGGAATGAAGAAGGAAGGGCTAACTTTCAGTAAGGGAACAGGAAGCACTGCAACCTTTTGTATTTAACTGGGTTGACAAATAACTGAGACCAAAGTAATTCATGCAAGATATCTTGAAAGGTATACATAAGCTTGAAGAAAGAAAGAACACTGTTACTGACTTTGATACTATGGCAGTAAATTGCATAAAATACCTTAATTATCCTAGATGCCTAGATCTGGCTTGGCAAGCATCATGCCACCAACATGCTTTAGCTCTTTTTTGTAACAAAACGTGATTTGCAGTTGATGACTGAATATCTCAATGTGACTTATTAAGCTGTGTGATAAACTTTGAGGTTAAATTTAAGCAAGTTTTCTACACCTAATCACACCATCAGCACAAGCAGGACAACGCTGGAGCAGCATGAAAGGTGGGTCACTTTGGAGTCTTCCTTTTACTGCATGATATATTAAGATGACAGACCTAAATTTCAACTGGGTTAATGAGTTAGAATAGATTTGTTTCCCAAATTTAGCACACAAAAATTTCTGTGGATTAGAGAAAGAAACCTCAGATGTGAAGGAAAAAAACAAAAAAGCTTGAACTCAGATAGCAAACCCGCAGCTCTAAAAACTGTCATGCTACAAGAGTACTTTCATAAAATGAACTTTGTAACAAACTTAAGAAAACTGTGTTTTGAGTTGAAGTTGACCAACTGCTGCATAGAAAATACACTAACATACACAACAGTCAAGTTTAAGCCGGTGCATAGAGAAGATAAAGCACTTATGGTAACTGCAAATGGTAACAAGTCCATAAGGTTTATACTTTGTACTACCTAGCATGGGTCCATAAGGGAAAAATATTGTATTAGAAATGGTTAAGAAAAAATAAAATAAATAAAGTGGAAACAGGGGAGAAGCTTGGAAGAGAGAAGAAAGAAGCAGGAAAGAGACCTTCAATTGTATAAAATTCACAAACCAGTAAAGTATAAAGACACCACTGAAAAACAGTTAACTCTGTCCCAAACAACCAACAGCAAACAAAACCAGAATGGATAAGCCTTTGGTGGACAACTTTAGAAATTTGAATATGACATTACAATTTCTCAATAATTCACAAACAATATATTATATGGTATATTTATATTAAATACTGGGAAACCAATCCTGTAAATTTGATGCTTACAATGCATTAGCCGATGAGAGCACAATGATATTAAGCTAAATGAATGCTGGTGTTATCACAACAGTGCTCATTTATGAAACAACTGTTACAAATTCGTGCTTTAACAGTGCTTAAATACAGTCAAATTATCATCTATGAAGTGAAACAAAGGTCTCTAGCTTTTCTGGAATATGCCCTTTATAATATATTCTATGATTCACAATGACACGAGCAGCCAGACATTGCAATGTAGTATGATTTATGGGCTGGATCAAATTTTTAGCTATTTCCTTCTCATCCAGCAAGTCACTGGCAGTTTGTTTGTGCAAGTTTGTGGCATCAAAATGTGCACCTGATTTAATAAGGAGATTCATGATGTCTGGATGGTTGTTCAAAGCAGCGATATGTAGGGGGCTGTTGTCATCGGAGTCTCTGACATTCACATCAGCACCACATTCTATCAGTATCGCAGTAACTTGCAGAGATGGAAATTTACAAACAGGGTAGCGCCCTACACATGTAGTATTCTTGTCCACAGCCAGATGAAGAGGGCTGAAGTTATTCTTTCCCCTCGGATGCAGCTTAAGAAACCTGTAGATAGTCTGCTTTTTGAAATGGTCCTGTTCTAGAGTACAAGGAACTTTCTCTAACAAGCAAATTAAGTGCAAAATGATGGAAAGAGCCTTATTTAATTGTAATGGGTCAGCTGGACATTGAGTTTGTTTGATAGCTCGCTCTATTTCAAGGACGCTTTTGCACAGTATGCCCATAAGATCATCAAATGTAACAGTAGTACCCAGCAGGCCTTTAGCCCTATCCTGTAGCATAAAGGAGAATAGTTCTGCAAAAGATAATAAGCTGCTGGCGGTCATGGGGCTTAAGGGGTCCAAATTGTTCTGTTGCATATCCAAAGCATACTTCCATAGGTTGATGCATCGTTTGAAATTTCCAGAGTCTGCATAGACAGCGCCTCTATATCTAATATAGTAAGATGTATCAGGATGAGAAGGACCAAGAATACGTTCTCTAATTAATAGTGCCTGCATTCTCATCTCATCAGGATCAGCAATAAGACCTTCTAGCTCTTCTGCACTGTTTACCTCCTTGGCATAATCATAAGCCATTATTAGTGTCTGCGGTACTGGTTTACTAATTATATTAGTCCTATCACTGTACCTCATGTTCATTGCCTTTTTCCAGTATTTCAAAGCCCCCAGGAGATCTCTTTTTTTGTCTACAAATGTAGCTCCAAGAAGCTCTAGAGCATTGATACGTTCTGTCTTGCTGGTCTGTGCATGGTGTGTCAAAAAATCCACAATATTTGTGTGACCAGTCACACTTGCTGAGAGAAGGGGAGTCATTCCATAACCATCTTTTTCCATCTTTGCACAATACATAAGAAGCATCTTCATGATGTCCAAACTTCCAGATTCTGCACAATCATGCAATGCAGTATTACCTTAAAGAGAGGAAAACAGAAAGTAATATACTTTGAGAGAAAAAAATATAAAGTAATACATATACGTACTTTAGAATCTAAAGAAAAGCAGGCAACTCCAAGCCACCCTTAAGTAGGAGATATTTTAATTACAAAGAAAAAACAATTTTGCTCAGTACCTAAAATTAATATCTGATACACAGCAGGAGCTGAAGAAAATATTTGTTAATATTTTCTGAATAAATAACAAGACCAAGTTAGGTAAGGAAAGATATCCAAAGTCACCAGATAAAAGAAAATTAATCTAAGGCCTCTTGGTATTTTTCATTAATGCTTTCAGTGAATATTCTATAACTAAAAACAGATGAAATAAAATTAGCTAGCTATTCAGTTTTGCTGACAGTCACTTAACTTTATGGATCAGCTTCCCCATTTCTTAAGGAGAAACCTAGTATTTAACATCTAAGATTCTTCCGTTTGATTCTAATGGAGGTCAGATATTGTCAAGTGAGCTTCAGCTATTTTAAGCCAAAATTTGTGGTTACAAAGTACTTTCCCTAAAAGCCTCCCATAAGAAAAACTAATCCACTGAAATCTGAAAAACACGGGGGTGGTTCAATATGAACTTTGAAAGGAGACATCTGAAGTGTCCTTTCGTAATGAAATATTTCCTATTGTAATTTAATTTTTTAAACATTCTTTTTAGATGTACTAAATGTTCTAACACTGTCCTGTTCTTCCCACACATGAATTAAAACTGACAACAGGCACTGGCACATTAGGGAAAGCCTGTATGAAGCATATTAGGACATAAACATCAGATATTTTAGCTATGTGTTTTTATTTTTATTTATTTATTTTTTTAGTTGTAGATGGACAACACCTTCATTTTATTTATTTTTATGTGGTTCTAAGGATGAACCCAGTACCTCACACATGCTAGGCAAGTACTCTACCACTGAGCTACAAGTACAGCCCCTTAGCTATGTAAGTTTAAAAATAAGCATTTTACTAATTATCAAAAGAAATATTGATCTTTGATATTTACATACAACATTTGCAGAAATTTCAACAGTGAGTCATTTGGGGCATGTCTATAGAAAAAGAGTTCATTAACAGCATGCTGAGACTGTCATCCTCATAAAGACCTACTTGCAAGGTTGACCCTTGGCTGGCATCTGGGAATTTTTAACAGTTCTCTACATTGATATAAAACCCTCCCTAAAGGATAAGGTGACTTGCTGTGCTCCCTGCACCCACAATGCATGTCAAACACCTGGTTTCTTTCTACAGTCTGAAATTTTAGGTGTTATGCAAAGGGTGCCTACATGACCACCCTCCCAATAAAAACCCTAAAACTAAATGTCATGAATTTCCCTGGGCAGTGTATTTTCGCTGGTGGGGAGGAGTGTATTGTGTGTGCCTCTTCATAAAAAGGAGAAAGCATAAAAAAAGGCTGCACAGATTTTTCTAGACCTCAGCTGAAGCTTTCCCCCTAATGATCAAGTTCTGCATCCTTATTACATCATTGTAATAAATCTTAGCCATGAGTACAATTGTATAGTAAGTCATCTACAAACATGGGGATGGCTTTTGAGACTTCCGACACAGCTATGTGGCAGGAAGTTGTTTAAACCCGAATACTTCAAATAACAAACCTACTTTATCACTAAAATTAGAAAAAAAGAGTTATTATTCATTGGGACTTATATCTTTCCATGTGCTTGTCCTATTTTGTCTTCCATGATATCTGTCAGGACAACATCATTATTCCAGATGTTAATTCTGACCCAAAATTTCAATGATCTACAATGAAATGATGTCTGAAAATATATTTTGTTTGGCTGGGGGTGGGGATATACCAGGGATTGAACTCAGGGGCACTTGACCATTGAGCCACATCCCCAGCCCTAAATAAAATACAAAAATGTATTTTATTTAGAGACAGTCTCATTGAGTTGCTTAGCCCCTCACTTTTTGCTGAGGCTGGCTTTGAACTCTCAATCCTCCTGTCTTAGCCTCCCAAACTGCTGGGATTGAAGGTGTGCACCACCACACACGACTAAAAAAATGTTTTAACAATGTGTAAGGGGACCAAGCACTAAGAGTGCCTAGAACTTCTGACTATTGATGTTCATTTGTTTAAAATAATTTCTATTAAACACATCTACTACATCAAATACATTTCTAAACTATTTTGTTTTGTGTAAAACATTTTGAATTGAGCATTACAACTATTCCTATTTCCCCCCAAAACACAGGCAATAAATAAAAAGAAATCCCAATAGGAACAGAGGAACTAGATGGTATTCTTCTCTATTGAGAATAATATAAAAATCAAAATAATAATGCAGCAAAAGGCAGTTTTTAAATTAACTAAATTTCTTGAAATAATACAGCCTATGTATATTTTGAATACAACATTATACAGAAGGTGGAGGAGGAGGGTTTTGGGGGGAGGACTTTGGCACCCAGTAATGGCAGGGATAATGTATTCACCCACCCATTAAGAACTAGGAAAGATGAAGGAGCTCTTACCGTGCAATTGGTTAGCAAGTGCTATTTATAAGAACTAGGAAGGATGAAAAATGTATTTTTAAAAAATTGCTTGAGTTGGGTATGGTGGCGCATGCCTGTAATCCCAGCAGCTTGGGAGGCTGAGGCAAGTGGATATCAAGTTCAAGGCCAGCCTCAACTCAATAAGACCATTAAAATAAAAACTTTAAAGGACTGGTAATGTGGCTCAGTGGTTAAGTGCCCCTGCGTTCAATCTCTAGTACAAAAAAAAATTATTTTTGTTTTTTGTTTCATAGCATTTATGAGACAACAAGGGGGCAAAATCTAGAAGTGAGAAAACTAGAGAGACTTAGGATAGCTTTACCACAATGGCCTCTACCAATTCTGGAAGAGACATCTGAAAACTGAGGAGGAGTTTATTTATTTATTTATTTTATTTGGGTACTGGGGATTGAACTCAGGGGCACTCGACCACTGAGCCACAACCACAGACCTTTTTGGTATTTTATTTAGAGACAGGGTTTCATTGAGTTGCTTACTGCCTCACTTTTTGCTGAGGCTGGCTTTGAACTTGTGATCCTCCTGCCTCAGTCTCCCAGGCCACTGGGATTACTGGTATGTGCCCGGCCTGAACAGAACTTTTTTTTTTTTTTTTAATATTTATTTATTTGCTTTTAGTTGTACACAATGCGTTTTTACGTGGTGCGAGGTTAGAACCTGGGCCGCGCACGTGCTAGGCAAGCGCTCTACTGCTGAGCCACAACCCCAGCCCCCTGAACAGAACTTTTAATAGCCTCGCCAGGGTCTAGAGGCAAAAACTTGAGTCCACAGTCTACCAAAAAGGGAACTCCAAAAATTCCTCATACTTTGGGTTATAGCTCCAAAGGCTGGTACCTTAGGGAGTTAAGGTAAATTACAAATAGACAAGCCATCATAGGAACTCAAATAGAATTTAATAACAATCCAGGATGAGTATTATATGTAATCAAAAGCTATAAACAAATATAAATACTATTTTAAAAGAAGATATTATCATGCTAGGACTCAATTTTTTTCTTTTTTTGGCGGTGCTGGGGATTGAACCCAGGGCCTTGTGCATGCGAGGCAAGCACTCTACCAACTGAGCTGTATCTCCAGCCCACTAGGACTCATTTTTTTTAATGTTGATTATATGTAATAGTTGGTATACCCAATCAAAATATAATGGACATAAAACAAACAACCAGAATACAAAAACTAAAGAGAAATAAAGAGCTGAGAGCTAAGTCTATCATGATATTCAATTAATGTAAAGTAATTATGCTTAGCATATTAAGAGATTTTTTAAAAATTGAGAATTCAACAGAACACTGGAAATTACAGAAAATAACCAAATGAACATTCTAAAAGTGAAAAACTCAGTGGGTGGTTTTTAAAGTAGGTAACACACAGCAGAATAGAGAATTAGTACACTAGAATATAGGTCCAATGAAATCATACAGAAAAAAATCAAGTATGGAAAAGCAGGAGACTCTAAGAGACAGGGAACAATGCCAGAAGCATTAACATACATAAAACCAGAATTTTAGAGAAAGGAAATGGGCCAAAAACAATATTTAAGGAGATAAAGTTGGAGACATTTCTGAAGCTGATGAAAGGTTATACTATAAATTTAATAAGTTTTACAAACGCCAAGAAGGATAAATAAAAAGAAAACTACACTGAAACACAGCACAGCAGAAGTGCTGAAAACTAAGGAGAAGGAAAATCTTAAAACTAGACAAAGTGGGGAAATTACCTGCAAAAGAACAATTTGACAGCAAAGTTCTCACCAGGAACAACAGAAGCCAGGAGACATGGAATGGTACTTAAAAGCACTAATGAAAAGTAAACTGCTAACTTATAATTCTATACCCACATCATGAAATAAATGTGAAACCAAACACCATTTTAGGTTAGAAAGAAAAAACAGAAACTAAAATATTTACTACTAGCACACCTAAATATCATGGGAATATTCTTCAGGCAGAAGGAAGATGAGCCACTTGGAAGCCAGAGATGTGGAAATAAGTATCCACAAAATGAGTAAATCTGTGGATAAATCTAAAAATACTGACTTTAAAAATATCAATATCTTATAGAGCTTGCAATACATATAGAAGTAAATACTTTGATCATAATAACATAAAAGTAAGCAAGATAACTGCAGTTAAAATGTTCTAAGATCTCTGCAGTGTGGAAAAGGAGTAAAAAAAAAGTAGTAATCACTAAAGCAATCACTAAAATAATAGTTCCAGGGTATGGATATAGCTACTACATAATACAGAAGAATATATGGACATATCTACTACATAATGCAGAAGAAAAAAATTAAATACAAATAATCTGAAAGACAGAGATGATGACAATGATGACAAAGAATGCAAAAGAGGTAGCACAAATAAAAATGAAAAAGGTAGCTAGATTTAAATTCAACTATATCAGTAATTACATTAAATGCAAGTGAACTAAATGGTTCCATTAAGACAAATATCTAAAAATCACAAACTCCAAAAACTCAAAAGACATGTAAGATGTATCTTAAATATAAGGATAAAGAAATGCTGGAAGTGAAAAGGTGGTAAAAATATACCCTATGTATAAACTAACCACAAAAATATAATCTATATTAAAAAATACCCTATGTAAAAACTAACCATAGAAAGCTCTCTGATACTAAATTATCAAAGTAGACTTTAAAGCAATATACATGATTAGACATAAAAGAAATATTTTATAAAGATAAAATTCAAAATACAAAGATGCAATAACCTTAAATTTGTTTTCACCTAATAACATAAATTTGAATTACATAGAGCAAGAGTCAATAGGACTACAAGGAAAATCAGACAAATCCACAAACAGTACAACTGAATATACCTTTCACTACAGAAGACCAAAATCAGTAAGGACAAGGAAATTTAATGATAATTAACACACTTGATTTAAGGACTGAACAGCTGTAAAATCCCATTTTTTCCAAGGCTATATGAAGTATATACAAACACTGGCCATATTTTAGGCCATTAGAGGAGTTTCAACAAATGTAAAAAAGACTGCAATGAAGTTAGATATCAAAAACAAAAAGATAACCAGGATAATCTCTGTATGTTTGAAATTTAAAAGTTCACAAAATAACCTCAGTCAAAGAAGACGAGCCAATAGAAATTTAAAAAATGTTTTGATGGAATGACAATTAAAACACTAAATAACTAATCTTGTGGGACATAAAACCTGTACTTAGAGGTTAATGCACATACTCTTAAGTGACTATATTAGAAAAGAAGAAAGGCTTACAACAATAGCTAAGTATCCATTTCAAGAAGTTATTTGGAGGGTGGGAAGAACAAGCCCAGAAAAGCAGCAAATAATAAAAAATCAGAAATGAATGAAAAAGGTGTAAGTACACTAGCGCAGTATTTTTTATTTTCTTAATATTTTATTAGCTGTTGCACCTTTTTAAAATTACAAGTATGCAAAGTAGAGAAGATGAACATATTCTACATACAAATAAAATACAGATTAGTGGTAAAAACATAAACTCTTACACACAAATGCCACTTTGGTGTAATGATCATTTCTAAGATCATGTTAAATGCCAATCACACTAACCTCCAGTAAATAAGTTACATATAAGATAAGCCAAACCTCATAATAAAACTTGAACCTGAAGCCAGGCGCGGTGGCGCACACCTGTAATCCCAGTACTTTGGGAAGCCGAGGCAGGAGGAGCGAGAGTTCAAAGCCAGTCTCAGCAATGGCAAGGCACTTAGCAACTTAGTGAGACCATGTCTCTAAATAAAATACAAAAAAAGGGCTGGGGATGTGGCCCAGTGGTGGAGTGCCCGTGAGTTCAATCCCCGGTACCAAAAAAGAAAAAAAAAAAAACCTCGAACCAATCACATCACTTTACAACTCAAAAACTTTCATGCTTTTTCTAAGGAAACACAAGAAAATCTTTAGGATAGCTTTCAAAATTCTACAGCATTGATTCTCAAAGCACTATTTATGTGGAGAAGAGAGCAACAGAAATTTATGGATTAGAAAGCATGTTATGTGAAATAAAGATTATATCTTGGTTAGAATAGATACACTTAAGATACACTTTGGGATGTGGATTTTAAATGACAGAAATATTTCGAGATCCCAAAGCCTCCAGCCTCATTTCTCATTACCACTGCATTTAGCCAAGGGGATGGCAAAGGCTAATTTACTTATTTTTCAGTGCCAAGGATTGAACCCAGGGCTATTCATATGTTAGACAAGTGCTCTACCTCTGAGCTACACTCTCCAGCCAAATTGATTTTCAACTAATACACAAAAACATTAAAATTACATATACTGCCAGATGTAGTGGCACACACCTGTAATCCCAGCAATTTGGGAGACTAAGGCAGGAAGATCGAAAGTTTGAGGCCAGCCTCAGCAACTCAGCAAGACCCTAAAGAACTTAGCAAGACCCTGTCTCAAAATTTTAAAACATGAAAAGGGCTGGGGATATGGCTCAGTAGTTTTAAGCACCCCTGGGTTCAATCCTTAGTACAAAAAAAAAAAGTACATCTTGCTGGGCATGATGGCTCATGCCTGTAATCCCACCACTTGGGAGGCTGAGGCAGGAGGATCACTAGTTCAAAGCCAGCCTCAGCAATGACGAGGCACTTAGCAACTCAGTGAGACCCTATCTCTAATAAAATACAAAAAAAGGGCTAGGGATGTGGCCCAGTAGTCGAGTGCCCCTGAGTTCAATCCCCCCATACCAAAAAAAAAAAAAAAAAAAAAAGTACATCTTAATGGGGCAACATGATGTTTCCATACATTTATACTTTGTATAATGTTTAAATCAGACTAAAACCCATCTTTTAAAATATTTATCATTTCTTTATGGTAAAAACTTTAAAAATCCTTTCTTCCAACTTTTTGAAACATACTTTATCTACAGTATATTGTTTCTTGACAAAGTTGTGATCAGTACATATACAACTGCTTCCTGCTTTTCACCAACATCTTGGGCATTTTGTCATATTAATGTTACCACACGGTCTGGATAGGCTCTATAAACTACAAAAATGGTAGCCGGGCGCGGTGGCGCACGCCTGTAATCCCAGCACTTTGGGAGGCTGAGGCAGGAGGATCACAAGTTCAAAGCCAGCCTCAGCAATGGCCAGGCACTTAGTAACTCAGTGAGACCCTGCTTCTAATAAAATACAAAAAAGGGCTGGGGATGTGGCCCAGTGGTCAAGTGCCCATGAGTTCAATCCCCAGTACCAAAAAAAAAAAAAAAAAAAACAAACTACAAAAATACTACATAATTGTTTTTAAAGGTTAGTAGTGAAAAATTAAGGGGATGTGCCAAATCTATATAAATATTTCCTTGTCAATGGACATCTGCATTGCTTATAATTTTCATTATTAAAATTAGTGCCTAAAACGTCTAGGGCTGGGGCTCAGTGGTAGAGCGTTTGCCTAGCATGAGTGAGGCACTGGGTTTGATTCTCAGCACCATATACAAATAAATAAAATAAAGGTCCAACAACAACTAAAAAAAAGTTAGCGCCTAAAACAAATAAGGACAGATAACAGGCCAGATGGCCAGAGACTCGTGAAGAGGTTAAATGCAAAAGGGATGAGAATGAATATTTTATTATCTTTACTGTAGCAGTGGTATATGTTTGCTAAAACTTATAGAACTATATACTAAAAAGGGTGGATTTTACTGTGTGTAAGTAATACTTCAATAAACAAATGCCAAACAACATATACTGAAACTGAAATACGGGCCACTTAGGAGGCTGAGGCAGGAAGATCACTTGAGACGTCAAGTTTGAGACCAGCTTCAGCAATACAGTAAGACCACAATATATACATACATACATACGTACATAAATGCCTAGTTTAAAGTAGGAATTCAAATGTATAATGGATAAATATACATCTTCAATTCACTTTCAAAGGAATGAACTTTATTTATGTATTTATTTTGTGAGGTTGGGGATTGAACCTGAGGTCTTGCACTCTAAATGTTCTACTACCAAGTTATACCCCCAGATTTGGGAATAAACTTTTTTGAGTTCCATTTTTATAGCATTCATTCTAGCACTGAAATTAATGTTTAAATTTATATTACTTCTACTTCTAGGTAAAGGAAATGTCTCATGTCTGTTAACAAACTTTATTTTCTTTAATGACATGTTTCAATTTCTGGAATTAGACTTTCTATGTGTAAAATACTTTATGATAGCCAGTTGTTTGTTACATTTATTGTAAATATTTAACTCTATCAGTTGTTTCACTCAAGAATGTTAGATATATTCTAAGTATTGAATACAATTTATTGTGAAAAATTATTGTGGTAACACCCAAATTTAAAAATCAAGTGACTATGTTCTTGTGACTGATCTGAGTTGTTACAACATCAAAACATCAAAAACTGTTAAAATCATGTTTAATTTTTGCTGGGTAACATCACTGAGTTAAACTTTAGGTTCACAGCAACATATGCCAATTACTAGAGATTCAACTTGGGCATTTCCCAAATTTTCAAGCCCATTGAAAACATTCACATATTACAATGACTGTTCCTCCAAAAGAGTTTCATTAGTACCTTATTATGTCTTCCCTTTGTGTTCTCAAAGACAATAAAAAATTGAATAGATTTAAAATATAAATATCACCAGGCATCCTAGATGAAATCAAGGATATTAGTATTTAATAAATTTACCTTCAACTAAGGCAAAAAAAGAGAGTGAAAAAGAAAAACACATATTATACTACCCTCAATACCTGTTCAAGAAAAGGTTCATTTGGAAGAAAAAAAAAATTTAAGGTACTGATTTTTTTTTTTTTTTTTTTTTTTTTGGTACCGGGATTGAACTCAGGGGCACTCGACCACTGGGCCACATCCCCAGCCCTTTTTTTTTTGTATTTTTTATTTTAGAGACAGGGTCTCACTGAGTTGCTAAGTGCCTCGCCATTGCTGAGGCTGGCTTTGAACTCGCGATCCTCCTGCCTCAGCCTCCCAAAGTGCTGGGATTACAGGCGTGCGCCACCCACCGCGCCCGGCTAAGGTACTGATTTTATAGTGGAAGTTTTTATGATTTCTCAAAAGACATGTTTGTTAAATGGGCATTCCTCTAAAATCAAGCTAATGTCACAACAGGAAGTACCAATTCAATCACAGCATTTCTATAATTTTCAACTACGAAAGAACATAGTAACAGTACTAATAAAATTTGGAAAAATGAAAAGTAGCCACATTTGTTGGAATGTTTGGGGGTGGATATCAAGCACAGAAAATTATCAGAAATGCTCATGCATGAAAGCATAGTAATATTATTCAAGAAGTATCTGAAGTATGAATCTTCAGTGATGTTAATTTTATAGACACCTGTCTTGATAGCAGGCACAAAAGAGAGAATTCATGCTCAACTGTAAAAAGTTTCTTAAAATGGGATCAATGTTTTTTCTCAAAGTAGATAAGCCAAAAACATACCAGTATTTTGGATAAGAAATAGTATGAAGTTTAAGATTCTCGTTATCCATACTAGATGTTTTGGTTTGACTTAAGGATAAAGGGATGCAATTGTTATCCCACCTAAATTGTACAAGAACTTCAATTTAGTATATATATAAATATCTCAATTTGGGTAAAATTACTACAACTCACCAGGATCAGGATTAAGTTTCTAAGTTACCTCCCAAATTAATAGACATAATTAAGTAGTTTTTCAATAAAACAGAGATGTTCTCATAAGAATTGCAAAATGTTTAGTGAATGCAAAATGCCTATTATAATTTAAATTGCTTTTCTATCAATAACAATCCAACAAATTTTGCTCTTTGTAAAGTCCTTAAAAGTTAACAATTTTATGTATGTGTGTTTTTTTTAGTACAAGTCAAGC
Source organism: Tamias sibiricus (assembly GCA_025594165.1). Taxonomy (NCBI): domain Eukaryota; kingdom Metazoa; phylum Chordata; class Mammalia; order Rodentia; family Sciuridae; genus Tamias; species Tamias sibiricus. The sequence continues at coordinate 44,816,690 of CM046662.1, forward strand.
TTAAAGCTGTGCTTTTCAAACTTGAATGTACAAAATCACCAGAAGCTCATAGTAAAATGTAGATTGTAGCTCAGTTGAGCTGGAGTGGTTGCGAGTGATGTCTATGGTACTGGTCCTTGAAAAGCAAAGAATTAGAGGAGGAATTTTATTTTCTTATTTGCTACAGATATATTTGTCATATAGCTAACATATCCAATAGCTACATCAAGTATATAAGTTTAAAAGGAGGGCTAGGTTGCAGTCTTGTTTTATACCATTATTCCTATTTACTCTAAATTTAAATATATGCCAAAGCAAGAACAGAGTGTATTTTACAACTAGATTATACAGTTTCATTCATGGAAAGTTCATATGTAGTAAATGGTATGGGTAAACCCTACAGTCTATTCTTAACAATTTTCTTGTTTATGTCAAATAAGTGGTCCACGGTGATATTTAAAAAAAAAAAAATCAGTCTGAAAAATAAAAATCCAAATTACTATAAGCAATACCATCAAAAGTGAAAAAACAATCCACAGAATGGGAGAAAAATATTTGCAAATCATATATCTGATAAAGAACTTTGTATTTCAAATATACAAACAACTCTTGAAACTAGGTAATAAAAAACAACTCAATTTTAAAAGCATACAAAAAATATGAAGATACTTCTCCAAAGAAGATACACAAATGCCAAATATGCATATGAATTAAGTACATGAAAAGATGCTAAACATCATTATCCACTGGAAAAATATTAAACCAAAATCACAGTGAAATACCACTGCATATTTCCTAGGATGACTATATTTAATAAAAGGGTAATAACAAGTGCTGGAGAATGCTGGAAGTGCTGGAGAATGAATCCAAATTCATTCATTCAACAACCTGCTTTGAAAATGGTTTAGAGTTCAGTTCCTCAACAAGTTAGGGTTACCACATGACACAACAGTACAACCCCTATATATATATATGCCCGAAAGAAATGAAAATATCCATCTATAGAATTTATACATAAATGTCCATAACAGCATTCATTACTCATAAAAGCTAAAAAGTAGAAATAATCAAATGTCCTTCAATTGCTGAAGAGATAAAAGTGATTTAAACTGGGCACAATGGCTCATGCCAGTAATCCCAGGGGCTCCAGGAGGCTGAGGCAGGAGGATCACAAGTTCAAAGCCAGCCTCAGCAACTTAGTGAAGCTCTAAGCAACTCAGTGAGACTCTGTCTCTAAATAAAAATACAAAATAGGGCTAAGAGGATGTGGCTCAATGGATATATGCCCCTGGGTTCAATCCCTAGTATTAAAAAAAAAAAAAAAAAAAAAAAAAAGTCACAAAAGACTACATATTTTGAACCCACATATATAATACAGGCAAAGTTACATAGAGAGATTAATGGTCACTTAAAACTAGTACAATTCAGGGATCAGGGGAAGGGTGCAAGTAGCAATTGTTAAGGGACAAATATTTTAGGAAGGATGAAAAGTTGATTTAAAGCCAGGATGAAAAGTTGATTTAAAGCCAGGCGCAATGGTGCAGGCCTGGAAGGCTGAGGCAGGAGGATTGAGAGTTCAAAGCCAGCCTCAGCAATGGTGAGGCACTTAGCAACACAGTGAGACCCTGTCTCTAATAAAAATACAAAAAAAAGAGGGGAGGGGTGTTGGGGATGTGGCCCAGTAGTCTAGTGCCCCGAGTTCAATCCCCAGTACAAAAAAAAAAAAAAAAAAAAGAAAGAAAAGAAAAGTTGATTTAAGGTGATGGAGGCACAACTCTTTCAACATATTAAAAAGCCACTGAATTGTTTAAATGGATAAATGGCATATGAACTATACCTCAATAAGGCTATTTATTATTTTTAGTTTTTAGTTTTACAGTGTTGAGGATCAAACACAACCCAGCACATGCTAGGCAAACACTCTACCACTGAGCTACATTTCCAGCTCATTCAGCAAAGCTTTTTAAAAATCCAATTAATATAAAAAATACTTGCAGTTTTGATAAAAGTACAAGTTTTGATTAACAAACAGCAATTGAAGGATCTTATATTGTAATAGATTATTTGTCTGGAAACATTATTTTCTCTCCTCTTCAACCTGCTTCACACCAACCCACTTTTCCTCATCTTTGAAGCTAGACTGGGCTGAGCTGGGTCTAGAAGAGACCCACTAGTCAAGATGGAGGTTGGGGTACAGTTCAAAATACAGGACAATGCTGATCCAAGTTTTTCATTCCTTCATAACTATAATTTGTGTGCACTGACAGAGGTGAGAATATAGAGAAAGAAACAATTTAGGATATCAAAGCAGTACTAGAACTTTCTCTATTTCCCTTTCACATCTATATTCTATCATGGGAGATACTCAAGGCCAAGAGTTTATAAAAAAAAAAAAAAGAAGAAGAGCCCATGCCTGTAATCCCAGCACTTGGGAGGCTCAGGCAGGAGGATCACTAGTTCTAAGCCAGCCTCAGCAATGGTGAGGCACTTAGCAACTCAGTGAGACCCTGTCTCTAATAAAATACAAAAAAAAGGGCTGGGGATGTGGCCCAGTGGTCAAGTGCCCCTGAGTTCAATCCATGGTACCAAAAAAAAAAAAAAGTCAGTTGCAGCAATTTAGGGAGACCCTGTCTCATAATAAAAAAAAAAAAGTTTGTAAAAAGGGATGGGGATGTGGCTTAGTGCTAGAGTAACCCTGGGTTCAATCCCCAGTACAGCAAAAAGAGAAACAAATTGTTCCAAGAGTACTTACTATGTGCTATCTTCATTAATTCTTTGTATAAGGCACTAAACTAGAAATGTTCATAAATCCTTGAGCTCACAACAAAATTAAATGCTAAAAAATATTTGCATCCACAAAGGTAAGATGCAGGATGAGAAACTGCTTTTGAAGTGGGCCTTGATGAATTTTCAGGTCTAGGTAGAGCTAAAGGATGAGGACTCAATAATTAATATCTATAAAAAATCTCATCTAAAGACTGAAAACATTACAATTCAGACTTCATGGCAATCCCCTTTCCTGGCCAGTGTAGTTCACAAACTCCCTATTCAATCAGAACTCTTCCCAAAAGGAGGGAGAAAAGGGAGGAAGACAAATGTTTTGGTCAGATTAACATTCATGTAACTTCTTTATCTGGAGCCCTCCCTACCATTCCACACTCATCTTCCATCACAATATTATTTCTGTTACCTCAAGATCATAAATTCCTAGAACACCAGACTTCCCTGAATTTTATTTTAAGCAAACAAATTTAATTAACCAACATAAATCTGATAAACATGAACCCAGTGAGGGGACTATATACACCTGAATGTCAATAAGCAAAACTTAACCTCTCTTACATTAACATTGCTGCCACCAACTCGGAAATAGCAGTAGTATCTGCGATTACTCATTCTCACCAACCTCGGTTCAATTCTATGAGGATTCACAGTTCAAAATCCAATCTCCATGGACAGAGGACTTCATGACTCTTTCCCCAGTGAACTCAATTTAGCTTATCCAACTAAGATGTTAAGTCTCCCGAAGGATACAGACAAATGTGCCAGGAGATAAGTGAGAGAAAAGAAATAACATTTGACTTGAAGATCTGGGTTTAATGAATTCAATTTGTAAAATTATATAAACATTATTAAATCAAAATAAAACCAAAGATGACAGAATATAGAAATTTTAAATCCCTGCCTATTCCCTTTTACTTTCCCCTCAAGTAGGTGTTCTGAGATAAACCAAAGAGTTCTCAAAGTTAAGAAACAGAGAACTTCAGCTTTCAACACTCAGATAGTATTAAAGTACACTAAAATAAGTCTATATACCATGACATAATCTTTATCTTAGTCTATATCTTCATACCAACAGTTTTTTTTTAATTTACAGGGAAATTTTTCTTAAAATGTATATGCACTTACAGTAAGGGAAAACATAGGATTTTAAAAATTATTTCCTTGAATAAAATGCATCCATACCCTAAAATGACTATACTATGGGAGAGAAGTAATATGTGTTTCTGGATTTGCTTAGAACTACTTCAGAAAACAAAAGAAGGGATGAAACTCTTTTTTAAAAACTGGCAGATGTAGATAATTGTTGAAGTAAGGTGATGGATACAAACATGGTTCAACATTATACCTGTGGTTCTCTCCAATTATTTGTTATGAAATTTCCATAAGGAAAATAAAAAAACCACCCAAATTAGCTCTTTCTCAAATCTTTCTTAATGCTAACTACACCTATCCCATACCTACAGAGATTTTTCTTTTCCCTTCAAAGTTCTACCTATACCACTCATTTTTGGACACAATACCTTTATTTTATTTATTTTTATGTGGTATTGAGGATCGAACCCAGGTCTCACACATACTACCACTATGCTTGCTCTACCACTGAGCTACAACCCCGGCCCTATACCACTCATTTTTGACAATTACTACCTTACTTTGTTATTTCAAGTCTTCATGACTCTATTTATCTCCATACAGAAAGAACCACAAAATAGACTGCTATCAAGGAGCTTACAATCTTTCCTCTGTGAAATCCAACTCATTAACAATCTCACTTACCAAATATTCACTATGGACCAGATACTCTTCCTAATGCATGACAGAAATGCCAGGTCTCTGGCCTCAAAGAATCACAATATAATAGAATTGCAGTTAGATCACTCTCAATGTAGTAGAATGCAGTTAAATCTGTTATTTTTCTGCTGAAAAACTTGCTGGTTTACCATGGCATGACAAATAAAATTAACTCCTTTACCTAGAATTCATTTATCCAAATATGCCTCCTTTCCAATTCCTGAACCCTCCAAGTGTATTTATCAATGTACCTTTCCTTTTGCCATTTCCTAAGCCTAGAAAAGTACCAAAACCTCTCTGAAGATCTGAACCCCAACAATCCTTTCAATGCCCATTTTCTACTTTGATGATACATTCCCAGTCAGTATACTCTTTCTCTGAAATCCTACAACACAGCTTGTTTTTACCATTTCTTTAGCAGTTAACAATTATGATACTCTGAACATCCTCCAAAATGTTCAACATAATGTCTTGCCACATTTATTATTTCCAATTTACTTAATTACCCTCAGTATCTAATACGATTGACCCATGAATAAGAGGCTTAATCATCTAATCTCAACCTAGAGAGTGATGTTACTAGAACTTTCAACTGCTCAACTGGAGAGTTTTTAGAAACTTAAGATCTGCAAAGTCCAAACAAAACCAAACCAAAAAAAAAAAAAAAAAACCCCCAAAACAAACAGACAAAGAACCAAAGAAAGCTAATGACTATAACCCTGAAGTGCTGGAAAGAACTCTGTGAAAGCTCTGACAGTGCTTATCTAATTACTTCTGATTTGGAGTCTTTAGTTTTAAGTAGTAATAAACTCCAGCCTCAAAAATCAATTGTTATGAGTGTTAAATTACAGAAGTACTCCTGAATATCTCAAAGATTTTTCTCCCCTTTTAGAGTACTATGGGGGAAAAAAGGAACTTTTTGTTCCCTTAGGTAATAATTTGTTAGGGATAAAATATTTCCAAATATCTAATAGAAGAAAGCACTACTGAGGGCTGGGGCTGTAGCTCACTGGCAGAGCATTTGCCTCACATGTGCAAGGCACTGGGTTCAATCCTTAGCACCACAGAAAAATAAATAAATAAATAAAATAAAGGCATTCTGTCCATCTACAACTACAAAAAAAAAAAAAAAAATTGGAAAAAAAAAAAAAAAAAAAAACACTTCTATTGCACTTACCATATTGTGGTTTAAGTATCTGCTTATGAACCTGTCAGTCCAATCAAACCTCAAGAGCAAAAAATCAAGGACTAGACATCTTTTCTTAATCATCTTTGTATATCTTATGTCTAACAACCTGGCACACTGAGGGACTCAAGAAATGCTCTCAATTAATGAATGAATTCCACCTTAAGTTAAAACATGTTCGAAATGCTAACAGTCTGTTAAAAAGTAATGGAAAGAGGGGCTGGGATTGTGGCTCAGCGGTAGAGCACTCGCCTAGTGCGTGGGCGACCCGGGTTCGATCCTCAGCACCACGTACAGATAAAATGCATTGAATAAAACGCATTGTGTACAACTAAAGCAAATAAATAAAAATATTTAAAAAAAAAAAAAAAAAAAAAAAAAGTAATGGAAAGAGGTTAAATAGTATATTCAAATGTCAACTACCTGTTAAAAAGTAATGGAATGCAGAAGTCACATGCATTTTGTATTGGCATTTTCTTTTTTCAGAATATTTCCATGGATGATAATATGTAAAGTGTTCTAAGAAATTGGGCTAGGGATGAAGCTCAGTAGAAGAACCCTGGCTTAGCATGCAGGAGGCCCTAGGTTGGATCCACAGCACCATCCACACGCCACAAAAAAAGAGAAAGAGATAGCCCATTTTATCCTTAGTTATATCAGTATTTTCCACTTTTTGGGTGGAACTTCTTTACTGCTCTCTCAGATCCTTCTCCTGTGTTCCTACCTCAGTTTCAAGTGGTTCCTGCTTTTTTGATTACCATTCACCAACTAAAACAAACAAAAACCCCAAAGAGTCAATGAGAGAATAATTATCAAAAAATCAAAGCTTCAGGATCTGAGTGAAGGAGGGTGCATATTCACTTGAATCTGCCCCCAACATTCATAGATAATCACTCTTGAAATTAAATGGACCATGAAAAAAAGTTAAAAGTGCTGCACAAAAGTGATAAAAATCTCTATTATGTATATATATATGATTAAAATCTCTATTATGTATATATATATTATAGAGATTTTTATCACTTTTGTGCAGCACTTGTGTATATATATATATATATATACACACACACACACACATAAAACTAAGGCTATCTGAAACAAGTTCTGGTATGCAATTGTTTTCTCATGTGTACTTTTTTTTTTTCAAAGGAGTACACATTAGATATTGATTCTGGAGAAAAAAAGTGACTTAGAATTAGCAGAGTAACAAAATGGAGCATTCACAACCTCACATACAAACCTGTAAGATTAGGATGGTGATAAAGGGAACATTCTTCTGAAATAGCTTAGAGGTAACAAAATATTATTCAGTTTATTAGGAGAAAATGCTGACAAAAATATGAGTTATTTATATTCTAGTTCTCTCTTACACTGTGGCTCCAGAAATAAAGCAGCTTGAAAAACAAGGGAAATAATATCAATCTCACCTCTCCAATGACATTAAGATTTTAAAACATACCCTGATTTGACTTAAACATAGGAGTTTACCAATAATCTGAACATCACTAAGCTGATTTAAAAATAGCCAAAAGAAACCACCAAAAAAATCCAACAAGCAGGTATACCTTTTAACCCTTTCACTTTTCCAAATTTCAAAGCATTCCCAATATTAACATGGTTAGAGACTTTAAAAAAAAAAAAGTCATTCTTTTGACCCAACAACCTACCTCTCAAGATAATCAGAAATAAAAACACTTATGATAAAGAATGTTTACAGAAACTTTGTCATATTGAAAAACCAGCAGCAACATAAAACTCCATTTAAATTACAGCTATAATTAATGACATTAAAGATAACACTTATTAAGCTAAAAACCAGGTTACAGAACAGCATATAAAACTGCACACATATATATGTACACAAAATTCAAAAACATCTTTGGATTAACTGAGTGCTGGGAGTTTGTGAGATTTTCACACTTGATCTGAAAAAGAATTTCTAAAAATCATGATTTTGTATATTTTTACAATTAACCTTTAAAAAAATCATACTATTGTCAGTAAATATGCTTAGTTACTAATGCAGTACCCCCAAAATGTGTGGTTTACCTCTCTGAATGGCAACCCTACACTATCACAATTATAAACACATCACTTTGATTCAGCAATTCCAATACAGGTATTTATACAACAGCTATTCTCACACAAGTGTGCAAAGACACATTTTTGTTCAAAATGTTTGTGGCAGCATTATTTATATTAGCACAGTATGGGATATGACCTAAATGTCTATTAATAGAGACTAAATTATGTACATTTATACAATGAAATACTGTACGGCTGTGAAAGAAAAGTAAGGTAGTTATGTGTGTTGAAGATGAATAACAGCCAAGATAAATTATGGTTTTAAAAAATAAAGACAGAACAGTATGTATCAACATTGAGTAGAAAGAGAAGAGAGGGATGTACAGACCAGTATACTTGTATATGCATAGACTATCTAGAAGGACAAAACAAATAGTGGTTTCCTGTGTGTTGGAGATCTAGAAATCAGGGGTAATAACACTTATTTTTCCACTGTAATCCACTTTGTATTATTTGAAAAATCTTTAACATATTTACGCTACTTTTAAATTTTAACAGCTTTTAAAATTTAATGGCTTTTAAAATAGTAATATTGGAATTACTCTGTTGTTGAATAGAATTATTTAAGGAAAATACAGTTTTCAAGAATCAAAATTATGTATGAAAAGTAGTTGTTTTAATTTAAGAGTTTTAAAAAATTCTAAATTATCACTTGCTCCTTGTGGCTTATTAAAATAGATGAAAATGAAACACAATTGTTTAATGTTCAGCTCTTCTCTGAACAAAGGTCTTTACATTGTTGCTATTCAACAAATTCACATTTAACAGTCTTGTTTTGCTTCCTCAGTACTGAAGCAGTTTTTAAAAATCTGCCTTCTCTTTTGCTATATTTAACATATGTTCAACATTAAAGGATTTTCTATTGACTACAAATAAATGTGGAATCAGGAAATGGATATTATCCTTTTCCACTGATATTAATCCTTTCAGGTCAGTTTGGCCTAGCCTTCCCAGACAAGAGTAACAAATGAAATGCCTACCTAGAACAAACAAAATGATGACTCACTAACTATAGTAGTTTCTACGCCAAGGTTGTTCTTAAAAATAAAAAATAAAATAAAATAAAAATAAAAAGCTTGAGAAAATGCTACTACCTTTAACTAGAGTCCCAAACAGATTAAATTATAGACCTAAAGGCTTAGATCAATTACCATTAACATGATCTGTAACTGTAGGGAAAAAATTCTTTGTAATTGGAATTTACTCCAAATAAAAGAACACACTGTTTAACATAGTGACAGGACTTTTTTCACACTTGCTCAATGTATTATCCAATATTAGAGAAAGACCGAAGGTAACACTAGAAGAGTTACCTAATCGAAAAAAGTCTGTGTTGGCTAACTCAACACCAATGCTTATAATTATGTATCAAACTTCCTTAAAATAAGTGGTAGACAAATTAAAAAATTAAAAATAAAGTTGAACTCACCTTTAACACTTTTTCTATTAACATCTGCCCCCTTTTCAAGTAAATACTGAGCAATCTCTTTATGTCCTTTGTAACATGAAATCATCAAGCAGGTATGCCCATGCCGGTTTGACACTTCCAAATCAGCTTTGTGTTCTACAAGGTACTTCACTATTTCCAAGTGGCCATCAAAACATGCAGCTCGAAGAGGAGTTGAATTGGTTAGAGTCGTGTTGTTGACAGATGCTCCATGATTTAACAAAGACTGGACCACCTTCAGATGTCCTGCTGCAGAAGCCGCCCATAAAGGGGGTGCCCCCTCAATGGTTTCGCCATCGAAGTTGACAGAGCCCCCGACTTCTATGGAGGCACTGCACTGCTCTAGGAGAAATTCCACCATGTCGAGATGCCCATACCTGGCAGCCATCAAGAGTGGCGTGGCCCCATTTGTTTTTTCAGAGATCAAGGAGGAAACCTCCTCTTTAGATTTGCTTGCCAACAACTTGGTGAGAAGCCGGAGTTTGCCATCCCGCGCTGCGTTAAACACTGCTGTCTTTAGATCCATTTATGTCCAGTTGAGAGGCTGTGCTTTATTCTTCAAAGCAAAGCTCCGGCTTAGCTCTTAGCAGGCAAGAGTTACAGGAACCAAAGTTCAATGTTAGTCACTGCACCCCAGAACGGATATAAACCCACGGAGAGTATGTTTTGTCCTATTGCTTCCAACATCTGATAACAAGAGCACCAAACTAAAGAAAGAAAGAAAAAAGTAGCAGTTTTGAATTTTCCATAAGTAAAGGGAAAGACACTAGGTTTTCTTAATTTCTAACTAGTGTGGGAAGAAACGGGGGGAACGGGGGCGGGGGTCCGTACCTTAGGGGCTAGCTAGTCTGTCTCCCTATACACACACACACACACACATACACGTGGGAAAGGAAAATACAACAGGGTTCACAAGAGACCCAAATGTTTTGGTGGGAGGCCGTCTCTTTTCCGTGTGCGGAAAATTTAAATACTACAGGCAACTGGTTTTCTTGTCTCCAGTTCTCACCAGCCAAGCTTTGTTCTAGTTTTGCTTTGCACACACCCAGGGAAAGTACAATCGAAAGAGACAAGGAGACGAGACAGGTTCAGAAATATTTCTCTTGCTTGCATCTGCAGAGGAGAGGGGGGCCAAGGGCGCCAGGCTGGAAGGCCTCATTGTGGTTGGGATGGGTTTCGAAAAGGAACAAAAAGGTCGGGCACACCAGTCGCTGGGCAGCTAACACCAAAGCCCTCACTCCAAGGTTTCCTTTCCTTTAAAACTCGACGGTCTCAGGAAATCCGGCTGCGTTTTAGCCATTAAGTTTGCCCGCCTCATTTTGCGCCCCCCCACCCAAGAATCTGCGAGTTCCCCAAACCACAATCGCCCCTAGATAAGCCCCGCTGTACCTTTCCCAGAAACCGAGAACCCTTCCCTAAACTATGCGACCGATCACGACCTCCTCCCGGGGTCTGACCAGACCGTGGCCTCCAGCCTGCCGCTCGCCTGCCACTCCCGGGGGCGCCCTCCTTCCCGCCCAGGCCTCCCAGCGGGCTCAGGCCGCGGCCCGGGCCCTGGCAGGCCGCCGCCGCCGCCGCCACTACCTGCCCGGGGGCTAGTCCTTCCCGCTGCCGCTGGCCGCTCGGGCTCGGGCCGCCCCCTTCAAATGGAAACCGTTGTCCCCGCCGCCGCCCGGGCCGCCCTGCTCCGCCTGCGGCCGTACAGTTCCTCCATGCCCCGCGCCCCAGAGGAATGAATCCGGCCGCGCTGCTCGCCCCCGCCCCGCCGAGCTGCCTCCCGCCCTCCCAGCCTGCTCGGGCTGTAGCGGCTGCAGCGGCTGCCGCGGCGGATGGTGTAATGGGCTGCGGGCCGGGGGCCGGACAAGCCAGAGCAAGGCTTCACATCACTGACGCTGCAGCCGCGCCATTGGGCCGGGGGAGGGCCGCGGCCGCCGCGAGCTGCCTAGGGGCGGGGCGGGGCGCCGTGGCTGGGGCGGGGCGCCTTGGGAGGGGGAGGACGTGTCTGCGTGCTGGGGGCGGGGCGCCGTGAGGGGGCGGGGCCGTGCCGCAGCGGCCCAAGGTAGACCAAGAAGCTGCGGAAATCTCGCGTGCTCCCCACCTCTGCTCCACCTCTCTGCTTTCCCTACGCTGGCTTTGGGGATGCTGGGTGCGCTCCCAGGGGTCTCCGAGAAGTCGTACCCGGTACTGTTCTACTCATCTGAACACTCTCAAACTAGTCTCCTCTCTGCTTTCTTTGGTGGGCCTTGAATATACCGGGCTCATAATTACACGTCAAAATAAACACTCAAGACAAATTTCAAAAAATGAGATTAGCTTTGGAAGCTACCAAACATGACTGATTTAAAAATATATATATGGTCTCTAAAAAATATAAAGACTATAAGGAATTAATTGTAAAACCTAAGAGCAGTATAAATTCAACAAGGTCTAGTCCTTAAATTCTAAATAATAAAACTATGTAATGAAAGATAAAAAGTGTACATGGATGAAAGGAATTACTACTTAATACAGCAAGAAATAAACTTATGGAATTCGTGACGTTAAGACCTGGAATTAAAACGGTATTAAACAAGGTTGAAGAAGAATTTCAATGTGTTAGGGGAATAACAACCCACAATGTATCATGAGAAAACAGGATTTTTGAAAACGGACCTTCAATCTCTTGAACACTATTTGGCGGGATTTAAATTCACAACACTCCTTAGTACCACTGGGAAAAAGAATATTAGACAGACCTTCAGCATCATCAATATGATCATCTTTCTGTTAGAAGCCATGCAACACTAAACACATTTTATTTTAAAAAATCACAACCTCATTTTTGTATATTATAGTATTATCTAGGAGTTTATGTAGTTTTACATAATTGAATCATTTTCATACAGATATGTATTTTGCTTTTTAACCTTGGCACACTAAATATTTCTCATGGTTTTATGGTCTTAGTAATGAGTTTTAAGTGAAGCAAATATTTCCCGTAGGAAATATTAGCCGTTATATACATTCAACATCAAATTGCCCGAATTGAAGTTGAGCTTACTTCCACTAAGAAAAAAACATGAAAGAATATATAGTATAAAGAATGAGAGCAACCATCTAAAGAAACCAAGAGGACTGGCTGTTTTATCCCTATCATACAGGTCACAGTTCTATATTCCTAGGTTGTAGCTACCAGGTATGGTGTCCCAATGGAGACCTAACCTGAGTTGACTTCTCTCTTTCATCTAGTTCTATAAGATGATGTAAAAATTTATATCTCTGGTTTTCAAACTGAGGTGTGTATCATCCATAGGATTTTCAAGGGATAGATGAACATAGTTTCTGAATCTTCCAACTTAAACACCTAATATTCTATTCTAAAATCCATTGCTGGTGAAGAAACACAGACTAAGGTGCCTTGCTGGTTCATTTCCCAACTCTTTCACAACAGCTGTGTCTTTCTTGATTTGCAAATAGAAAAGCATATCTTTTACTCATAGAGAGTCTTAAAATGACGTGTCACTCTGTGATGTAAAAACCTCAGGGAATCTTTGCCAGTTCTTTATGAATTTAAAATACTGAGCTGTGTTGAGAAATTATGTACTTTGAATAGCTGGTTTACAAATTCTCTTGCAAGTTAGATGATTTCCAAATAACTGCTTTCAACAGAGTATGACCTAATGATCACTAAGTATAAATTGGAAAGAGTTCGAAGAATTGAGTGATGTTGATATACAGACAGAAGTCCTTATAGACCTACTTACTTATTAATGTGAAAACATTTTCTCAGAATTTATAAAAATGAAAAATTGAGAAGACATTGATGCTGAACTGTTTCATTCTAGTAAAAAGTAGTATTTAACCATAAATGCCTGCACTAATTGTAAAATAAAAAAAATCACACTTAACAATTATAAAAATTTGTAATATATTTTGTATTATTTTGGATACTTGATTATTACTAATAAGTGTAATGATGCCTCAGTCTAGATGAAAATATTTAAGTACTTATATTCTTACAAGTCATAGAAAATTTAAAAATTTTAAATGTGTTTTCACTGCAGAGATATAATGTGATTGATAAAAAAAATTAAAAATAAAAATACATTAATTAGGATTTACTCCTGAGGGATGGAGATATGAAATGGAATTATGGGCATAAAGAGAAAAATAAATTATGTAAAATATCCTATGAGTTTGTTCATATATTTTTAAATGGTTGATGGAAAACATAATTACTATGGTTTAGATTCATTTATAAGTACAACTGTTTTACTTTTAAATTTTTAATTTTTACAATATGTGGGAAATTGCATCATTTGCACCTACTTAAACTTAACATTAAATTTATTTAGATGTCAGTTGAGAATATCCAAGAAGGTAGCTGTTGTGCATGTGGATAGAAATATTTGAGGACCTCTGATTTATTTATCAACCTTCCATTGGAAGTTGTTTCCTTTTCTAAAGATTGTGGCAATGTTTTTTCTTCCCCCTTTTCCTTATTGAGAAACTTAACTAAATTTTCTTTTACTTTTATGGTGAAAATCCTTTCACTGGGTTTCTAAATATCCATCTCATCCCTATACCATCACTGTAAGTCCAGAGGAGACATTAACCCATACCTGAGAAGGTAGTGGAGAGGAGAAATTGGAATAGCAAAGAGGGGGCAACCTTATTACTAAAATAAAACATAATCAGGCATCTAAGTGTTTTTCTTCTCACACTTTGCCTTGGGATAAGTTTCCAAGAACTGGATTACATACACATATATGTATTTTTTTGATCATGAAGAAAATGTACATATACATTACATATATATATATAAATCTATGTATGTACATGTATACATATATGTGTGTATATATATATATATATTTTCATACTGCTTCCTGGAGAGTTAGACCAATCTGGCACATCATGAACAAAGGAATGTCAGCTTTACCAAGGCTGGTTGGACAGGTTTGAATCAAATCGTACTTTGCTCCATTGTTAATTGAGAAACTGTTTCAATAAAATCTTTTCTAAAAAAAAAAAAAAAAAAAAAAAAAACCTTCCCCAATTTGATGTTATGTTTTTTAAAATTCTGGCTAGTTTCACATGTGTAAAATGGTATGACAGAGTTTCCAAAATTTGCCTGTTCACCCTTTGATTTTTTAATCTCATTTCCTGTAAACAGTAGAGTATTTCATCTACATTATTCCTTCTGAGAATTTTCAGTTGTTCCTGCCAGTCTATGTTTAACCCAGAATCCTCAGTGAAATAGTCTGTTTGCATGATTTTGGCAAATTTTGTTAACTTGGTCTAATTTGGGGAAAAGCCAGAATTAATTTAAAAAATGCCTCTAGTTTTGAGTAACTAACTGAACAACAGTTCAAGTTAGAAGAGTATGAACTACTTTCCTGCTTTTGAGAAATTGATAATCTGTGGGAGATTTGCAGCTATAAACAGATTAGAGCAAACTATGTATCTAAACAACAGTGAGAGCCCAAAGTACAGAGCTGCTAACTCTGGGTAAGTCTGAGAAGGAGGTGATGGTTAAACTGAATCTTAAAGGATTTGTGAGAGTAGCCCAGCCAAGAGGCAGTAGTAAAAGAGAGAAAACACTACTCAGAAAGCAGGGTGTTGAGAGAAGCCATGAGGTGGCCCCTTCATTCTTCCTTTTCCTTCTTCATCAGCTACAGAGTGGTACCCTAAACTACCTTTTGAATGCACAGAAGTCCCTATTCCCCTGCATCAAAGTGCATCCTAATATACCATTTCTTATTTCTGCAGCTTAAGCATAATTTACATTGTCTCATTGCCACTGCTCTCTCAGAGCTTTTAGGAGTGCTGTCTGATTAAAGTTATCTGTTTAAAGCAAGAATAGTTTCCTGGGGTACTAGAATTTTTAGAAGGAAATCTGTGAGTCCAGGTGAATCTTAAAATTTAGAAATATTCAGGGCAGTGTTTGTTTAGCAGGGACATTCCTAGGGTCCCCTTAGGTATTTTGGTCTAGTCTCTGCTTCCCTGAATGATATAAGATAAAGAGGCAGTAAATTAGTAAATTCTGATTATTTTCTCTTGGCACAGTCTCCCTTTTTGGTATGGTGCTATTATTTTATTCATCATGTCATTACAAGCTAGAAATCTTTTTTTTTTTCCTTTTTGTTAGTATACCCCTGTATTGAACCCAGGGAAGTTTAATCACTGAGCCACATACCTAGCCCATTTTATCTTTTAAGACAGGGTCTCACTAAATTGTTTAGGGCCTCACTAAATTGCTGAGATTTCCCTCAAATTTGTAATCCTCCTGCCTCAGCCTCGGCAGTTGTAAGGATTATAGGCTTTCTCCATCATACACAAGCTAGAAATCATGTATCATTGTAAAAGTGTTTCTTTCCTTTGTTATCTAATTTCCTGAAGTTGCCAGGGCCCTGACTCTAGTTTTCCAGGAGTAATGGATAAGAAAGAATGGAAAGAGTCTTAAGAATCAGCTTCTTCCCCCTCCACATTCCAACCTGACCCACCCAAAGATGGTCCAAGCTTTCTCTTAGACACCCAAGTTTCTTGGAAAGATGAGGATATAGTTGGTAACTTGGGAGCAAAGGATCTGTTCTAAGAAGTTCTAAGAGTGAGACAGATGAAGGAGGCCAGAGTCACCCCAGATATGAGGCCACTGTCAGCAGCAAGCTCTGTTCAGTGCACCAAAAGCAGCTGGAACTGATCCCTGGATGTTGATGACCTTGGCTGAAGCTTCAGTCTCAGTCCTTCCTCCTGTCCTAACTTCTGCTGTGCCTCCAACTGGCTGCTTACACGTGCGTGAGTGTCCATCCAGTCAAGCAAGAAAAGCTCCAATCTCACCAGTAATTCCTTGGCTTCATTCCCAGGATGCCTTAGGAATTCAGAAACCATCTACCTGCAACATCTATCCGTCTTATTTCGTTTTTATCAATTATTGTATAGTCTGAATGAGCACCTCTCTCCCAAATTCCTTATGATCACAGCTAGACCATCATACATGCACCTAACCAAGGTATATTTTACCCAGTCCTTATAAAATGAAAAATCCATCTCCACTTGCTGCCGCAGAATGGGATTCTATATTGTTGTTTCTTAGAATATGGTCCACAGAGCTCAAGTAATTTGTTAGAAAGGAACATTCCTGAGACCAACTTGCAGAAATTCAGATTCACTAGTTCTGATAGGAAGCATAAGATTCTGCATTTTTAAGAAATCCTAGAGATGAGTCTTATGCCTACCAAGTTTGAGACCCATAGCCTTATTGGTCCCTGTACTCCACTTTCTAAAGAGAAGTTACTATCACAGGTGTAAATTCCTATCATTTGTCTGGCTGCTGTGGTGTCCCAGCCATCCTTCCTTCTCATTAAGTTAGGATCTGCTCACTAGTACCTGTTGGGCAGAAAATTGAGGACTGCTACAGAGCTCATCATCCCAGGCTGGCAATATATGACTTTATGGCTGATGGTCTTTCCTACCAACATAGTAAGACTCTGTTATTAGTGAGTTTATCAGCCTGGCTCACAGCCTGATGAGCCACACCCTAAATGAGGAACTCTGGTCTTGAGTTCTCTCTCACCACCTAAACTGATGGCAGATGGAGTCAGGCTGTTATCACTTAGAGACATATGAAACTAAGCCCGAAGTCATAGGAGCCACATGGTTTTGGAGCAGGAATAATCAGATGTCTTCTAACCCAATCGCTTACTTGTTTCTGAACAGAACAGGGAATCCCTATTGCCTTCCCTGCCTGGGTCTTGGGCGCTCCCAGGACCTCTCTCAGTCTTGAGGAGAAAGCCTCAGACACTATGGCAAAGCCCCTGTTGGCCAGACCCTAAATAAATATCTCCTAATGCTTTATTTATTTCAGAGCCTGCAAAATGAATTTTGCTTTCACAGTCTCACTTCTTTGGTGTCCTTACATCCTGCCCTAGCTCCAGACTTTCATTCAAATCTGGCTTCCCACCACATCCACCAATATTGTCCCTCCCTGCAAGGAGCTCCCAGGCACCTCCTTGGACACTCAATTTGAGTCATTATTGATGATTAATTTTCTGACAAGATGAGCTTCTTCAGCACCCCCAAGGAGCCCACAAATTTAGAATTCTTATCCATCCCACCAGTGGAATCCATTGTTATAGTGTAGAATTTAGTAAGATGATTTTACTCTAGGATCAGCTCCACTTCACTTCCCTCTGATTTTCTGAGCACCTGGTTACTCCCTGCTGACTCTGTGCCTGTCACTCATCTTTAGGTCTTTCCAACACAGGCCCCGTGTTTCATGCTGACACTGTGAAAATAATCTCAGTGCCTCAGCAGGGTCACTTGCCCTGACCCCAATCCCTCCTGCTTCTGATTTCTTTATCCTACCACCAATTGGCATTTCCAGCATGTCTCATCCCTACTTCAGTGCTGAATTCAACCCTTATTGTAAGAACCTTCCTCTTGATTCTTGCTGGAGCTACCCATGAACATAACTTCAACTCCAATGCTTCTGATTGGAAACCCCCTGGCTAGTTGTTTCCTGACTGTGACTGAGGCTGCTATGCCTCTTGTTTATTTTCTATTCTTTTATCTTATTTATTTATTTTGGGGACAGGTCTCACTAAGTTGCCCATGCTGGCTTCAAACTCATGATCCTCCTGGCTTGGGCTCTCAAGTAGGTGGAATTACCGGTATATTCCACCACATCTAGCTTCTGCTGTGCCTCTTGATGAGAGTGACTCCTCTCTGGCTCTTCCAATGGCACTATTCTTTGCCACTAGGTTAGAAAGTAGACCTTATGCCAAGTATTGGCCTCTCTTCCTGCCACATAGGTCCAGAGTATCCCACTGTACTTATAACCAAATCTTGAATTGTGCTTTTTAACCAGAAGGGGAAGAGCCCCTAGTGCCAGTTCTGTGAGTTCAGTACTCTAGGGGAGCACCCTGGGGAACATCTGAAGACTTACATTAGTGATAGATCTGTGCTACAGACTCACAATTCTCTCCTTGAGAAGTGTAGATCAAATCCACAGGAGCAGACTGGCAGATGTGTCCTTGAAACTGAGTACTGACTGCTATGTACCCATCCCATTTGGGCTCAGTACAGCTAATGAGTTAGTCCTTACTTATTTTAATTTGAATACATTAATATTTTTATTCTGTTGATTTATTTTATTTTATCTTATTTTTGCAGCACTGAAAATTGAACTCAGGGTGCTATACCACTGAGCTGCATCCCCAACCCTTTTTATTTTTTATTTTGAGACAGGGTGTCCCTCAGTTGCTGAGGCTAGCCTCAGTCTCCTCAAGTAACTGGGATTAAAGGTGTGTGCCATTCACCAGCTTATTTATTTTAACTAATAATTGTTTTCCTATGTCCTTTAGACAATCAATTCCTTAGTCAGAGGTATGCAGTCCAAGGACA
Organism: Tamias sibiricus; assembly: GCA_025594165.1. NCBI lineage: Eukaryota > Metazoa > Chordata > Mammalia > Rodentia > Sciuridae > Tamias > Tamias sibiricus. The sequence goes on from CM046662.1 coordinate 44,835,346, forward strand.
CCAGAAACACCCTTCACCTTATAAGTCCCTCTTGAAAGTAACCTTCTGACTGGTCATTGTGGAGAACAGCCATCTTTCATCCATCCAGGCATCCATCATCCTTTGATTCACTCAACCTATCACTCATTCTTTCAGGAGACATTTATTGCTGATTGCATGATGATGATGAGCTGGAAACACAGTTTACATGAGCAAGACAGTGTTGTACATGCCCTTCTGCAGCACTGGACATGCAACACCTGGATTGGGCATGGGATGAGGAAGAAGTCTTTTCACAGGCAGTTTTTTCATAGACAAAGAGGTCATATGAAGAAGGTTCCAGGCATAGAGAAATGCTCAGAGGCAAGGGAGGGACTGGCTGCTGAAGAACTGAAAGAAGTTCCACTGGGCAGGAAAATAACAAAGGAGCAATGAGCAATAAGAGAATTTTAGTAGTCATGTTGAATCATTTGAACCTGATGCTATAGCAATGAAACTTTCCTCAGGCAGAACTCAAACCTGAGCAAATGGGGCTGGGCCGGGCCTAGCTTCTGCTAACCTTGAGGGTGACAAATAAAAATCAATTTATGGCTTTACTAAAAGCAAGCTGGACATGATGCTAAAATCTGGCTAAGTATTCACAGCCAAGGGGCCCCAAAGGACCATTCTTTTATAGTTCTCAAGGTCCACCTTCTGATAAGTGCATTAAAAAAATAAGTTGCCTGTGTTCCATCTTGCTCTCAAAAATAAAAAACAAAACACAAACAACAAGCACAAAACATATAAGGGCTCAGTGGTAGAGCACTTGCCTCACACATGTGAGGCACTGGATTTGATCCTCAGCCCCACATAAAAATAAATAAATAAAATAAAGGTACTGTGTCCATCTACAGCTAAAAATATTTTTAAAAGGAACAAAACATATACCCAAACTAATCTAGTGGATCTATTCAGTACATTCTGGCATTAGAATCCTGTATTTTTCCTGACTAGAAGAGCCCTTCCTGCTACATCTTGACATCATAATAAACAATAATATCCAGGGTGTGTTTGTTTTGCTAAAATTACTAGCCTGGGTCCCTAAATGACAACAATGTGAAATACCCACCCAGTGTTCCTGGGGAAACCCAAAGTTGCTAAAACCCTGAAAAACAAATAAATAAGTAAATAAATAAATAAAAGAGGGTGAAAGAGAGAGAGGGAGAGAAAGAGAAAGAATGATATTGGGAAACTAAAATCTTTGAGCAGTGCCCTGGTCCTGTGGTTAGGGAAGAGAGAAAGACCCAATTTTCAGAAAACTTCTCTAGAAGGATAGAGAAATTAATGGAAGTGTGAATGTCTTTTGTTCCTAAGTTGTTTTTTACTTTGTTGGCATTGTTATTGTTCTTGGAGTAGTTAAAGACTTGATGGAGTTTGGGAAGAAGTCACAGGGCTTGCTTTGATGAAAGATTTTGTAATCCTTACTTTCTAATGAGAATATTAGGCTGAGAGCTACAATCTCCCCAGCTGATCTTTTTTCATATATATATGTGTATATATATATATATATATATATATATATATATATATATATGATTCTAATTTGTTATACATACTTGCAGAATGCAATTCATTTCATATTACATATAAAGAGCACAATTTTTCAATTCACTGGTTTTACATAAAGTATTTTCATATGATCTTTATTGCTGTCTTTACAATCTGTTCACCTTCAACTATGTCCCGGGAAAGCAAAATGGTGAAAAGTAGTTTTTACTTCTTTAGGTCGATCCAGTCTTAAGAGCCAAACCTGTTTCCATCACCAACAAGATGCTGACAGTGATGATGATGATTCATTTTTGAGAACTGATTGTTTTCTAGGTCCTATATCTTATTTTCCATTGGTAAATATTCTGAGAAATATGTATTGCTTTGTTTTATTTTGCAGTGCTGAGGATCAAACCTAGGGCTTCATGTATGTATGCACACCAACACTGAGCTACATCCCTATGTCCTAAATATGTATTTTAAAATTTTGTTTGTAGAGGAAAATGATCACAAAATGTACTTGCAAGGTTTCTGTTGTCCCATTTCATAGTGGAGGTGGTGGGGAGATTAGTCAGCTTTTTCTGTGATTCTGTACACAAGGGCTGTGCAAATACAAAATGCCTTTTTTGGGGGGGGGGGTACTGGGGATTGAAACCAGGGGCTCTTAATCACTGAGCCACATACCCTGCCTATTTATTTTTAATTTTGAGACATGGTCTCACTAAGTTGCTTAGGACCTTGCTAAATTTCTGAGGCTAGCTTCAAAATTATGATCATCCTGCTTCAGCCTCCTGAGTTGCTGGGATTATAAGAGTATGCCACCATACCTGGTTTACAAAAAGATTTTAACATTGTAACTACTTTTACATGGATGGGGAACAGAAGGATAGAGAGGTTGAGTAACTTGAGCTAGTAAGTGGCAGGTGCAATTTGTATCCAGACAATCTGACTCCAGAATTAGGTGCTGCATAGTCTCCTCAGTAAAGTATATTACTTTGGTGATGGGTATTTGCTCTCCAAGTTGTAATTTTTCCTGTCCCCAAGGTCCCTGGATCCAGGGGCTGAGTTCCTTGAATGGGTCATGCCTTTCTGGGACTTGCCCCAAAGCTTGTAGCTAGCAGGCCCACATCCCCACCACTGGAACACACCAACGAGATGGCCCCTCCACCGTGGTCTTGCTCATGGTTTATATCCTGAGTTGTTCCCTTAATTTGTTTCCCACTTACCGTCTTCTCCTATTCCTGACTTGTAGATGCTTAATCCTTGGATTCACTGCCCATTTGTAGTTTATTTGTGTTGCCGCCTGTAGCGATTGCCGCTAACAGCAACGACACCGCGGGAGAGAATTTGGAGGCAGGATGGAAATGAAAAAGTTCTTTTACTCTTCTCTCTTCTAACTTCTCTCTCCGGCTCCAACAACCTCTCCAACTCCAACTCCAACCACACCACTAACTAACCCTCACTGGGTTAAATACTTTTTGCCTTAACAAGGACACATGCTAACAGCTCGAGCTTACAGGTGCATCACACAGTGTTCACGGGCATAAAAAGATTCTTAGATAAATGTATGAATATCAGGTGAAAATACTTGAACACCTTTATGGCTCTCAGCTAGCCGCCATCTTAGCTATCCTCAATTAGGGCTCTTACATTTCCCCACTTTTGTTTTAAAAGAGGGGATGCTCTAGGATTTCCATGTGCAACCAACATTCTTACCCATCATCGGATAATCAAGGCTGTGCCCTTGACTCCTGTCTTAGGTTGATATGTCGGCCATATGAGACTGTCCCGTAGATGGGTGATGACCTCATCCGGATCGACTGTACCTGTCTTAGGTTGTCCCCCTCTGGGAATCTTACCCGTCCGTCATTGGCTAACCAGCCATCCAATCAAGCCCTTCAGGATCAACTGTGTGTGGACTAACAGCCGTCCAATCGTGAGGAGATGCTGCGGCTTTAAAGCAGCATGCCTTCTGCTGAGGAGCCAAGTTCCACAGCGAATCAAGGTCTTTAAACAAATCAGCTGCCTTAAATTCCATCAAGTAACGCACTGAGTTCTCTAGACAAATACTCGCAAGGCATTGTCCCATAATGTCCCAAATAATGAAAGATCAAAATGTCCACTTGTCATAACACGTTGATCTAGGAGGCTCCATGCATGCAGAGCAGAGGCCGCACTGCTGGTGAGGTTGTTTGATGCTTGAGCAGCAGGGATGCTTGTAGTGACCGCGATCCCTGCAGCTATAGCAGCATATGTCTTTTTTATGTCTAGACAATGCCACCGGCAAATTTTCAGGGCCTGCTACCTAGAAACTCAAGCATCAATTATTAAAGGAAAGGCAGTGCTATTCCAGCACTGAGTCAAGAGGCAAGTTGTCAAACTAAAAAACAGAATTATTAGATTATAAAATTAAAGTAGATCTCTGCTCACACACATTGCTGCTTGAGCTCCCACAAACATAAGCTGGCAAAATATCAAATTCAGAACAAATCAAAGAAAGACTGAGGGTATTTACTGCATTAAAGATAGATTAAAGAAAAGCTAAAAGCACTTTGGAAAAATAATTTGTTACCTGGAACCCCCGAGTCTCTGCATACACAGCAACCTTCTATGAAATTACCTGTTGAAATAATTCAAATTAATCAGCTATTAAACAAATAAAGTTAATTATAAATAAACAATCCCATGTCAAATACCAAAATATTAGGTTATACAGTATTAGTCATATTCTTTGCTGAAGAGAAGTCCCAGGGACACCTATAAATCAAAATTGAAGGTACCTTCATTTTTTAAACTGTTTACCCAAATTGAATACTCTAAACTTAAATGAATTAAAGTTATTTGGATCCATATATATATATTTAATTTATAATTAAATTTTAAAAAATATTATTAATTTTCATAAGGCTTTGTTATTTGTGACGTCACAATGGACAGATGCACATACAAACATATATTTGTGACATCTCATTAACATGAAATTTAGACAAATGCACAGACATAAAGACATATATAGAAAGAAAAAAAAATACAATTGTGTGCACACTAAAGAGAGATCTTCTCTTCTTGGCCGGGAGGAATGAGAATTAAGTTGTGAATTTATTGGAGGACTCTTTTAAGGTAATCATTCCATACCTTCATCATGGTCCTCTTGATTTTGTACCTTTTTTATTAATCTTGATTCCTCAACAACTTCATCTTGATCCTTTTGATGTGGTACCTGCTTTATTAATCTAGATGGTATCCATATTGGGGAGGATTCATGCTGTGGAAAAACACAAACAGATCCTCTCCCCCAAAATTAATACTGGATCTGGACCCTTCCATGCACCTGAAAGAACATCCTTCCAGTAAACCAAAGGTTTATGTTGTTGGTGTGGATTCCAGTGTCTGTCTCCAGTCAAATATTCATTAGAATCTAAAGTTAAAAATTTTAAGGTAAATAGGGCAACTGCCAATCTGTCCCTAGGACTTTTCCAATTTCCTTCTTTTTGCTTCAATAGCATAATTTTGAGTGTGCGATTAGCTCGTTCAATTATACCTTAACCTTGAGGATTGTATGGGATACCTGTTTTTATGGGATATATTGAATTTTACGCAAAACTGTTTGAAAGATGAGGACATATATGCAGGGCCATTATCTGTTTTAAGCATTTTGGGGATGACCAATGCAGCAAAAGCTTGCAGACAATGAGATGTAACATCTTTAACTTTTTCTCCAGAATGTAAGGAAGCAAAAATCATGCCTGAGCATGTATCTATGGTCACATGAATAAATTGCAATTTTCCAAAACTTGGCTCCTGAGTGACATCCATCTGCCACAAATGATTGGGCATTAATCCTCTTGGTTTAACTCCATAATGTGGATTGGGTAAATGTGTCACTCAAGATTGACAATCCTGGGGCTGGGATTGTGGCTCAGCGGTACAGCGCTCGCCTAGCACGTGGGCGACCCGGGTTCGATCCTCAGCACCACGTACAAATAACACACATTGAATAAAACGCATTGTGTACAACTAAAAGCAAATAAATAAAAATATTAAAAAAAAAAAAAAAAAAAAGATTGACAATCCTGGGCTGGGGTTGTGGCTCAGTGGCAGAGCGCTCGCCTCGCACGTGCGCGGCCCGGGTTCGATCCTCAGCACCATGTAAACATAAATGCATTGCATTGTGTACAACTAAAGTAAATAAATAAATATTAAAAAAAAAAAGATTGACAATCCTTCACAATTGTTCGAGCTTGCTCCTTTGTGATTTTGAACCTTTGCTGTAAAGTAGTACTATTGACATGAAATTGGGAATGGAACAAGGTAGCTTGTTGGACTGCTGAAAATATAAAGATTGTTTTAGTGAGGGCATCAGCCTTTTGATTACCTTCATGGAGAGCACCAGGCAAATTAATATGAGCTCTGATATGTCCAATAAATAAAGGTTCTTTACATTCCCATAGGAGATTTTCAATTTGAGAAAACAATTTAAAGGCTGGAGTATGTGGTGCTATTGGACCTGTTAGCTCCAATTTAGGGACAGCATGTACAATATAGTGGCTGTCTGAAAAAATATTTATAGGCTGTTCTTTAAAATTTTCCAGAGCTATTATAATAGCTTCAAGTTCAACTAATTGGGCTGATTTTTGACCAGTAATATGAATCATATTTTCTTTTTGAGTGACTACTGCAGCAATACCGTTAGAGGACCCATCTGTAAATACATTTAATGCCTTAGGAATAGGTTGATTTTTTATTACCTGTGGAAATATAATGGGATGATTGACACAAAAAGATGGTATAGGAGATTTAGGAAGATGGTTATCAAAATTTGCAGAAGTAGAGAATCTAGCTATAGCCCAATCATTATCATTGAAGCACAAATATTCAACCTGTGACAATGAATAGGGAGTAATAATAGTAGCGGGGTGAATGCCAAATATTTTAGTAGAAGTCTTAAGTCCTTGAAGAATAAGTTTAGCCACCATGGAGGTATAAGATTCAATTGTACTTTTAGGAGAGACGCGCAAATGTATCCATAATAAATGTCCCTGTTGCCAAAATACGCCTGTGGGTGTATATTGTGAAGAAATAATAATCAATATTAGCGGTCGAGCAAAATCAATTCTATCACAATGGGATCTTTCAATGGCCTTTTCTACTAACTTTAAAGCTTCCCTAGCATCAGGAGTCAATGTTTGCGGTGAAGATGGATCAGGGTTCCCATGAAGGATATCAAATAAGTGTTTTAATTGTCCAGTAGTGAGGCTTAGTGTAGGGTGAAGCCAATTAATGTCTCCCAGCAGTTTTTTGGAAATCATTGAGGGTGGTCAAATATTCTTTATTTATTAAAATTTTTTGAGGCCTAATAAAGTTATCCATGATTTTAAATCCTAAATATAATATGGGAGATCTAGTTTGAACCTTTTCTTCAGCAATTTTTAATCCATATCTTTTAAAATTTTCTGTCATATCACTGAATATGGTAAATAAGATTTGTTGATTAGGGTGAGCAAGCAAAGCATCATCCATATAATGGAGACACATAAGGTTTGGATATTTGTTCTTAATAGGCTGAATAGCTTTGTCTACATAGATTTGACATATAGTGGGGCTATTAGCCATTCCCTGTGGTAGCACTTTCCATTGATATCTTTTATCAGGGCCATTATTATTGATAGAAGGAACTGAAAAAGCAAACCTGGGGGCATCCAGAGGATGTAGGGGAATGGAAAAGAAACAATCCTTTATATCAAGAGTTATAAGATGGAAATTTTTAGGAATAGCTACAGGATTAGGAAGTCCAGGTTGGGTAGGGCCCATAATTTGCATAGTTTTATTGATTTCTCTAAGGTCATGCAACAATATCCATTTTCCTGATTTTTTCTTGATTACAAATATGGGGGAATTCCAGGGAGAGGTGGAAGGCTCTATGTGTCCTGCTTCTAGTTGTTCTTGGATTAATAGGTGGGCCGCTTGTAATTTTTCTCTAGATAGGGGCCACTGAGGAACCCAAACTGGCTTATCAGAAAGCCATGGTATTTTTAAAATTGTTTTCTCAGTGGCCCCTAGAAAAAGTATCTTTTGCCCTTTTGACAATGATTTATATTTTTATTTTTAACACCTTCGGGCTTAGTTGTGAGGTGTACCCCCATTTGCTATAGAATATCTCTTCCCCATAGGGTAACTGGCAAGCTGGTCAAAACATAAGGCTGGAATGTTTCCTTTATGCCCTTCATTATCTTCCCAATTTAAGACCACAGCACTTTGTGCTGGGGTGTTAGTATATCCCAAGCCTCTTAAACTAGTTGAGGCCTTCTGCAGAGGCCAGTGCTTGGGCCATTGTTGTAGATTAATGATAGAAGAGTCAGCCCCAGTATCAATCAGCCCCTCCATCTCTATACCTTGAATTTTTATTTTGCACATAGGCCTCCGTGAACAATCCTGAACCCAGCAAGCCATAAGTCCCAAGCCAGTGGAACCAAATCCTCTATTGTTCCTATTCTGCAGCATACTCTTGAATGAGTTGTGGAAACTGGGAAGGAGAAGCAGCTGAGCAATTCTATCTCCTTGGTTAACAGAGATAATGCCTCTAGGTGAACTAAGCATTTATTTTTATTTCTTCTTGGTAATTGGAGTCAATAACACCTGGTGTTACTTGAAAACCTAATAGGCTTTTAGAACTTCCCCCTAGGATAAGTCCTACAGTCCCTGAGGGAAGAGGTCCCCGGGCTCCCGTAGGAATCAGTTGAACCCCCATTTCAGGTGTTAGCACTATTTTGGCGGTGGAACAGAGGTCTAGTCCTGCACTTCCTCTTGTCCCTCTGACAAGGGAGTCAATGGGTAGGAGGGATTGTGATGAGGAATCATCTGTATGGATGTTTGAGGATATTCCTCGTCTAATGCCTCGTACATTTGTGGGCCCCGAGGCATTGGGCCCCGTGCCCCGTTTTTTGAATTCCTGGACAAAACATTTCCATAGATGTCAAACTTAGAACGGCATTTATTGGCCCAATGATTTCCCTTTTGACACCTGGGGCAGCGGCCTGGGGCACGGTATGAGGTTGGTCTTATTTCTCTTTGGGGATATTGCCTAGAATATCCTGGTTGATTATAATAATTTTGTCTGGAATATCCTGATTGATTATAATTTTTTTGTTGAGCCCTATTTGTGAAATTTTGAGGGGAAGCACCTCTCATTGCTGCTGCAATCACATTGCCTGTGACAAAGGCATCATTAATATCTTTACGTAATCTAATGTATATTGAAAGGTCCTTTTTATTTTTCCATGGTCTTATAGCATCTTGGCAATATTTATTGGCATTTTCATATGCCAACTGGACGACTAAGGGCATTGCTTGATCCACATCCCCGAATATTCTGCCTGCAGTTCTTAAAAGTCTGTCAGCAAATTCAGCATATGGCTCGTTAGGCCCCTCTATTACTTTTGATAAGCTGCTTTGCAAATCACCTGTTCCTGGTAAGGTCTTCCATGCTTTGACAGCAGCAGCGTCTATCTGTGCATATACACCGGGATCATATTGCATTTGTATTTGTAGTTCAGCAAACTGTCCCTCACCTGTTAGCATATCTATGTTTTGGTCTGGGAAGCCTGCAGTTACATTTATCCTAGCTGTTTCTACACAAAGTTCCTGGAATTGTGACCTCCAGATCAGGTATTGTCCCCCACTCAATACTGCCTTGCATAACCCCTTCCAGTCTGAGGGGGTTAAAGTGAAAGTGTTAAGGGACTCCAGCATGCTCAATGTGAATGGAGCTTGAGGCCCATAGGTCATTATCGTCTCTTTGAAATTTTTTATTGTTTTAAAATCTTGGGATTGGTGGTATCTCTGCCTGTTTTCATTTTCAAATACTGGCAGGTCCCAATGTTCCTACGGTTTTTGGCGTTTGAGGGCGTGTAAGCGCTCAGAAAGGCCGTTAATCTCTGCCTCAAGGGCACGCATATGCTCAGAAATACCCCTCATGGTTTCTGTAATGGATTCCACCCATGAGGGACCAGAGGGCACCAGTGGTTCCTCTACTTGACTGTCCTTTCTGGTCTTAACTGACTTAGTGGAGGAGGCTGTGCTTTCATGGTCATTTAGCTCCTCCTCATTACTATCACTTTCACTGGTAATATCATCCCGGGTTTCAGATTCTATTGAGAGCACATATTCCTTGGCTATTTCTAATAAATCTCTGATAGCTTTAGCAGCTCTTATTTTCGTTATTTTTGAGTTCACACCAATATTATCCTTACTGGTCTTATCTGACTCAGCGGAGGCTATGCTTTCTTGATCACTTTCCTCCTCACTATCAACTGAGTCAGCGATGTCAAAAAAACGCTTCCATGGCTTTTATTACTCGGCTTTTTGTTATTTTCGCACCCATTTTTAAAGATTTTTCAGTTCTTACCTGCCGATTCTGAACTCCCCGTACGGGCCACCACTTGTTGCCACCCGTAGCGATTGCCGCTTGCAGCAATGACACCGCAGGAGAAAATTTGGAGGCAGGATGGAAATTAAAAAGATCTTTTATTCTTCTCTCTTCTAACTTCTCTCTCCGGCTCCAACAACCTCTCCAACTTCAACTCCAACCACACCACTAACTAACCCTCATCTGGTTAAATACTTTTTGCCTTAACAAAGACATGTGCTAACAGCTCGAGCTTACAGGTGCATCACGCAGTGTTCACGGGCATAAAAAGATTGTTAGATAAATGCATGAATATCAGGTGAAAATACTTGAACACCTTTATGGCTCTCAGCTAGCCGCCATCTTAGCTATCTCCTCAATTAGGGCTCTTACATATTTGTGCTTTAGATTTGATATGTGACCATATTTCACTGAAAAATCTATAAATGACTCATACTGATTATACTGATTATGGTTTGCACTTACCAGTTTCATTTTTCTGTTTCTGGCTTAAGTTAATATTTCACCCACAAAAAACAAACAAACAAACAAACAAACAAACAAAAAAAAAACCCTCTGAGTCCTACTCAGGGAAGGCATCCATGAGGATGTCCATACCAGAGTGAGACCCAGATATTGGCCATAGTCCATGATCAGGGTCAATCTGGAACATGTTTATGCCCAGTTGACTTTTCCCAGAAGACCTTGCAAAGGGTATAAAAATGGCATTAGTGAGGGGCAGGAACTAGATGGTAGAGGTATGTGATCTTTCATACCCATTCAATGGATCTTTACTGGCCATTTTCTTATATGCCAAACACAGTATTAGACCTTAGAGATTCAGTCTCTGCTTACATGGATGGGGATGGACTTTCACTGTTGAATGAATCCCTTTACCATTCTTCCCTTTCCCTACCTCCTAACAGCACCAGTCATCACAATGAGAAATGCTCCATTCTTTATTTTACATTAGCCTTGCAATTTCATTAGGATAGACACTATTATCACCTCTCAGAGGTTAGGGAATAGTAAAGGCCCAGCTAGTCCATGCTACTAAGGGTAATTGCATGGTACAGACTCTGGTGCGCTGTGGAATGCAGATGTGAAGTCTAGAAATGCTTCAGCCTTTATGCCATGATAATGGAAGCCCAAAGGTATTAAGCTTACACAAAAACATCATCCTAGTCAGTGGATTTCAGAGCCTAAACCAACTAATTCTGAAACTTGCTCTACCTCTAGACTTTTCAATTACAAAATTCAGTAAGTCCCCTTTAAGTTTTTAAAGAAAAAAATTCTTTTAATATTTATTTTTCAGTTGTAGGTGGACACAATATCATTATTTCATTTTTATGTGGTGCTAAGGATTGAACCCAGTGCCTCACGTGTGCTAGGCAAGCACTCTACCACTGAGCCACAACCCCAGCCCCAAGTTTTAAGAAAATTTGAGTTTGGTTTTCCATTTTTTGAAATCTTGAAACTTAACTGATATATGGAGGTTAAATCAGAAGTCTCAGTAGCATAGTCTCAGTAGCATTCCCCCTTCTCTAGATAATAGTATTCCATTTTGTTTTGGGAGATATGCTTCCTCATGAATCCACTGGTTATCTACCAGCTATGGGATAAGCCTGCGTTGACAGAGATGTTAGTTGTCATCCAATATTCATTCAATTTCTTCCTTAGCAACACCACCAATAATTTTAGCTGTGCACACCTTACCTTGCAGTTAGGTATGGCCATGTGATTAAGTTTTAGCCATTGGTGTATAAGCCAAGGCTTGTGTTCAATTTCAGAGAAAGGCCCCTAAAGGGAGAGATTGTGTCTTTTCTCTTTCCATGTCTGACTGAAATACAAACTGATGGCTGAAACTGAAGTGTCCATATTAGAACATAAAGTAGAATTCATGAATTTAAAGGAGCTTGGGACTCTGGAATAACTAAAGGAGCTTGGGACCCTGGCACTGAGGAACAACATACAAGCTAAAGATTAGTTAAATATGGATTTCTTTACCTAACAGAGAAATATTTCCCAGGATTGAACCTAGGGGTGCTCTACCACTGAGCTGCATTCCTGTTCTGTGTGTGTGTGTGTGTGTGTGTGTGTGTGTGTGTGTGTGTGCTGGGGATTGAACCTAGGGGATTGTGCCTGCAAGGCAAGCACTCTACCAACTGAGCTATATTCCCAGCCCATCCCTAGTCCTTTTTATTTTTGATTTTGAGGCAGATGTCCTTCAGTTGCTGAGGCTAGTCTCAAACTTGTGATCCTCCTGCATCTACTTCCCAAGTAATTGGGAATACAGATGTGTGCCACCACACCTGGTCCCATGTTTATTTTTGAAAACAATCTGGAGACTTTCTGTGGATCTGGTGATAAAAAAGAATCTTTTCCCACTGGATTTAAAGCAGGGTGGATAAGACCCTGAAGCTGCTGGCTTCTGCCATGTGGAGCAAGCCTGCTAGAAACTGAAGTCAACAAAAATGAAGGAGAGATGGGATGATGCCCTGGTTTGAACCCCTGGATCCTGCCATGTCAGGAATTAACCATTCCTCAGTTGGTACCACTGTGTTGCTTATCTCCAGAATTGTTGAATGATGCTCCCTGGACTTAAGCAAGGTGTTAACCCTGTTCCATTCTCTATTAAGTGAGTCAATACATTGTTCCCCCACCTTTTGTTTTGTTTTTTTCTTATCTGAATTTGAGTTGGGTTTCATTCATTGCTATCAAAAGATTCCTGGAAAACAGTTCACAAAACACCATAATATATATGAAGTGAGATAAGCCTTGGGAAGGAAAAACACAGGACGCTCTCAAGGGTGTACAACAAGAGGCCTTTTAGTTGGGATCAGGGTAGGCTTCTCTGAGGAAATAACATTGCATGAGAAAGTTAGAGGAGCAGTTACCTGAAAAATGAGGAGAGCAAGGAGGGAGGTAGAGTGGTGCAGGTGTGCATAAACACCCTTTACCAAGGACCTGTTGTGCGTGGAGCAAATAACTGAGTGCACTTATAGAAATAAAAGAAAGTAAATGTGTATGGAATACGGTGAATGAGACAGGTAAGAGGTAGGCATGGGCCAACCAAGAAGTCCACAGCACTCTGTTCTCATGGCATTTCCAGACTTGTGATGGACGCAAAGTATGTTTCATATGACAGAAAAATAACTTGGCTGGGAATGTAATAGTGGTGGTGTAACAGTGGTCCCTTCACCTTCTGAATGTAGCCCCCTTTGCTCTAAGGCTTATTTTTTAGAAATTTTCTCTCTCTCTCTCTCTCTCTCTCTCTCTCTCTCTCTCTCTCTCTCTCCTCTCCCTCTTCTCCCCTTTCGCCCTCCCTAACAAGATTAGGGAGATAGTGCTACCTTTTTTCCCCCTAGTTAATTGCCCTTGAACACACCAACTACAGGAAGGAGATGCCTGCTGAGGATGTGGGAAGTGAATATCTCCCAAATTAACAAGTGAATCTAACATGCCATCAAGGCACCCTGGGACCCTCTACCAGAGCACACCTGGAATGTAACCCTTGAAGTTCCTTTAAAACCCACCTGTCCCTACTGATCAGGAGAGTCACAGCCTTTGGGAGAGGAATCACCTGTGTATCTCCTTTGCTAGCAAAGCAATCAACCTTTTTTTTTTTTTTTTTTGCCCTTTTTATCGCTACTGTGTCCTCATTATTAAATTGGCATTGATTGGCCTTGGGGACAGAGATGGAGCTTTCAGTTACAGTGGTGTCAGGGGGTGGGATAGTTCAAAGACTGTTCAAGACTGAGGCACTAGTTTCCTTTCTGATCCTTCTACAAGGGTTCTTGCCTCCTTTAACCAATTTTCCACTCAAGTTACTCAAAGAAAAAGGCACATACGTCATACTACCCCTCTAAATTGAGTGGCTTTTCACTGTTCCTAGGAAAAAGTTACAATGTCAATATGGATTCCAAGGCCCTGAAAGATCTGGCCTCTCTCTGTTCCACATCTTTGATTCTTATCACTCTTTTCCTCCACATCTCCTCATCTGCCATATTGGTATTGCATTCTGCCTCTTGCTTCACTCATAGTCCTTTCCTGGCTAATGCCTAGTTAACCACATTGCCCTCAGGATTCCATGTAAATGTCCCTCCTATTTCTCCATGGAGACTTAGTTGGGACCCCTAGTTTATTCTCACAGTTCCTGTGCTCCTCAGTGTGTCATGCCTTGTTTACTATCTGTGGTTCTGTGAGTGACATGGGTCCTTTTCTAGTGCTAAGCGATGGTTGCAGAAACATAGGAAACATGCAATAACTATTTGTCAAATTTCTATTGTTATTCTGTGTAGTCTTGGGTAGACGGAGATGAATTTAGAGAAAGAAAGACTTAAAATTTTTTTTTATTTTATTTATTTTGTGGTGCTAAGGATAGAACTCAGTGCCTGACATGTGCTAAGCAAGAGCTTTTTTACTGAGCTACAACTCCAGCCCAAGGAAGAAAGACATTTTTACAACAGGTTCTATGTACTATTCAGAGTCCAGTTTCTCATCACTGAGAATTTGTATGAACAAACAACTTTGAGAATTAATTCTTCTGAAGAACAGACATAGGTAATTTCAAGAAGGCCTTCCTGGTGGCGCATGCCTATAATCCCAGCACTTGGGAGGCTGAGGCAGGAGGATCCTGAGTTCAAAGCCAGCCTCAGCAATGGCGAGGCACTTAGCAACTCAGTGAGCCCCTCTCTCTAGTAAAATACAAAAAAGGGCTGGGGATGTGGCCCAGTGGTTGAGTGCCCCTGAGTTCAATCCCTGGTACCAAAAAAAAAAAAAAAAAAAAAAAAAAAGGCCTTCCAACAGTAAAATCCTGAGCTGTTTTTATCTCTGGGCCTAGTCCTTGACACATTTTTTTAAAAATTTTATGATTAGCAATTTTACAAAATTAGTGTAAGGTCCTTGCTTAGCATCTGGGTGGCCATCTTAAGTGATGCGGGCCATCTTTTAAAAATCACTTTCCTGCCCAAGGACCTTTCTGAGAAAGGCTCACCACTCCCTCATACCAACCCCACCTTTAATCGCCCACATTAGGACCCACCTGGCTCCAATCTCTAAGCCACCCCCATAAAAGTCTGGAACTCCAAGCCTGTATTGCCTCTCTCTGTCTATGGAGAGATGGCCTTTACTTGTCAGTTCTGACAAATAAACTCTCATGTGTATCTCTGCCTGATCTCCATCTTTCATTTCTCACTCGCCTGTCTCCCGTTTCCTTGCTTTCCTTTCAATTAGCACATCAGGACAGATGTTATAACTCATGCATTAGAGGCAGACAATTCAGTTTAACACAGGTGTACTGACCATACTAGGTTCAGAAGAAGTCAGAGTCCCTCTTCTGTTGACCTCCCAGTCTGGTGTGGGCAACAGGTGTCAACAGGCAATCTTGATCAAATGGGTAAGCCATGACAAAGTATGCACAGTGCTACAAATGGAACCACCATTTGTAGCACCATCTCACTAACTATGCTTGGGATATTTTCTCTGTTGGAGAACCCAATTCTTCCACTTTAAAGTGGGACCCGGGTTCCTACTGCTGATACCACTGGTTACCAGTTACCTTGATAAGTCCTGATTCCCCCCGAATGCTGAAGTACAACATCAGAGAAGCACGCCGAGGCAAGCATAGAGAGAAGCTTTATTTAAAGGATAGTAGAACAGACTCCTCAAGGTGGAAGAAGGGGACCCAAAAGGCGGAATCTGTGGGATGAGGAAGTCCCGTTCCTTTTATACACCTAAAGTTTTCTTTGACCTTTTACATTCCTCTCCTTTATCTTGTTCATCTCCCCTCATCCTGCATATGTAATGGGGGATGGCTGTGGGAAGGCCAAAAGGTGGGAAACAGGTGGACTAGAGGGGCCAAGGAGGAGTGATCCTGGCAGGAAGGGGGCCCAGGGTGAATTAATTAGCAATTTCCCATCTGCTCAGGAGTTGTTCCATTAACAATTCTTTAGGATGGGCAATATAGGCTGGGCTTTGGGGACTTTAGCATTTCAATCTTCCAGGGGTAGGTTCTGATTTCCATTTTCTCCATCAGACCTCCATTTACCTAGCTACACTAATTACCAGTCGTTTAAATCTGGCTTCACTGCCAGAGGATTGCCAGGAGAACAAAAGAAGATAACATTTATAAAACACAGCATGTTGTCTTAAACACAGGAGGCACTCAAGTTCCATTAAGTTATCTAATAGAGAGCCTGGACAAGAAATTATGACTCTACTAGCACAAACCCATGATTGCCACTTGAAAAATGCCTCAGAAAACACTCTGTTCTGACAGTAGGTTAGGACTATTGTTTTCATATGTGAAGAACAAAATGTTCACATTATCTGTAGAATTCTTTCCATCATTATTTTCTCACTTCTATCTGCTAGTCCATTTTCTACTCTGTTGCCAATGTTATCTGTGGTTCGCTGTTCCAACAATATTAACCTCTTCACTCCCTCTACTCAGAGACCTTGAAGACTCCCTCTGAATGAGAATTGGTGCATAATTACATTCTAGGCTTCAAGTCTCAGGTGGTCCCTTTTCTTTCTTCCTTTTTTTTTTTTTTAACCTTTTGCTCATTATCAGATCACTCTTTACAATGGATGCTTATTACTTCTAGGATCACTGCAGAGGAAATGACCAAGGGACCTAAACAATGTTGCATATGGTGTTTAATATTGTGCTTGTAAATTAGGGTCCATTTCATTAGTTTTATAAACATTTGAGTTATATTTTACTTGTCACTCTATCATGTGCTACTGTGTATCTACTAGGGATTCTTCAAGATTTCTTAAATGTGGGATATACAAAAAGTCAAACCATAACTGAAGTAGGCAGAATTCTAAGAATGAAGCCCCAGTGGCCCTCACCCACAGGCAAAACCAGGAACCTGTGTGGGAAAAGATTATAGTCTAGAGGTTGAAGCAGAGAATCAGGGAGAATCCCTGTCTCTGAAATCTAATGAAGTTGAACCAGATGGATGTCCAAACTATTGTGGACTGATAACTTCTACCTTCTTTTATTTTATTTTATTTTATTTTTCTGTCTAATTAGTTATACATGACAGTAGAATGCATTTTGACACATCATCATACATAAATACATACATGGAGTATAACTTCTCATTCTTCTGATTGTACAGATGTAGAGTTACACAGGTCATGTAATTGAAGCCAGAATTAAAAAACAGGTACTCAGCATAGATAGATAAATCAGGCCAGATTGAAGAAAACAGACCAAACCAGTTTGGGTCCAAAGGTTGGAAACTGTGCTCAAGGGAGATTGAAATGTTAAGGTCTCCAAAGCCAGGTCTATACTGCCCATCCTAAAGAATTGTTAAAGAAGCAACTCCAGAGCAGATGAGGAATTGCTAATTAATTTGCCCAGGACCCCCTTTCTGCCCAGATCACTCCTCCCTGGCCCCTCCAGCCTACCTGTTTCCTACCTTTTGGCCCTCCCACCAAGCATCTCCTAGGCCTAGTCACGTTCACAGGAAGGAAAGAGATAAGGGGAATAGAGCAGAAGAACAAAGAAAGCCTATGACTTATAAAAAGGCAGAACACCCTCACTTCTTGGAATACCAGGATACCAGCCATGGCCCCCTCCCTTCTCCCTCCAGGAGAACTCTATGTTACCCCTTGTTAAAGAAACCCTGTTTATATGCTTGCCTCAGTGTGCTTCTCTAATGTTATATTTCAGCGTGAGGAAGCAGAAACTCATCACAGGTAACTAACAATATCATAATCATATATGTAAACAAGGTAATAATGTCCAATTCATTCAACTATCATTCTTACCCCCATGTCCCCTCCCCTCCCTTCATTCTCCTCAATCTAATCCAAAGTACCTCTATTCTCCCTACCCACACACACTCTTATTGTGAATTAGCATCCTTGTATCAGAGAAAACATTCAGCCTTTGGTTCTTTGGGATTGGCTTATTTCACTTAGCATAATATTCTCCAGTTTCATCCACTTACCAGCAAATGCCATAATTTTGTTCTTCTTTAAGGCTAAGTAGTATTCTATTGTGTATATGTACCACAATTTCTTTATCCATTCATCTGTTGAAGGGCACCTAGGTTGGTTCAATAGTTTAGCTATTGTGAATTGAGCTGCTATAAACATTGATGTGGCTGTATCATTGCAGTATGATGATTTTAAGTCCTTTGGGTATAAACTGAGGAGAGGGTCAAATGGTGATTCCATTGCACATTTTCTGTCTCTACCTTCTTTTTGAACTAAAATGCCTGTCACATCCTATGACTGTCCTACCATTGTTTGTTGAGAGTGTGGAGCAAGTAACTTTTCTGTTTAGTTTCATGGGTCTATGAAGAGAGAAAAATTGTGGCCAAAATTCATTATACCCAGGAGCTTCATCAGCACCCAATGTAGATGATATTTTGGACTTTTGAGCTGATGATATTTAGATGAGATTTTGGAATCTGAACTGAGGTAATAAAGGCAAAAGGCTTTTGTGAATCTTTGGAAGGGATGCATGTTTTTTTTTTTTTTTTTTTTTCATGTGGGACAGGTGTAGATCATTAGGGTCAGGGAGTGGATTCTAGAGGTCAACATTATACTCTAATGACCTTCAACCTTTTACAACTGTCTCCCTTCAGGTGTGGGCAGGACCTGTGAATATAATATTACTCCTGTAATTATGCTGTGTTATGTGGCAAAAGAAAGATGATCTAGCTAGAGCCTACCTGATTTAATTAAGTGAGCTCTTTGAAAGTTGAGTGTTTTCTTTGGCTGGTGACAAAAGAAGTAGGAGGGATTCCAAGCATGAGAGGGTTTTAACTTGAGGGAGATTCTCCTGCTGGCCTCAGAGGATTCTGTTACTGCCATGCTTCAAGAGTTTGTGAAAAGGATGGGCATCTAGAAGTGGAAAGTGGTCCCCAACTGACAGCAAGAATATGGCACCTCAGTCTTACTGTCACAAGGACCTGAATTCTGCCAACAACCTGGAGGAGATTGGAAGCAGATTCTTCCTTAGTTGAGCCTGCAGAGGAGAGTGCAGCCAGCTGACACTTTTATTTTACAACACAAAGAAAAGACCACCGACTCCAATTTTAAACCAAATTAAAACAAGCTTATATTGTGTATACAAGAGAGCTGACCAGCAACTGCCTCACCCAAAGGCAAAGCCAGAGGACAGCGTCTGGTCTAAGGGTAAGGAAAAGTTTTATAACAAAAGTTACAAAGGTGGGTAGGTGCCTTGGGAACTTACAGCTAACAGGGTTCTGACAAGTGTAATACAAGAGCAGATAGCAGATTAATGATCTACGTGGCTTGACATCTCAAGGTAGGAAGTAAACTTGGATTCCAATATCAGAATAAATGAGGAGCAGCTGGGATTTCAGGGAAGGTTGTTATATGGTCAGGGAGAGAGCCAGGCTCCGGTAAGTTCAAGGCACAGGCAGGAATCCCAAGCAAGTTTTTAAAACATTAAAGTATGGTCAGGCCAAATAGAAATCTTAGTATTTTACAGTAAAACAGAAATGAACTTTTCATGACTTTGTGATGTGGTGGCTCCCAATCTTAAAATGGAATTATGCTGGGTTCATCAATTTCAGCCCTATGAGACTCAAGGCAGAGACTCCAGCTCTGCTGTGCCATACTGACAGAAAAAACTGTGAGATAATAAATGGGTATCATGTCAAGCCACTAAGTTTGTAATGATTTATTATACAGCAAGAGAAAACCAATATCATTCCTAAATATTTATTGACTATGTTCAATGTAATGTGTCTTTGCATAAGTGAAGCCAAATATTATTTAAACATTCAATTGCTCAGTATTCTATTAGTTATGGTAATTCAACCACTAAAAATTTATATAACCCTGCTTTAAAACTCAATCAAATTAACATTTCTATTACCCTGGAGCCCCAAGAGAAATTCAAATTTATTAATCATGACAATGGAACCAAACTAAATCAGAGTTCTATAGGTGGTAATGAAACCAGATTTAAAGACAGGTAGTTAGTGTAGCTAGGTAATTCTGGTCTGATATCAGGTCTAATAGAGAAAATAGAGCCAATCTGATAGTGAAAATGGAGTCCAATTTGAGTCTGGTAAATCAGAAACTGCACCTGGGAGATTGAAATGTCAATGTCCCCAAAGCCCGGCCTATACTTCCCATCCTAAAGAACTGTTAGTGAAGCAACTCCCAGCAAATAGGGAATTGCTAATTAATTCACTCTGGGCCCCTTTCCTGCCCAGATCACTCCTCCCCCGCCCCATTTGCAGATCTGTTTCCCACCTTTTGAGCTTCCCACCTGCATTTCTGTCATGTGCTGGATAAAGGGAAATAAACAAGATAAAGGAGAGGAATGTAAAGGGACAAAGAAAACTTTAGATTTAAAAGGGATGAGACTTCCTTATCCCTCAGATTCTGCCTTTCAGATCCCCTTCTTCCTGCAGGGAGGATCTGTTCTACTATCCTCTAAATAAAGCCTCTTCCTTTCTACTCTACACTTGCCTTGGCGGCTGCTTCTCTGGTGTTATACTTCAGCATTCAGGGAAGCAGGACTCATCAAGGTAACTGGCGGTATCAGTAAGTTTCATGAGGAGAAAAAATGTTCAACATCTCTGGCAATTAGAGAAATGCAAATCAAAACTACTCATTTCATTTCACTCCAGTCAGAATGGTAGCTATTAAGAACATATGTATATATGTAACAACATAAACAACATGATTTTGCAACATGTACACTTTGAAAAAATGAGAAATTATATTTCATCTATGTATGATATATCACAGTGCATAAATGCATTCTACAGTCATGTACAACTAATTAAAACAAATAAAAAATTTAAAAAAAAGAACACAAACAACAATAAATTTTGGAGAGGATGTGGGGAAAAAGACACACTCATATATTGCTGGTGGGACTGCAAAATGCTGCAGCCAATCTGGAAAGCAGTACAGAGATTCCTTGGAAAACTGGAAATGGAACCACCTTATGACCCAGCTATCCCACTCCTCCGTCTATATCCAAAGAACTTAAAAACAGCATACTACAGGGACACAGCCACATCAGCGTTTATAGCAGCACAATTCACAATAGCTAAACTGTGGAACCAACCTAGATGCCTTTCAGTAGATAAATGGATAAAGAAAATGTTGTATATATACAAAATGGAATATTACTCAGCAATGGGAGAATAAAATAATGGCACTCACAGGTAAATGGATGAAGTTGGAGAATATAATGCTAAGTGAAGTTAGCTAATCTCAAAAATCCAAATGCCAAATGTTTTCTCTGATATAAGGAGGCTGATTCACAGTGGGGTTGGGACAGGGAGCATAGGAGGATTAGAGCAACACTAGAAAGGCAAATGGGAAGGTCGGGGAAGGGAGGGGACAAGAGGATAAAAAAAAAAGGTGGTAGAATTTACCCTAAGTACATGTATGAAGACACAAATGGTGTGAAAACTATACTTTGTATACAAACAGAGATATGTAAAAATGTGCTTTATAAGTGTAATATCAATTGTAATGCATTTTTCAGTCATATATAACAACTTAGAATAAAAGAAAAAAAAAGTTTCATGAGGAATTTAGGAGATAACAGAACAGGGCAGATCAAGAGTGGTTGGTACGGGACGAGGAGGGACTAACAAATCATATGGGTGCAGGGAGAAAGCTGTGGGTAAGGCCAAGATACAGGTCAAGAATCCAGAAACAAAGGACCAGGAACATGAGCAGAGGCCCTGCGAAACTCAGGAACCACCAAACTGGTTTTGAAAACTAGTTTTGCCGGCCCTATGCTCATGTCCCTAACCCTTTGTTTCTCAGAATACTGGGATCCAGGAGGGTAGATACAATCAAAGCAGACTATATGCATGTATCAAAATGTACTAAATAATAAAACCCATTACTTTGTACAATCAACATGTACTAATAATTTAATAATAATAATAATAATAATAATAAAGGATACTGGGACTTCAAGATTAGGGTTCCAAACAAGAATTGCAGAAAATAGATTTGGAATAGCAACAGGAGGGGACTTGAGACTAGGTCATGGAAAACTAATGTCAGCATGTTCAAAGATTGGTCCTAAAAAAAGGCCCATGCAACCCACCTGGATGAGGGTCCAACAGGTAGAAATATAAGTAATTCCTTTTCCGTAGAGTAATGGTTTTTAAAATATGGTTCTTGTATCATCTGTATGAGCAGTAACTGGCAACTTAGAAATGAGAATTTTTTTTTAAAACCAGATATCAAGATGTATTTTATGCCCCAAATATTTTCCCATGTTTTTCATTGGTACATTATAATTGTACATGATGGTGAGGTTTGTTTTTACTTGTTAGTACATGCACACAATATAACGATATTATTTGGTCAATATCACTCCCCGGTACTTTTTCCTTGCCTTCTCCTCTTCTCTCCCCCTGGTCCCTTTCCTTTATTCTACCGATTTCCCTTTGATTTTCATGAAATACCCCACCTTTCTTTGGAAATTCAAATTCTTAAGCCTCACCTGAGATCTAGATTTAAAACTCCTCCTCCTCCTCCTTCTCCTTTTCCTTCTTCCTCCTACCTGGGATTAAACCCAGGGGTGCTTAACCGCTGAGCCACATCCCCAGCCCTTTTTATATTTTATTTAGAAACAGGGTCTTGCTGAGTTGCTTAGGGCCTCTTTCATTTGTTAAGGCAGGCTTCAAACTCAGGCTCCTCCTGCCTCAGCCTCCTGAGTACCTGGGATTACAGGTGTGTGCCACCATGCCTGGCTAGCAATAATGTTTTCACCCTTATTTCTCCACTGATGATATCCAGAGAGCCACATTGATAGCAGAGACCCAACTTTCTCTATGCCACATAAGAGCTTTCCCAACAGGACATGTCAGGTCAACAGCCCCCAAATGCTGCTCTTTTTGATTTTC
Organism: Tamias sibiricus; assembly: GCA_025594165.1. NCBI lineage: Eukaryota > Metazoa > Chordata > Mammalia > Rodentia > Sciuridae > Tamias > Tamias sibiricus. Next base: position 44,858,143 of record CM046662.1, read on the forward strand.
ATCCTGGGTATACCACAAAGCAGATTACTATTGAGCTGCATGTATGCATATTAATTCAAGATTATTACTTAAAATAGATTTTAAATTCTTACTGGTTAAACAAGTGGAATATGATCCAGAAGAGAAGGGGAAAACCTAATATCCTAATAACTTAGGATAGCCAGGCACAAAAGAAGAAAAACAACTGTGAGAGAGCCCTAAACTGACATGGACAAGAGTTCCCTCAGGAAAGAAAACAATTATAGAATCCAGGAGTTTAAGCAGCTTTTCTGTATAAGAGAATGATTTTGGCAACAAAAATGAACTAATAAAATTCTTACTTAGAGTTACATATATTAGGGGTGTTATGAGAGAGATATAAAGAGTTTTGTATTTATTTTGACCAGTTATTAAATATCTAGTCTCTTTATCATCAAAATGAAGAGTTATGGAAAATAATAATCCTACAAAACAACCCCTCCCCAAAAAAGCAGAGAGACAATGCAGCTTGGGAGGAGGGAGGGAAAACTAGCCAAGCATTAACCTTCTAGTAAATCCTTTCCTGATAACAATGGGCCCTGCCGGGCGCGGTGGCCCATGCCTGTAATCCCAGCACTTTGGGAGGCTGAGGCAGGAGGATCTTGAGTTCAAAGCCAGCCTCAGCAATGGCGAGGCACTTAGCAACTCAGTGAGACCCCGTCCCTAATAAAATACAAAAAAGGGCTGGGGATGTGGCCCAGTGGTCGAGTGCCCCTGAGTTCAATCCCTGGTACCAAAAAAAAAAAAAAAAAAAAAATGGGTCCTTAAGGAAGGAGGTATATACTGAGCTTTGGACTTTGACCTTCCGCCATTGCAAATTAGTCCTAAAAGGACACACAGTAAATACTGAACAGTGGGCCCTGAAGGAAGGAGGCAAATATTGAAACTCTGGGAGACAATAAATTCCAGAAAAAAAAAAAAAAAAAATACCCATCCCTCACACTCTGGACTCCCATCTCTCCAAGTAACAATGAGTTTAAACCTTTTACAGCTGCCCTCCTGAGTTAAAAGTTTTAACCTACATAACAAGCTCCTAACTATCTGAACAGCACACCCACAAGTTCCAATGATGAAACCATCCTAATTGTACCCTATAAAACCAAAATCCCCTCTGTAACCGATGGTCATTTTTTCAAGCAGAAAATGAGTCCTCACAGAGCCTGAATCTGCTGAAACCACTTCCCTGAATCTGTTGAGGTCTGTACCTGTCATTTTGTGATTACACAAAATACTATCTTAAATATTTATTTATTTTTTTAGAAATGGCATTTACTAAAATACTTTTATTAAATGTCTCCTTGACTCTTTTATATATGGCTTATTTTTCAACTTGTATTCTAGATTCTAATTGTAGCTTTCATGGCATCAAAATATTTCTATAGAACTTAAGACTCGGGCCCTGGAGCACACTTGTAATCGCAGCGGCTCGGGAGGCTGAGGCAGGAGGATGGCGAGTTCAAAGCCAGTCTCAGCAGAGGTGAGGTGCTTAGCAACTCAGTGAGACCCTATCTCTAAAAAAAGAAATACAAAATAGGGCTGGGGATGTGGCTCAGTGGTCATGTGTCCCTGAGTTCAATCATGGTAACTGACCCCCCCAAATATTTCTAGAACTGAAACATAACTGAAGTTCATCTATAACTTTTAATATCCTTGTACATTAATCCACAAGTTATTACCACAATCTTTAAAAAAATCTTAACTTTAAAAGAAAAGAAACTAAGAGAAACTTAGGACAAAGAATTTTTAAAAAGTAAAAAATGGGTTTTCTTTTAAACTAAAGATGATTGCTGGAATCTGATTGCCAAAAGATAATTGTGGAATGACTGAAACATAGAATAGAAATTCCGTTTGTATGTTTTGGACTAGGATGGATGAATGGTTAGTCTGAGGCTCCACCCTTTTCAGGAAATATTTTTCTGCTATGTTGGAGGAGTCCCTGGCTTCATTAAACCAGTCTACTTAAATCAAGAACTGCAGAACTTCCCCAATGTGGACTATTAATAGAAACATCAAGGTTTGCTCCCTTTATTAATGTATCATTACCTTATTGATTCTCATTAAAAATTTCAAATGCAGCATTACATGTAGAAAGGCAGGTGTGCATCTTACACTGCTTCACTTTGCACTGAGAAGAAAACAAAGACCACAGACCCTGGCATTCAGAAGCTCACCTTACTAGCTATGCTACTCTTGCATTAGGTATAAATCATCTCAGAGATTATCAGCCTCACACAAGTTTACTCCAAGACCTTGACAAAAGAAGGCCCTTCATAACTGTCTTTGTATAGAAAAATAAAGTCTGTGTGTCACATGCAAAATATCAAGCAAGAGAGGAGTCTCTTGGCTACAACAATTGGCTGATATTTATTAGCCAATTACAACTGTATTCTCTTTCTAATCTCCCCTCACTGTAGGTAAGATTTATTGAGAGACTCAATCACAGAAATTGCCCTTATTTTCATATAACATCCAATATAGAACAACCTGTTACCAAAATTTAGACCCTTCCCTAAATTACCCAACCAAAGCCTGGATCCTATACAAGTTCTTCTAACAACCTTTTACAGAGATGCCTCTTGGTCTCCCTTGATAAATGTTCTCTCTCTCTGCTATGAGTGAAAAGCCCGCCTCAATCCACTACAGGTATGTTCTTGCCAGTCCTTTGTATGTTACTTTAACTTTTAAAACAAGTGAAAATCATTTAATGTGCATGCCTGCAACCCTTTAATACAAGTTATAGACCTTGAATAATAACTTGAATGGATCTGAAAAACAAATTAATTATTGATCCAGCAGCTCATCTAATGGTTTAATGCTCTGTGCTAACTCATCTGTTTCCTTGCTGCATGTTTAGTTTCTTGAGAAATCAACCAGCATCAACTATTTGGTTTATATAGTACAGTCACTCACACATCGCATAATGAAGGGGATAGTTTGTGAGAAATATGTCATTAGGTGATTATGTCATTGTGTGGACACCATAGAGTGTGTTTGCACAAGCCTAGGCAGTAGATTGCTTATTAATGCCATGAAGAGACATAGTAAACATGAGATGTATGAGGCTGCTATTGGCATAGCACAGCAGACTGTTTTACAATTAATTATTTCTTTTATCAGTAGAAGGAACACACTCTAAAATAATGATAAAAAGTACAGTACAGTATTACAAAACCTGTAACAGTAATTTATTATCAATAATCATGTACTGTACATAATTGCATGTGCTATGCTTTTATGTGATTAGCAGCACTGTAGATTTATTTACACCAGCATCAGTGCAAACACCTGAGAAATGTGTTGTGCTACAATGTTGTGAAAGCTACAACATCACTCGGCAATAGCAATTTTTCAGCTCCATCACAATCTAGTGGGATCACCATGACATGTGCTATTCATTGTTGACCAGAATTTCATTTTGTGGTACAGGACTGTTACATGATATGGTAGATTTGAAAATAATTATCAAAAAGAAAGAAACCCTCCACACCTTGCTGATGATCAAAAACTATAAAATAAAAGCCATGCTTAGATAACTTATCCAAGATTATAATAACCTCTAGATACTGAGCACTGTTTGCCAGGATGTTAGCTAGTAGCTAGCAATGAGCAGTGAAATGCAGGCAAGGTCACAGTATTTTTTAAATTACTTTAGGGTCCTTCTTTAAACTACTTCCAAAGTAGATGGAAAAGCAAAGTGTGGTAGTTAATTTGTAGAAAGTAAACAGAAGCAAAAAGAGCTAATTGGGAAATATATCAAAATAAAGGACTAATGGGAGTAACTCTTGACAGGGTCAATTGATGTTGATGCAAAGCTATGAATTATGGCTATAAATGTCTCTAATTTTCTAGGGAGGAAGATTCCTTTAATAGTGCAGGTGCACTAAGGTAATTTTTGCCAAGCTGTTGACCCCAGTGCCCACATTAACATGGGATTGACTGGTTGATGAAGCTCCCCTAAATAGGATGGCCACCATGACAGTTCCAGAGAGGACCAACTGAAGGGTTATGGAAAATAATATTCCTACAAGACAGCCCCTGGGAAAAAAACAGAAATACGGTGTGGCTCTGGAGGAGGAAGGAAAATTAGCTAAACATCAAACCTCTCCCCAGTAAATCCTTTCTCAGTAACAAAGGGCCCAGAGTGAAAAAAAAACAAACTTTCATCCCTTCCCAGGTTCATCCCATTAGCATCTCTACCAAAAGCAAACACTCACCCTTCCCAACCACAATGGGTCCTGAAGGGAAGAGGTGGATACTGAAATGCTGGGCCCTGGATCTTTCCCATTGCCAATGAGTCCTGGAAGGAGAAAAGTGAATAGTGAAGCTCTGGGTAACAGTGGGTCCCAGAGGAAGAAGATAAGCAGTGAACACTGAGTTCTGAACTATTCCCAGTGACAATGAGTTCCAGACTTTTTACAACTTCTCTCCTGACTGCCCAAACAGACATGTCCTCCTTCAGTCTCCAATAATTAAACCACCTTCATCATAAACTATAAAACTCAGAACCCCTCTGTAACTGTGGGCCATTTTTGTACCTAGAAAATGAGGCACTCCAGTGTCCAATTGGTTGCTGATCTGTTTGAGGACTGCTTCCATCTGGGTTATTTGTATTTTCATACTGGGGCCAAAACTGTGTTGTTTATTTTTGCTTACACCAACTAAGGTCAAAAATTCTACCGCCCAATGTGAAGGAGGAGTTGAAGGAGGAGTTGAACAGCTGATTGTCAAACAGTACTGAATGTGGTCCCCAATTCTCCTGCTAAACATCAAACAGAAACAAAATTTGGGGACAGCATTGTCTCCTTTGTCATTCTCTGTTGCCGCCTGAAGCGCTTGGAGCAACGGAGCCGCGGGAAAAACTTCAGAGGCGAACTGGAGACAAACAGATTTTTATTCTGATAACTTTTCTCTCTGGTTCTAACAACGACTAACACACAACAAACACACCACTAAAATGGCGCTGACCCGATCAGCAATTTCCGCCAAGTCACTCGAGATCCCGCAACAAGTCCCGTGAGACTACGGGAGGCAACAAAGCCCAAATCTCCACGGCTCATAGTCAACCGCAAATCAAGTCAATCCCCAAACAGGGCTCCTGCATTTCCCCCTTTTTGTTTTAAAAGAGGTAATGCTCTAGGACGTCTATGTGCAACCAACATTCTTACCCGTCATCGGATAATCAAGGCTGTGCCCTTGACTCCTGTCTTAGGTTGATATGTCGGCCACATGAGACTGTCCCGTGCGACTGTGCCTGTCTTAGGTTGTCCCCCTCTGGGGATCTTACCCGTCATTGGCTAACCAGCCATCCAATGGAGCCCTTTAAGATCGACTATATATGATGACTAACAGCCATCCAATTGTGAGGACATGTTGCAGCTTTAAGGCGACAAGCCTTTTGGTGATGAGCCAAATTACATAGCATATCAAATTGTTTAAACAAATCAGCTGCCCTAAGTTCCATCAAGTAACACACTGAATTCTCTAGACAAATACCTGCAAGGCATTGTCCCGTAAAGTCCCAAACAATGAAAGATCAAAATGTCCATTTGTTATAACATGTTGATGTAGGAGGCCCCATGCATGTAGAGCAGAGGCCACACTGTTGGTGAGGTTATTTGATGTTTGAGCAGCAGGGATGCTTGCGGCGGCTGCGATCCCTGCAGCTGTAGCAGCAGACGTCTTTTTTATGTTTAGACAATGCCACCGGCAAATCTTCAGGGCCCGCTACCTAGAAACTCAAGCATCAATTATTAAAGGAAAGGCAGTGCTATTGCAGCACTGAGTCAAGAGGCGAGTTGTCAAACTACAAAATAGAATAATTAGATTAGAAAATTAAAGTTGATTTTTGTTCACATACATCGCTGGTTGAGCTGAAAATTAAAGTTGATTTTTGTTCACACACATCGCTGGTTGAGCTTCTACAAACATAAGTTGGAAAAATATCATATTTAGAACAAATCAAAGAAAGACTGAGGGTAATTACTGCATTAAAGATAGATTAAAGAAAAGGTAAAGGCACTTTAGAGAAATAATTTGTTAACTGGAACCCTTGAGTCTCTGTATACAGAGCAATCTTTTACCTGTTGAGATAATTGAAATTAATGAGCTATTAAACAAATAAAGTTAATAACAAATAAACAATCTTAAGTCAAAACACCAAAATATCAGGTTATATAGCACTAGTCATATTGTTTGCTAAAGAGAAGTCCGAGGGACACCTATAAATCAAAATTGAAAGTACCTTCATTTATAAAATTATTTACCTAAATTGAATACTCTTAACCTAAAATGAATTAAAGTTATTTGGATCCATATATATATATATTTTCTTTTTCATAAGCGCTTTGTTCTTTGTGACGTCACACTGGACAGACGAACAAACATACAAACATATATTTGTGACGTCACATTAACATGAAATGTAGACAAATGTACAGACATAAAGACATGTATAAAAAGAAAAGAAAAATACAATTGTGTGCACACTAAAGAGAGATCTCCTTGTCCCGGCCGGGAGGAATGACACTTAAGTTGTGAAATATTTTGAAGGACTCTTTTGAGGGAATCATTCTGTACCTTGATCTTGGTCCTCTTGATTTTGTACCTTTTTTATTAATCTTGATACTTCAATAACTTCATCTTGATCATTTTGATGTGGTACCTGTTTTATTAATCTAGATGGTATCCATATTGGAGAGGATTCGTCTTTTGGAAAAACACAAACAGATCCTCTTCCCCAAATTAATACTGGATCTGGACCCTTCCATGTACCTGAAAGAACATCCTTCCAGTAAACCAAAGGTTTATGTTGTTGGTGTGGATTTCAATGTCTGTCTCCAGCAGAATAACCATTAGAGTCTAAAGTTAAAAAATTTAAGGTAAACAGGGCAACTGCCAATCTGTCCTTAGGACTTTTCCAATTTCCTTCTTTTTGTTTTAATAACATAATTTTCAGTGTTCAGTTTGCTCTTTCAATAATGCCCTGACCCAGAGGATTGTATGGGATGCCTGTTTTATGGGATATATTGAATTTTGCGCAAAACTCTTTGAAAGATGAGGACGTATATGCGGGGCCATTATCTGTTTTAAGCATTTTGGGGATGCCCAATGCAGCAAAAGCTTGCAAACAATGAGATGTAACATCTTTAACTTTTTCTCCAGAATGTAAGGAAGCAAAAATCATGCCTGAACATGTATCTATGGTCACATGAATAAATCGCAATTTTCCAAAACTTGGCTCATGAGTAACATCCATCTGCCACAAATGATTGGGCATTAATCCTCTAGGGTTAACTCCGAAATGAGGATTGGGCAAATGTGTCATACAAGATTTACAATCTTTTACAACTGTTCTGGCTTGCTCCTTTGTGATTTTAAACCTACGTTGCAAGGTGGTGCTGTTGACATGAAACTGGGAGTGGAATAAAGTAGCTTGTTGTAGCACTGAAAGTATAAATATTGTTTTTGTAAGTTCATCAGCCTTTTGATTACCTTCATGGAGGGGACCAGGCAAATTAGTATGTGCTCTAATATGGCCTACGAATAGAGGTTCTTTTCTTGCCCACAAAAGTTTTTGTATTTGATAAAACAATTTAAAGGCTGGAGTATGAGGTGCTATTGGTCCTGCTAACTCTAATTTTGGGACGGCTTGTACAATATAGTGGCTATCTGAAAAAATGTTTACAGGCTGGTCCCTAAAATTTTCCAGAGCTCTTACCACAGCTTCCAATTCCACTAGTTGAGCTGATTTGTGTGCAGTTATGTAAGTCATATTTTCTTTTTTAGTGACTACTGTAGCAGTACCATTTGAGGACCCATCTATAAATACATTAAATGCCTTAGGAATAGGTTGATTTTTTATTACCTGTGGAAATATAATAGGATGATTAATACAAAAAGATAATATAGGGGACTTAGGAAGATGATTATCAAAATTTGCAGAAGTAGAGCATTTAGCTATAGCCCAATCATTATCATTGAAGCATAAGTATTCAATCTGTGATGATGAATAGGGAGTAATAATAGTAGCAGGGTGAATGCCAAATATTTTAGTAGAAGTCTTAAGTCCTTGAAGAATAAGTTTAGCCACCATGGAGGTATAAGATTCAATTATACTTTTAGGAGAGACGGGCAAATGTAGCCATAATAAAGGCCCTTGTTGCCAAAATACTCCTGTGGGTGTATATTGTGAAGAAATAATAATCAACATCAGTGGTTGAGTTAAATCAAATCTATCACAATGAGCTCCTTCGATGGCTTTTTCTACTAACTTCAAAGCTTTCCTAGCATCAGGAGTCAATGTTCGTGGTGAAGATGGATCAGGATCTCCACGAAGGATGTCAAATAAAGGTTTTAGTTGGCCAGTAGTGAGATTTAGTGTAGGGCAAAGCCAATTAATGTCTCCCAGTAGTTTTTGGAAATCATTGAGGGTGGTCAAATGTTCTTTATTTATTAGAATTTTTTGGGGTCTAACAAAAGTATCCATGATTTTAAATCCTAAATATAATATGGGAGATCTGGTTTGAACTTTTTCTTCTGCTATATATAATCCATATTTTTTTAAATTTTCTACCACATCACTGAATATATTAAATAAGATTTTTTGATTAGGGTGGGCCAATAAAATATCATCCATGTAATGTAGACACATGAGGTTTGGATATTTATTTTTAATGGGTTGGATAGCCTTGTCCACATATATTTGGCATATGGTGGGGCTATTAGCCATTCCCTGTGGTAAAACCTTCCATTGATATCTCTGATCAGGGCCATTATTGTTCATAGAAGGAATGGAAAAAGCAAACCTGGGGGCATCCAGAGGATGTAGGGGAATAGAAAAGAAGCAATCCTTTATATCAAGAGTAATAAGATGGAAATTTTTTGGAATAGCTATGGGACTAGGAAGTCCAGGTTGAGTAGGGCCCATAACTTGCATGGTTTTATTGATTTGTCTAAGATCATGTAACAATCGCCATTTTCCTGACTTTTTCTTGATCACAAATATGGGGGAATTCCAGGGAGAGGTGGAAGGTTCTATATGACCTGCTTCTAATTGTTCCTGAACTAGTAGGTGGGCCGCTTGTAATTTCTCTTTAGATAGGGGCCACTGAGGGACCCACACTGGCTTATCAGAAAGCCATGGTATTTTCAAAATTATTTTCTCAGTGGCCCCGAAAAAAAATATCTTTTTCCTTTATGACAATGATTACTTTTAGGGTTAAGATTACTCTGTACTTTTTGATAATGAGTTCTTTTATGGTTAAGATTACCCTGTAGGTTTTCACATTTAACATCTGCAGGCTTGGTTGCAAGGTGTACTCCCATTTGTTGCAAAATATCTCTTCCCCATAAAGTAACCGGTAGATTAGGTAAAACATAAGGCTGAAATGTTCCTTTATGGCCTTCATCATCCTCCCATTTTAAAATTACGGCACTTTTATCTGGGAGGTTATTATATCCCAAGCCTCTTAAACTGGTTGAAGCTTTTTGCAGAGGCCAGTGCTTGGGCCATTGGCGTAAATTAATAATGGAAGAGTCAGCTCCAGTATCTATTAATCCCTCCATTTCTATTCCTTGGATTTTTATTTTACACATAGGCCTCCTTGAACAGTCTCGAACCCAGCAAGCCATGGGACTTGAGTCAGTGGAACAAAATCCTCTATTGTTCCCTTCTTGAGGCATACCCATTTTAAATGAATTATGTAAATTGGGAAGGAGAAGCAACTGAGCAATTCTATCTCCTTGATTAACAGAACTTATACTTTGGGGTGAGCTAAGCATTATTTTTATTTCCCCTTTGTAGTCTGAGTTTATTACACCTGGGGTCACTTGCAAACCTAATAAGCTTTTAGGACTACGCCCAATAATAAGTCCTACAGTCCCTGAGGGAAGAGGTCCCCTGACTCCTGTGGGTATCAGTTGAACCCCCATTTCAGGTGTTAACACTATTTGGGCGGTGGAACAGAGGTCTAATCCTGCATTTCCTCTTGTTCCTCTGGTGAGGGAGTGGATGGGTAGTAGGGATTGTGTCGGGGAAGCATCTGAGTGGATGCTTGAGGATACTCCTTCTGCAATGCCCCGTACATTTGTGGGCCCCGGGGTATTGGGCCCCGTGCCCCGTTTTTTGAATTCCTGAACAAAGGATTTCCATGGATGTCAAATTTTGAATGGCATTTATTGGCCCAATGATTTCCCTTTTTACACCTGGGGCAGCGGCCTGGGGCACGGTATGAGCTTGATCTTATTTCTCTTTTGGGATTTTGCCTAGAATTGCTGATTGATTATGATAATTTTTCCTGGAATATCCTGATTATAATATCTACGTTTAGCCTTTGTGAAATTTCGAGAGGAAGCACCTCTCATTGAGGCTGCAATCACATTTCCTGTGACAAAGGCGCCATTTATATCTTTACATAGTTGTATATATACGGAAAGATCCTTTTTAGTTCTCCATGGCCTGATGGCTGCTTGGCACCATTTATTTGCATTTTCATAAGCTAATTGAACAACTAATGGCATAGCTTGGTCAACATCTGCAAACACACTACCTGCAGTTTTCAAAAGTCGATCAGCAAAGTCGGCATACGGCTCATTAGGTCCTTGAATCACTTTTGACAAGCTACCTTGTAGATCCCCAGGTCCTTGTACAGTTTTCCATGCCTCTAAGGCAGCTGCATTTATCTGAGCATATACATCTGGGTCATAATCTGTTTGAGCCTGTAAGTCTGCGAATTGCCCTTCTCCTGTGAGCATGTCTATATTATAGTTTTCAAACCCTGCAGCCGCGTTTCTTTTAGCTGTTTCTATACAAAGTTCTTGGAATTGCGATCGCCAAACCAAGAATTGCCCCCGCTTAATGTTGCTTTACATAGACTTTTCCAGTCTGAGGGGGTTAAGCTAAAGGTGTTAAGGGACTCCAGCATACTCAACGTGAAAGGAGCTTGGGGCCCATAAGTCATTACTGCCTCTTTGAGATTTTTTATTGTTTTGAAATCTACTGACTGATGGACACTCTGTCCATTTTTCTTTTCAAATGCTGGCGGTTCCCAATGTATCTGTGAGTTGTCCTCGAGAGCACATAAGCGCTCAGAAAGACTTTTTATTTCTGTTTCTAGGGTATGCAAATGCCTAGTAATACCCTTCATATTTTCTGTAATGGATTCCACCCATGGGGGAGTAGAGGACACAAGTGGCTGCTCTACCTGACCGTCCTTTTTCTTGGTCTTTTTTAGTTTCTTTTTCCTCATTTTCTCAGGATCACTTTTACTAAATTCCTCACCACTGCTAATTTCACTGACAGCAATATCCTGAGGCCCAGGTTCCAGTGAGAGCAAGTATCCTTCAGCTTTTACCAATAACTCCCGAATAGCTTTAATAGCTTGGATTTTTGTCATTTTGGGGTCTCTTCTAATACTCTCTTTACTGGTCTCAGTTGGCCCAGTGGAATCTACACTTTTTTGATCACTTTCACTTTTGTCTATATACTCCTCACTGAGAACAGAGTCAGGTATATCAAGGAGTCTTTGCATAGCCTCTATCACTTGGGATTCAGTTATATTCGAACCCATCTTTAGAGACCTTTCAGTTCTTACCTGTCCGCTCCGAAGTCCCCGTACGGGCCGCCACCTGTTGCCACCTGAAGCGCTTGGAGCAACGGAGCCGCGGGAAAAACTTCAGAGGCGAACTGGAGACAAACAGCTTTTTATCCTGATAACTTTTCTCTCTGGTTCTAACAACGACTAACACACGACAAACACACCACTAAAATGGCGCTGACCCGATCAGCAATTTCCGCCAAGTCACTCGAGATCCTGCAACAAGTCCCGTGAGACTACGGGAGGCAACAAAGCCCAAATCTCCACAGCTCATAGTCAACCGCAAATCAAGTCAATCCCCAAACAGGGCTCCTGCAATTCTCTACTTAGAGATGGCCCACTCTCTCCCTTGAGAGTGCTTTTCACTTAAGCCTCACTTTTGTTTCACTTTATTTTCACCTCACTTTCACTTCTAATAAAGTTCACTTGCATGACTTTTGGTGTCTGACATTAAATTTCTTTCATCAGAACACAAGAACCAAGGTTTGGAGTTTCAGCTCACTGCTTTCCTGAGACAAGTGTTGGATTAAGGGCTTTATGCCATTTAGCTCATTTAAAATTCAATAAACTTGGTGTATCTATGAGCAACAGAATGTCCAACTAAAAGTGGTTTAAATAATGAAGAAAATTTACTGTCTCCTATTTCCATGATGACCTTGGCTTAGGAATGTCAACAAGGAGTCTTCTTTCTGCAGCTATCCTCATTGTATCCATCACAACCTCCTTTTGGATTGCAAATTAGCTAGAATAATGTCAGGTTTCAGACAAGCCTATGTAATGAATGCAGGTTCCTAGCAACTCTTTTTATTATGGAGGAAATGTTCCTCTCTCTGACTTCCTCCTTGTGTTCCTTTGACCAGGATTTGTTACTGCAAGGCTGATTGAAGGCTTGAGGAGTGGAACTTTCTGGCAATTATTGGAAGTGGGCTGTATTGTCAAGGAAGACGGAGGAAGGAGGGTAACTATTTGGAGAGGAAGCAGAGGGCATCATTCACAGGTTTTATTATTATCCTCATTTACAGAGGAGAAAACTGCAGCTTATAGAGGTTAAGTAATATACCAACAGTTACCTAGAATTTGTGGTGCTGGAGTTAAAATCTAGTCCCTTGGAATTACAAAGCCCAAACTCTTTATAAGGACTCAGACTCCAAGCCAAATGGACCTGGGTTTATATCTCAACTCTGCCTATTTTTATTGGTGACCTTGTTCCCTCATTTGTAAAAAGAAAACTGTACCATCGATTTCATTGGGTTTTGTAAATATTAAACAGCTAATGTACATATAAAGTGCTGAGCACAGTGCCTGCCATAGTAAGACTATTGCCATCATCAATCAGCAGCAGAAATGTCATTCCCCCATGGTGTTAAGAGACCAAGTGTTCCTCCTCTATTTCTCACAATATTTGGCTATGGAGTTTTCTCTGTCTTATGGCCAAACTCTTATTTGGCTTCTGTTTTTCACTTATCCAAACACTCCTTAAGGTCAGGAACCCTGTAGTGTTTATCTTTGAAGTTTAGACCTCTTGTGCAGCATATGGTGCATAGTATGTGCTTGATAAAATTTTCTTTTCAATAAAAATATAGGTGGGAGTAGGAATAGCCCTATATTGCAACATTAGAAAGCAACAGAAAATCAACACTTTGCAGAGAAATATTTGATTACAAATATCTCATACAGGATAGACAGTCTAACGACGAACTTAACATTGAATAAAAACCAAGTATTTTCAAACAAAAATTTTTTTATTTTGCTATCCTCTAAATAAAGGGCTAGTATGATATAAATATTCTTTCATTTTGAACCTTAATGTATTTTCATTGATTAAAATTTATAATAAGGTGTCAACAAATTTCAGCCAAAAGTCGTTCATTGTCCAAGTTTCAAGAAAAATCCATGTGTACTATAAATTATAGTGTTTAGAAAATTCAGTAATAACATTTAAAAACTGCAATGGAGATACCCTTTGGATGAAGAGGAAAATACATTATAGAAACAATTAAAATAAAGTTGAAATTAAGAAAAATGTCCATTTCTTAAAGTTGATTCCAATTCTCCATTGTCCCTGCCTCTAAGGTAGTAAACAACTCCCCAATACAGGTTTAGTAACAGACAATTATGGCACTCACCCTGAAAGCATATAAACACACTAGGGGAAGCAGATGCTGCTCTTGGTGGAATTGATATTTCAGTGGAAGTAAACACAGGGCAGATGTGCGGGGCCAACATCTTCACCAGCTCATCATTCTCATCACAGTCACAGAATTAGATGCGTCACAGAAAAGGAATTCCAAAGGCTCTAAAACATAGGAAAAATTGCTGAAACTCACTTTTTAAAAAATTCCAATTAATAGCCAGTCATGGTGGTACAATCCCAGTGACTTGTGAGGCTGAGGCAGGAGGATGGCAAGGTCAAGATCAGCCTGGGCAACTCAGTGAGAAACTGTCTCAAAAAATATAAAAGAGTGGGGTTGTAGCTCAGTGATAGAGCTCCCCTACTTCAATCCCCAGTGCCACACATACAAAAAAAAAAAAAAAAAAAAAAAATTCCAATCAAAACTTTAACGGGCTTCTTCTCTGGGAAAACACCAAACGGTGGATGACACTGGTGCAGCGGGAGGTCCCGGGGGTCCCCTGGGTCCCAGAACGGGTAGCTGCAGAGGCTTCGGCAGGCAACGGTAGGGGTTGTGGCTGCGGGGCTCGTGGAGGCAAGGCCCAAGATAAGGTAGTGGATCCTGGTCATCAAGCTAGGCCGCCTGGTCAAGGACATGAAGATCAAGTCCCTGGAGGAGATCTATCTCTTCTCTTTGCCCAGCACAGAGTCTGAGATCATTGACTTTCTCCTGGGAGCATCACTCAAGGATGAGGCTGTAGCCGGGTGTGCTGGCGCACGCCTGTAATCCCAGCACTTGGGAGGCTGAGGCAGGAGGATTTCCAGTTCAAAGCCAGACTCAGCAATGGCAAGGCACTTAGCAATACAGTGTGACTCTGTCTCTAATAAAATACATAAAAGGGCTGGGGATGTGGCCCAGTTGTCGAGTGCCCCTGAGTTCAATCCCTGGTACAAAAAAAAAAAAAAAAAAAAAAAAAAAATCAATGAGGTTGTAAAGATCATCCCTGTACAGAAGCAGATTCGTGCTGGCCAGCAGACCAGGTTCAAGGCATTTGTAGCTATTGGGGACTACAATGGTCACATTGGACTGGGAGTAAAGTGCTCCAAGGAGGTAGCCACTGCTGTTGGAGAAGACCATCATCCTGGCCAAGCTCTCCATTGTTCCTGTACGGAGAGGCTACTGGGGGAATAAGATTGACAAGCCCCACACTGTCCCTTGCAAGGTGACAGGACGTTGTGGCTCTGTGCTAGTACGGTTCATCCCTGCCCCCAGAGGTACTGGCATTGTCTTAGCCCCTGTGCCCGAGAAGCTGCTGCTGAGGGCTAGTATTGATGATTGCTACACTCTGCCAGGGGCTGCAATTCCGTCACTGCTACCTTTGATGCTATCTCCAAGACATACAGCTATTTGACCCCCGATCTATGGAAAGAGAATGTTTTCACCAAATCTCCCTATCAGGAATTTACTGACTATCTTGTGAAAACCCACACCAGAGTCTCTGTGTATAGAGGACTCAGGTTCCAGCTGTGGCTACAACATAGGGTTCTTATAAATAAATAAATAAATAAATAGAATAAAACCAGTTTTTAAAAAAACTTTAATGGTATATACTTTTTTGAGATATTATTTTTTGCATAACAGATTAGCAAAGATTAAAATGTTTGGCAGTGTGCTTTCAGAAGCATGGGGAAACAGGCACTCATGGCTAGTAGAAATAAAAATTGATGCAATTTTGTGGAGTATCTGTAAAAATTTCATATGAACATGCTTATTAATACAGCAAGGCCTTTTCTAAGCATTTACTGATATACTAATTCATCTCTAGATTACTTATAATACCTAATTTAATGTGAATTCTATGTAAATAGTTGTTATACTGTGTTAAAGAATAATAACAATAAAAATAGTCTGTACACGTTCAATACAGGCTCGATTTTGAAAAATATTTTTTTCAATCTGCAGTTGGGAATCCATGATACAGAAACCATGAATACGAAGGGCTGATTATATATGCAAAAAGTATCTTTGGAAGAACTCACAAGGAACTGGTAATATTAATTGGCTTTGAGAATGGAGATCAGATCACTTCATTGTATCCTTTGAATTTTGAAGCATTTGAATTTATTGTCTGTTTTAAAAATTAAATGGAACAAAATTAAATGTTTAAGTTGAGAATAGCTTCCTATAACCACAAAAATAGGTTGAGTCATAATGGGGCAGTCCAAAGAAGAATAAAAGAAATAACTCAGCAAAAGGTCAATAACCAGGACCTATTGTTCCCCTAAATACCCAATTGTTAGTAGTCTGGATTATCTACTCTCCATGCCAATCACGTAGCAGAGCA
Source organism: Tamias sibiricus (assembly GCA_025594165.1). NCBI lineage: Eukaryota > Metazoa > Chordata > Mammalia > Rodentia > Sciuridae > Tamias > Tamias sibiricus. Next base: position 44,874,210 of record CM046662.1, read on the forward strand.
CTAACCAGTGCCAGAATTTCCATGGCAGCTGAAAAGAGGCCTTGAGCAGCCCACCCCTCCCTCCCTTGGCTTGTTAGCAATGAGGCCAACTCCCAGCCTCCTCATTCTTTAGCAAATGTAAAACTCAGTGGAACAAAGTACTGGAGCATGTATTAGTCAGCTCTTTGTCTCGGTGACTGAAATATCTGACAAGAACAACTCAGAGGAGGAAAAGTATTTGGGCTCATGGTTTCACAGGTTCAGTTAGTGGTCTGGCCCAAGGTGAGGCAAAGCATCATGGCAGAATGGTGTGGTGGAGGGAAGCTGCTCAGCTTCTGGCAACCAGGAGACAGAGAGAACATGTGAGGTGCCAGTGACAAAATATACCCCAAAGGCATGCCTCTAGTGACCTACTTGCTCCAGCCACAGCCTACCCACCTATGGTTACCACCCAATAGAGTAGCACCTCAAAGTATTAATCCATCAAATAGATCAATCCCCTGATTAGGTCAAAGCTCTCATAATCTAATCATTTCAGCTGTGATCATTGCTCCATTGTCTCACATGAGCTTTTGGGGAACACCTCATATTCAAACTGCTCTGTTCTGACAGAGTAGCTGGAGCAGTGATTACTGATCCTATGTCATCTCCCTTTAGAGCACCAGCCCCTGAGACTCTCTCTCTCTCTCTCTCTCTCTCTTTTTTTTTTTTTGGTACCAGGGATTGAACTCAGAGGCACTCGACCACTGGGCCACATCCCCAGCCCTTTTTATTTGGTATTTTATTAGAGACAGGGTCTCACTGAGTCACTAAGTGCCTCGCCATTGCTGAGGCTGGCTTTGAACTCGCAATCCTCCAGCCTCAGCCTCCCAAGTGCTGGGATTACAGGCATGTGCCACCACGCCCGGCTGAGACACTCTGTTGTCTTGCTCCAGTGACTAGAGGTCTGACTGCATCAGTTACCCAGCTATGAGTAGGAGTAGCAGATAGATGAGACCCACATCAGGTGAAGCTGGTCTATACACATATCTTTACTTTTATCCTTTCTTAAATTTGAAAGCAACATATTTACTCTTGTTTAAGTGGCAGATGGATTGCTCCTTGGCTACAGTGTAGGCAAACTTCTCAGAGGAAAGTAACCCACATGGCCTGAAAGGGGGAAAATAGGGCAACTGTCAAGATCTGGATCTAATTGCTCAGCAAGATCAGGTAGAAAGCAACTTCCAAGAATACCTTACACCCCTGCCTCAAGTGTCTTACCTTTATTAACTTACTCTCCACAACTAAGGGATAGTCATTACTATGATTTCCATTTTGCAAGTGAGGCAACTACAGCATGGAAAAGTTATCTAATTTTTTCAAAGTTATCCAACATATAAATGGCAGAACTAAGATTGACTCCAGAAAATTCAGCAACTCCACTGTACTCTCATCAAACACATGGCATCCTGTGTCATAATTTTACATAGTCTGATGTTAGCATGAAAAATAAATTTTGCTAGATTTAGCCCATCCTGAAGCTCACAGATCACAGTGTATGTAGATATCTCCGTTTCCTTTAGTCAATGTTCCCTGCTTTGCTGACCAACATTTTTTGTTTTGAAAACACAAAAAAAGCACATATAACAGGAGCTATATACAACACTAATTTTCCTGAAATAAACACTAGTTCTCCTTATTCTTATCCGTCTTTTTAAATCAAATAAGTGTTTTGTTTAACATATGTATCATCTAGTGTGAGAGAAGAAAAAAAATAAACAAAACAGAAATCCTTTAAATGACCATGCCAAGCCTAGTGGGCTTCTTGTTCAGAGCCAAACGACACTGCCATCCTCTTTTCCCCTAGATGTGGAGAGAGTGCACTAGGAGAGATTTATGTTTATGATGCTCCTACTTGCAAAAGCCATGCAGTTGGTGATAGAGAAGTGCTGGTGATGCTTGCTCAAAAACTGACAAGAAGAAAGCACAACAAAAGAAGGAAGGCATTGTAGAATCAATGGAGACTTAGTTCTTAAAACTCAGAAATAACAAGACAGCTGGAAAATGTTAGAAAGCTCCAGCAACATTCTGAGTCTTCTGAAGGGGAACCTGAAAACTAGAAGAGTTAGCTAGACACCAGCACAGTGGAATTAGGACACTAGCTCTCGACTCCCAGTCATGACTTACCTGTACTAGACAAGGAAGACTAGAGTTAGGGCAACCTCACCATCCTCTATCTTGTTCTAACTTTGAAATTGCTCTGGTTTTCTCCATGCTACTGACAACTTTTAAGATCCTGCACCACAGGGAAAGCAGACATTGAGATGCAGAATGATAGAGCATAAAACCCACCAGGCTTTGTGGTCAGACCACTGGATATTTCCGTGACTCCATCATCCTCTTGCCTGTGATTTTAGGGATATTACTTATGTCTCCAGCTTGTTTTCTGGGATGTATATGATAAGACTAACCATACAGGAATATGGGTAATTTTGAAGATAATGTAAGTGAAGCATCTGACATAGTAGGTGATTTTTAAAAAGAGACCTATTATTACGAGCATTTTTCTCTAATTTATTTATCTTTTTTTATTCCTCAAATCACTGCATGTGTAAGGCATGTCTATAGTATTTAACTGCAAGTGTGTGCTAATTTTAAAAAATACTTCTGAACTATTTAAACATATAGGAAATCATGGGAAATAATGTTTATCATCACCAATGTATGTATTCATTTAAAATAGTGTTATGTTTTAAAACTTTAAAAATGGCATCAGGTTGTCTATATCATTTTATAACATACTCCCTGATACCACCTGTGTTTTCAAGATTTACCCAGGTTCATACATATAGCTTTACTGATTATTTAGAATATTCTATAGTGTTCCATTGTATGAACCTACCATCATATATTTCTGCATTCTCTTACAGTCACCTAGATTGTTTACAGTTTTTCACTATTACAAAGAATATTTCCAGAAGCATCTTCTTTATATGTGCTTCTTCGGGTTTTTGTGAAAGTTTCTCTAAGGCAAAATTGCTAGGTTCATAGGATATGCCTATCTTTAACATCGCTAGCCATTGCCAAATTGTGTTTCCAAATCACTGTAGTGTTTGTTGTTGTTTTTGCTCATGTACATATTTTTTAGGTACGTTGCTGAGATACAGTTTACATACCATAAAATTTGCCCTGTAAATGGACAACTCAATGGTTTTAGTGTATGTGCAGAGTGGCACGACCCTCACCACAATCTAATTTTAGAACATTTTCATGTGATAGTGTTATTTATAAGTATAAATAAACATACAGAAATCTGCAAATCTGATCATGTGTCCTGTACAATATACCTAATAGAAATCTCCCAGGAGCAGCTAGTTTACAGAGATTTATTTGTTTTAAACCTGTAGTTTTGAACAAATAGCTGGAAGGAACATTCCTAATTAGATTATGAAACTGCTTAAGTGCAGGTTCCTGTTATTTGCTAATTTTAAAATCATTCCTATTTATTCACCTCAGAGTAAAATGACTCAGAACCCACTCTGTTTGAAGAGAATAGGGAGAGTGCTTCACTTAATAAAGGAGAAATTTCCCCAGAACCATTCTTGCTCATGTCAGAAGGGAAGGGAGTTGTGAAAGAGGACAAATGTGGGAGTAAACAATTGCGAGAGCCGACACACTGGCAAAGGAGGGGGACCCACAGTCTTTTTCTTTTTCTTTTCACATGTTAACCTATTGGAAGTTTTAATCAAGTACTTTTCATGCTCTGAGTTATTACTTAATGGTATTTTCAAATACTGTTTACCCCAACTCAAACTTAATGTGTTAATTAACACCAAGGTTTGACAAATATGACTTGGAATAACACACACACACACACACGAATGTTGAATATATATGTGAATATATGTGTAAAATATGTTATGTAAATATGTAATACATATTTATGAATGTTGTTCTTATCCAAACTCTAAATGTTCAAAATTGAATATATATTTTTCCACTTGGATCTTATAAGGAATGTCGGGTTTGTGGACAACAACGTTGGTTCTCTTCTCTTCATTTTAATTATTGGCTTAAGGGTGTCCATTTCCAGATACGTTCATCAGGGTGCTTGGCAGCTTTCTGAAATTTCCTCTTTGCTCTTCAGATCAGTAGGGAGGGTTCAGTCACCTTCTGTGACAGACCTGTCACATTCTGTGACATACCTGACTGAAGAGGAGGAAAGCCTCAGAGGCAGCACTGATTACCATGGTGAACTACATCCCACCTCACAGCAGTGCAGTCCCGTGGACAGCTTTTCATGAACCCAGGGCCACCCTGTCCCATTACAGACCAACAGGCATCATCCAAAGTGGGAGATAGCCTGATTCAACAGTGTGACACATGGTTTCTTTGCCTGCACTGAGATTATTTCTACCTGCAAACTGCACAGGCAAAGAACTTGAACCACCCTACGTACTCCAGCACTTGGGCCTCAGATTTACCCCCACAAGGAATGTGTGAAAGCACTTTGTTAAAAATATTTATTTATTTGCTTTAGCTGTACACAATGGGTTTACTTGTACGTGGTGCTGAGGATTGAACCCGGGCCACGCACGTGCCCGGCAAGCGCTCTACCGCTGAGCCACAACCCCAGCCCAGTGAAAGCACTTTGATCTCTTTTTGTAGGGTCGTCTGCTGGGCAGCGATGGCTTGGCAAAATCTTATCTGTGTGTAAATTTATAATTGCTACATGGAGATGAAAATATTGGCTTTTTCTGACTTTGGAACAAAGCCCACACTCAGCAACTGGGTTTGAAGTTTAGGATTGAGCTGCCCAGGATGAGATAGTACAAAGAAGTTGCTTCTATAACTAGTGGTGTTTCACCCTATTCAGTAAGAAGATTTCAAGTCCATTCCAGGACCAACTAATTAATGCCTTGCAATTTGCAAGGCTGAAAGGACAAAGGACCTAGATAGAAAACAGCCCTGAATTGCCCTGGAAAGGATTGACCCAAGCAAGCAACCTGTTGAATTCTGGGTAGAAATGAAGTTAGATGGGAAAACAAGGAGCAAACCAGTCTGTGCTTCTCTTACTCCCCCCGACTGTCCAACCCAAGGGAAAGAGTGTAAACTTCAGCCTATTTCCAAATGAGGCAAAATTACCTGGGAGTTGCCGAGCCCCACAAAGGGGCTACATTAAATGGATTATACCCCTTCTACCTGAACTCCAATGTATACAGAACATTCACAATGTCATGCAAACACCACGTTTTGGGAAACTTTTCAACATTCGAAACTGGAACTATGTACCCATTAAAGAATAACTCTACCTACCCTGCCAGCCCCTGGTAACTTTTTCTTTCTATCTTATGAATTTTCCTCATATAGATGAAATCATATAATATTGTCCTTTTGTGTCAGGCTTATTTGACTTAGCATGATGTTCATCCACGTTGTAGCATACATAAGAATTTTATTCCTTTTTAATTCTGTATAATATTCCATTGCATGTTAAGAACTTGGATTTGAATGACATTTTTAAGCTGCCATACCTGGAAGAAATCTTAAGTTAGGTAACTATACCTTTGGTTTAGGCCATGTGGCATTGGGTTTTCCAAAATGACACATAAACACAACTTACAATTACCATCAGGGGCCCCATGATGGGCAATAGGTCTGAGGTTGTTAATGGTGGGTGTGGTGTGGAGGAAGCTGGTGACACACAGGAGGCAAGAACATGGTCCCATACCTCTAGCAAGTTAGGAAAGTTGGGCCATATACTAGAAAAACGGGAAAATGGAGCCCAGCAGTGTCAGCTTTGAAGCCACTCCAGGGGAAGGATGGTCAGATGCAGATGTCTTCAGCTCTGTTTTATGGATTGATTTACCATTTTAATCATTTTTAAGTGTATAATTCAGCAGCATTAAGAACATTCTGGTGAAGCTCCAGGATGGGCCACCGTCACAGAGTGCTCAAAATGAAAGCTCCCTAGAATTTCTGCATGTGTGTGTTTATTTATATCCACGTACGCACACATGGATACACAAATGTGCCACACCTTTACCTCTTTTCAGCCTTGGTTTAGCTATTTTGATATTCTCTTTTTATAATTGTTAATTTCTTTCTCTCTTTCCCCCCTTCTTTCATAGGGTATTGAATCTAGCAGTACTCTTCCACAGAGCTACATCCCCAGCCTTTTTTATTTTGAGACAGTCTATATAAATTGCTAAGGCTTGCTTCAAACTCATGATCTTCCTGCTTCAACCTTCTGAGTAGCTAGGATTTTTGGACTGAACCCAGAGTGCTCTGCCACTGAGCTGCATCTTCAACCCTTTTTATTTACTTATTTATTTTTAAATATTTATTTTTTAGTTATAGGTGGACACAATACCTTTATTTAATGTATTTATTATTTTTATGTGCTGCTGAGGATCGAACCCAGTGCCCCACACATGCCAGGCAAGCGCTCTACCTCTGAGCCACAATCCCAGCTCCCTTTTTATTTGAGACAGGGTCTCACTAAGTTGCTGAAGCTGGCCTCAAACTTGTGTTACTCCTGCCTCCTGATTGCTGGGATCACAGGTGCGTATCACCGTGCCCAGCTCAATTTAATTTCAGCACATACAGTTATTTAGCATTAACATTTTCCTTCACCCTAACAAAATATTCCAAATTGGTTGAGACATTGTACCTGGTGCTCTCTGGAGGAGTACAGAATAATGCTTCTCTTCAAAACACTTTTCCAGTCTTCATCGGAGTTAGAAATAATCAAGTTCAGTCAAGGATAAAGGATAAAAACATTTATTTAAAAAATACTATCCAGAATCAATTCCAGTTTGGCAGGGATGAAGGGTGGGTGGTTAATGTTTTATTATTATGTGAAGTTTGAGGTACAGGAAGCATTATTGTAAAAAAAAAAAGTTAATACTTATTAAAAGACTGAAAAAGAAAAGTGAGTAGTAAGCTACTGTGACAAGAGACATTAAGGTTAAGAACATGTTGCCATGCAATGAAAATAATCTCATCCTTTAATATGCACTAATAGAGCAGGAGGTCTGATTTACTCACATTTGGACTATGTCTGGGAAGAGGTGAAGTGCAAGGAGATGTGTGTGAGCAAGCCCAGTACCAGAGGGTATATGGAAAACTGGGGATAAGGTGAAAGAAAAATTACAAAAAATGTCTTTGCTTGAGGGGCCCTATAAAAATGTATTTAAAAAAAAACACTTGACAAATATGTGACTATAAAAGTATAATAGACAGAATTAAAATGCTAAAATATAAAAATATCCTTTATTGTAGGCATATATAAAGCCTTCTGCAACTATGATATAACACCTTGCAAAATTCTTTTTGCTTGTTCCCTTTCTAGTTTTTCACATCTGAGGAGAGGACAAAAGCCTTCAGAGGCCATCAATCCAACTCTGATTTCATGATAAAGGAGAGTAAGTAGCTTGTCCTCTGTCTCATCCATCCTTAGTGGCAGAGATTGGGCCAGAATTAGGTCTCCTGCCCCTGCTCCCACCCCCACAAGTGCTTTTCTCATTTCATCCCCCATCTGTACTTGATAGCACTCCCGCTATCTCAGATGGGCAGAAGGGCTGTGAGGGAAAGGAATAGGTCTGTTTGGGGTTTCTTTGGCTTGTATGAGCATGAGGCACTACAAGCAGAGGAGATAAAACACATCTCCTACCTCTACCTCAAGCCTTTAAAAATAATCAGCAACATACACACACACAGAGTCAGGTCACAAGAGTAGAACACTGTAGGTGAAGGAAACTTCTAAAAGTCTATTATAAGAGCGGTTATTGATTTTAAAGGAGAACATCTAGCTAATCACACACAATCATATTCTTTTCAGAAGCTCTGCAAATAAAACCCTGGTTACAGATGATGACTAACATGAAGAGTCTGGGGCCAGGCACATCTCCACGGAGTCCCTAACTGCCACACTGTGGAGTCCTGCCACATTCCATGGAGTCTCTAAAGACCACATTATCAAAAGGGCTGCTAATCAGTGGTGGGAATTGCCTCCAAATATGCAAATTCCAGCAGAAAGGAAAACACATCTGACTGTATTCTTTTTAAAAACCCTCCCATTCTCACATCTATTTCCGATTTCACATTCATCAGCACTCAACATTCTAAATGTTCTATTCTGGCAATCCATATTTCTGGGTATCAGTTCCTAGAATGTTTTTTTTACTTACTTACTTTCTTTCTTTTCTTTTTTTTTTTTTTTTTTTTTTTTTTTTGTGGTACTGGGGATTGAACTCAGGGGCACTTGACCACTGGGTCACATCCCCAGCCCTTTTTTTTTTTGTATTTTATTTAGAGACAGGGTCTCACTGAGTTGCTAAGTGCCTTGCCATTGCTGAGGCTGGCTTTGAACTCGTGATCCTCCTGTCTCAGCCTCCCAAAGTGCTGGGATTACAGGCATGTACCACCGTGCCCGGCGGCCCTGGAATGCTTTCTTGCAACATTCACAAGTGCCTCAAAAGGAGGGTGATCAGACTTCTTGGGGTCATTTTCTTCTATGTGTCTTTTGAGAACAAAATTCAGAGACCGAAAGTGTTGTCACATTTTGAAAATGTCTGTCATACGTGCTTTTGTTCAAGGCTTGATTCAAGGAATATGAAATGAGAACATCTTGTCATATCCACAAACAAGGAAAACCATGAGAGGAAGGTTCTTGAGTTCACTGAAACATCAAAGAGTACCACAATTCTACAGATAATCCTGCAGAAATGTATCTTTCTTGTGCTCCATAGGTTTCTGTAAGAGCAGGCTCTCTTTTATTAAAACATTTCTCAGAAATTGCTTTTTCAAGAGCAGATTAATCATTTGGCTTACAACAAAACAGGAGCCTGCCATGTGTTCTGTGTTTCATCTCATGCAATAAATTGTCTTTGTGCCAAATTCCTTGTCTCTCTCCATATAGTTTGTTGTGTCTTATACACAGACTCCTGAAAAATTCTTTCTACTTGTGTAGAAAAGCCACGACTTTCTTCCTCTAAGGCGTTGATGGTTTGCAGAGCAAAGGGAGTCCTTTCCCGGGGAAGGGGACTGTTCAGGGGCCGCATAGGTATGACAGAGTTGTATTTGTGCTGCCTGTTCACCGAATTCATTAGGGATGTGTAGAACTGGAAATTACACCAGGTATCTCTTAAAAAGTTTTCAGTCAATAATAGGATTGTCCACGCAGACCCATTGACGGCATCATCTAAATTCTGTAAATGCTGTCGGCCACCTGGCATCTCAGCAAAGATGATTCCAGGCTTGATACCAAAGTCATTTTGTAGCAGATTCTGAACTCGGAGGGCTTCATCTGTGTCATCTTCTGCATGCAGTATCACAAATTTGAGGAACACCTCTTCTTCTTCCTCTTCAGCAATCTCTTCCCTTGCCTCAGCTTCCTCCTGTCCACCTGTTTGCTCCTCTGTGGTATTGTTGTGCTCCACAACATCACTCAAGGAGACATCTTCCAATTTGGGCTCTGAATCACCATGGTCTTGACTTGTATCCACACTGTGGCTTTTCCCCCAAGAGAGAGAAAGAGGGCAGATATCTACTTTAGACTTCCCGATGCCCATGATAAATAGGTAGAAGGGGAAAGTTTTATCTATTTCTCAGCATTTCTTTTCAATCTAAAAGAAGACACAACAAAGCAGAAGATTATTGTAAATTTAATTACAACATTAAAAATGAGAACTTTTGTTCAACCCCAAAATCTCAAAAAGACTACAATAGTCAGAAATGGCAAACAGGTAATTGAGAAATTAAACTACAAGTCTTCTGAGAACTTTACAAGACCTCCTAGAGGGAGTTCATGGTGAGCTAAACAGAGGGCTCAGTTTAAATATAGCAAGAGACATTTGGAAAATGTAAATGGCATTATATTAGCACTATAAACTTTCAAGTTAAAATAAAATTATTTGGTATTTTAGTGAAAAGCTAACATACTAGTCTACCAATATAGAGTCTAAATTCAATTTCTCCAACAAATTATCATATAGACTAGAAGCAGAAAATATTTAAAAAACCAGAATATCCAAATATTAAACAAGAATTTATTTTTGTATAAAAATAAGCACAAATACCAAATAAGATGCAAATATCTTAAAGATGGCTTTAGGATATCAGCAACTTTAGTGATTTAGTCCAAAGAGAAGATCTGAAACAATGTCCAGGATTCACTTTTTTTTTTTTTTTTTTATGTCTGGGGTCAGGCCTTATTGTGGTAACAGAGCTGGTGGAGAAATTATAATTAGGAGGTGTGAAAAGTAAGGAATATATTTTCCCAACTGATTCTAGAAATACTGAAGAAAATTTATTTATTCACTTACAGTTAATATCTCCATGTGGAAACAAAATCTAGAAACCAAGGCTTGTAATTTTCTTCAGTGAAATCAATGAAGAACAATGTAGTCTAGATTCATTACTTTATTATCAAAAATTCTAAATTCTGAGTGGAAAAATTAGATTAGTTGTGAAAGAAAAATACCCCGTGTGAAGTGTTATTTAAATAACTCTACAGAAAATGTTGGCAAGGTTACTAGTGACCCCCCCCCCCAATAAACAGTTCTTCTATCAAAAGATAGAAAATTTAGAATAAGTACAGGTTTCATATTTTATAATATGAGCCACAGGCTATATTCCAGAGCATTTTTATTAGTTGTCTATGGGCAAAGTCCAGAGTTCAGAAAGGAAGTATTATTGTATTCATAATGACCTAAGTAACACAGCTACATATACCTAAAATCATTCAGATTGAGAAGAAACTATTCAACAGAAGTGGTGAGACTGTTATGCTAAGAAAAAAATTAAGGAAAAAAACATACAGCATTTCATTCTAATGTATATAAAGAGTAAAGGTGCTTGCTGCTGCCTCTGCTTAGCAAGGGGATGAAAATGGCTGGCCATTGCCTGTCATTCACTATGTCTGTATTCAGGTTTTGGTTTTATGGTACACAGTTCCAGTTACAAAGAGGTATTCTAAGACATGATAACTCTAAAATATGACAGTCATACATCTCAAATAATAAAACCAAATTAGTTTGGGCTCTCTCCATTGGTTAGGACTTACTAGTGACTTTTGTTACTGCATTATGAAAAAAGGTTCTACTATGCAAAGCTGCAAAAGAAGCTTCCCCCACATAAGAATGCGATTGTTAAATGATTCAGAGGCATCTTTTTACCAGTGTAGTGCCAATTAAAATGATCTTCGCCTATCACTAGCCAGTGCAGAGCAGTGCTTTTCATAAAGAAATATGTAACACATCTAACTTAAACTGGTATGCAAGCCAGATCATAAAATGATTTGAAATAAATTAAACAATGAAGAATAATGAATTTGTCTCATTTTTCTTAAATTCTAGTCAGCATAAAAAGAAAAAAAAGACTTCAGAAATCTATGATGTGTTGTGCCAACTTGAAAGCACTCTCAGCCGCCTAGTCAGACCAGAGAAGAAAGTGACAACATCTGAAAAATGTAACTGTAACCTTCTAATTTGGAGAGAGGGAATAAGGAGACAGTTAACAGGAAGAGAAGTGTGAAGCTCTTTGCTAGAGATCCATGTTTGCCACCAGCACCGTGACTCCTGTGATTGATGTGGGGCGGTGGTAGGATTCATCACTGTGGTTCTTAGGGCTGGAAGAAAGGAGAGGACTGGACTGTTCCCGCTCTGAGCCAGCACCTTCATCAATAAAGAGGGCTTTCCAGGCTCAGTGGTGTGTGCCTGTAATCCCAGTGACTTTGGAAGCTGAGACAGGAGGACTGTAAGTTCAAGGCCAGCACCAGCCACTTAGTGAGACCCTAAGCAACTTAGTTAGATCTTGTCTCAAAGTAAAAAATAAACAGGGCTGGGGATATGCTCAGTGGTTAAGTACCTCTGGGTTCAATCCCTGGTACCAAAACAAAAACAAAATAGGGATAACAGGAGTGAAAGAACAAGACAGCAAGTGTGCTCTGGCAAGAATGCAGAAATATTGCAGGCAATTAAATAACAGGTAAAGAAAAATTATAGCATACAGAAGACAAATTAAAATTATGAAACAACTATATGTCTTATTGTACAAGTTACTCAATATCTTTGTGCTTTGATTTCATCATCTGTAAAAAATGTTCTTAAAGAAGCAAATATAGATAATTACACTATCTATTTTAGGGTTTTTATGAAGAGCAAAAGGGCTTAAAATGGCAAATGGCACATGGCACATAGTAAGAGTTCTCTAAATGTTAGCAGCTTTGTTATGAAATAAATACATAACAAAGAAGCCAAAGAAAAAGTAACCAAACAAATATATTTGTTCTATGACAGTGTTACTCAAAATGTTGCCGTGGACAAGATGCCAGACTTTGGACAGTTATCAGTCTATAACAAGATAAGGAGACTGTGCCTAGATTTAAATATCAGTAAGCAAGCCACTTAGTTCAGCCTATTCCTTTTTCATAGCAAAACACTCTCAGTGAAGGAAGAAACATGGTTTTCATTCTAGTGCATACTTCTTATGTTATCAAGGACAAAAATTTTGAGTGACACTGCTCTAGGAGACACTAAAGGGAATATGTAATCAATGAAACAAAGGTATTAGAGATAACAAATGAGATAAAAATAAAGACTAGACACATCAAGGACCCCAATGCTATTAGGAAAAAACAGAAACAGAAAAGAATGAAATAAACATGACTCAAAGCCAAATCAGTTAAACATGGCAAAAAGGATTGAGAAAAATCACAAAGTATGAAAAGAAAAAAGATGGTGAAAATAAAGAAGTCTGAACACAGACATAGCTATGAAGATAAAAGTAACCAATATAAGGAAAACCAGTGCACCTGAAACAAAGAATTCAATGAATGTGACAAAAAGATCAAAAGACACAATGATCCCCACCCTTACTTAAATGATCAGCCTTAGTGTTGCTGATACCACCAAGCACTATGTGCCTCCTGATGAAATCTGATATGCCAAAAAAGTTGAACCTGTCTGTAATAAATTCTTTAGATATAATTGCCAGTTTACAGAAAGTAAAGATGACAAGAAAAATGTTCTTAAAGAAGCAAATGGAGAAAAAAATGTGGTATATCCTTATCATAGAATACTACTTAGCAATAAAAAGGAATGAACTATTGATAGATGCAATGACCTGGGTGAATTTCAGATTCGTATTTTACAACTCCATGTGTATCAAAATCCAGAGAATGCAAACTGATCTGTAGAACAGCATTTCTTTAGTTTTGTTTAGGAGGCAGATTTAGCACTCTTTTTACTTGTAGCATTCCTTCTCCTCCTCTTCTTTTTTTGGTGCTGGGGAATTGGAAGCCTCACATGCTAAGCACTACCCCCCAGCCCTAGGTATCTAATCTTTGTATGATCTTCTTGAGAAATGCTTTGTCCTCTATTTTTAAGAATCTACTTTAATTATAGAGCTGTGTTCTACTGTTGTTCTCCTGAATTAAAAAAAAAAAAAAAAAAACTCTGACTGGCTCTCTCACGGAGCCTTAGTTCCATTATATCAGTTCCATTTTGAGTGGGGTTTTATAATTTGAAACATGCTGAGATTGGGAAATGCAAGCAAAGTTCTAAGGATTTCTTAGGATTGAGAGAAGAGCATGCAGCTTGATAGGTAATACTGAAAAGACACTGTCTGAACACTCAACAAATATTCACTCATCATCTACAGAGTTCTAGAAGCTGAAGTTCAGTGAACATAAAAATATCTTGCTCTCAGTGCTAAAGTTTGGTGGGAAAGACAGATACTAAACCAGGAAATATGTTTATTGCACAACATGTAAGTACATAAAGTATACATACACATGTGCATTTGTATACTACATGAAAAGGTGTTACACATTGTAGAAAAATAAAGCAGAAAATGTAGAACTGTTAGATGGATCTTTTTGTTTTAAAACAAACCTGTTAGGGAAGAAGGATGACATTTGAATAAAGACACCAATGAGGTAAAGAATTAATCTGTGCAGATATGTGGAGCAAGAACATTTTAGGCAGAGAATCACAAGCACACAAGGCCTGAGGCTGGGAGTGTCTGGTGTCTGAGGAGCAAGGGGATGTGGACTGTGTAGTGGGGATCAAGTGAGCCAAGGACCCAGCAAAAGGAGATAGGTGATAGGAGAAGCCAGGGGAGCGTTTGAGCAGAGGGGTGACATGATGTGACTAGTTTCCATAGAATCATTCTGGTGGAGCAGTGAGAATAGAACAAAGAGAAGCAAGGGCAGAAGCAGGAAAAAATAGCCAGTGAAGGTTGTCATGTAGAGCCTACTATTGACTGAGGTTAAATAGACCTGGCAGAGTGATAGGCAAGGGGAGGTAAAAGCCTGATTGAACAGGATTCAAAGGAACAAGAGAAATTAGAAAAGGAATATAGGGTAGCTGGACATGGAGGAATACACCTGTAATCCCAGCTACTCAGGAGGCTGAGGTAGAAGTATAAAAAGTTTGAGGCCAAACTGGGCAACTTAGTGAGACCCTATCTCAAAATAAGAAATAAAAAAAGAACTTGGGATATAGCTTAGCAGTAGGGCACCTCTGGGTTTAATCCCTGGCACTATGAAAAAAAAAAAAAAGTAAAAAAGAAAGAAAGGTAAAAGAAAGAGGGAGAGAGAGCGAGAGAGAGACAGACAGAGAGCGCGCACACAAGAGAAGGAAGGAATATAGAAAATCCTTTTGATAAGTTTCCACAAAAAATAAAGGAGAAAAATGCAGTAAAAGCAGAGGGGAAGTACTGCTGAGAAGTGATTTGGTATAAAGATGTTAATGACAAGAGAACTGAAGTGATGTCCTGTGATTGTCTAGTGTACAATGAGAGTTACCCGCCTTTGCAAGGAAAATGGACAGAGTTCCATGGTAACAATCAGAGAAGGCAGAGTTAACCTGTATAGAGACCTATGAACTGGGGCTGTGGCAGTGGATGTCTGTGGAAGTTCTCTTTTAACTGCTTCTCTTTCATCCATAAAAGAGGAGTCAAAGCCGGGCGTGGTGGCGCATGCCTGTAATCCCAGCACTTGGGAGGCTGAGGCAGGAGGATGGAGAATAGGAATATGTTTTCTTATTAAAGATTGTGTCTAAGCCAGGCACGGTGGCGCACGCCTGTAATCCCAGCACTTTGGGAGGCTGAGGCAGGAGGATCATGAGTTCAAAGCCAGCCTCAGCAATGGCGAGGCACTTAGAACTCAGTGAGACCCTGTCTCTAATAAAATACAAAAAAGGGCTGGGGATGTGGTAAGAGAAACACAGCCTCATTTTCCTGTAGAAATTTCCCAGGAGACTCCCCTGGGGCAGTTCCAGCTGCCAACCCTCTTATCCTACCCACAACTAAAAATGGATATACAAGTTGACTTTCTCTTGCATACCAAGTTCAGTTTCTCTTGCCATTTGTGATGGTTAAATTTATGTGTCAGCTTAGTTAGGCCATTATGCCCAGTTGTTTGCTAAGAAAATGTGGTTGATATTTACATCAGCAGACTTAGACTTTGAGTAAAGCAGATTAGCCTCCATAATGTGGGTGGGCCACATCCAATCTGCTGAAGGTCTTAGAAGGAATATTGAGGTTCCCCAAAGAAGGATTCTGCCTGCAGAAGGCAACATGGATAGAAATTCTGCCCATTTCTAGTTTTTTTTTTTTTGTACTGGGGATTGAACTCAGGGGCACTCAACCACTGAGCCACATCCCCAGCCCTATTTTGTCTCACTGAGTTGCTTAGTGCCTCACCATTGCTGAGGCTGGCTTTGAACTCATGATCCTACTGTCTCAGCCTCCTAAGCCACTGGGATTACAGGCATGCACCTCTGTGCCCAGCCCATTTGTAGCCTTTAAGATTCAAGAATACATCAACTTTTGCCTTAATTTCTAGCCTGCCCTTTATATTTCAGATTTGCCAGCTGATTCTTGTGAAGTTTTTGCCCTAAAATTAAAAGTTAATGTTCAGTTTAGGCATAGTGGCTCAAGTCTGTTATTCCAGCTACTCAGGAAACTAAGGCAGGAGGATCCCAAGTTTGAGGCCAGCTTTAACAGGTAAGAACACACTTTTAAAAAATAAAAACTAGAAAGGGCTGGGGATGTATCTCAGTGGCAAAACTTCCCTGGGTTCAATTCCCAGCATTGAAAAAAAAGGGGGGAATAGTTAATGTTTACATTTTTTAAATATTTTGACCACTTAGGAAGAGGCTCTCAAATAATAGTAGTAAAATAATGATCAGTAATAAGTTGATAATAAAAAAAATACACACACACACACACACACACATATATATATATATATATATATATATATATATACATATATATATATATATAGCTTTCAGTCTGCTCATCTGTTTATCACAGGAAAACCTTAGGTACTTAAATTGCTGCTTTTGAAATTTAACACATTTAAAATTATGGCATTTAGTAGTTGACTCCTTTACCCTGAAAGCCTTTTTTCCTTTCATATCTGAGCAGCACCATCTTGTGGCAGATGTATGTAAAATCAGTGATTTCCTCACTTGTTCTGTTTTTAATAAATAAACTTTATTGGAAACCCTCAGCGCTAAGACCTGCTGAATTTTAGGAATGTGAAGCCAGAATTATTGGATAGACAATTTAAACTTACAGCATGGGTACTTTATCCGGAATATCAGGTGCCACCTACAATACTGGCCATTTCACATTGACAAGACAAAGAGAGGTAGACATTTTTTCAGATAGTAGGAACAGAATTTTTAAAAATGCCCAGGTGCCAGAAGGCAAATTATGTTAGGATAATTTTGCACTAGCCATGTATGTGGTTCAAGTGCACACACATGGGGGTAGAGAGGGTGGGAGGCAGTAGTGAGAGACAAGGAAAGGGAGGATTAAGAGAGCAAAAGGGACTTAAAATATGATCAGGACTTCAGATTTCATCACATTGGCAGATAAAGAACCCTGGTGGGTGTTAAGAAACAGAGTGACATACTCTTAATTGTCTCAGGTTAAAGGAGTTGTGGTTAAAAAAGACTAGGCTAGAGGACTGTAAGACCTAGACTAGGAGAACAGCCAGTTAGGCTAATCTAATAATATAGGTAAGAAAGCAGGGCTTGGAACTAATGAAGTGATAGTGGAGTAAAAAATATCTAGGAGGCGAAAAGGGAAGATCAGGGATGGCTCCTAAGCCTGTGCCTTGTGTAACTTGGTGAGTGGTGGTTCAGTATAAGCAGGGTGGGATGTGGATGGAAGTGACCAGTTAATCCAGTTTAGGATCCATGGAGTTTTGAGGTATCCATGAGCTAGAAGAGGGGCTGTCAGGTAAGCATTTGGACCTGTAGGTCTAGGGCTTGGGAGAACACCTTGGATCAAGATAGAAGGTTGATATTTGCTCTAATTGCATAACTGAGAGCAAGTAGAGAGCAAAGACAGGGGGAGCTGAAGGCAGATCCAAAGCATGAGGGCATGAGGGGCATAATGGAGAAGAGGATAGGCTAGGAGCAGCTGAACAATAAGGCAAAGGGTGGGATCTGGAAGCAGAGGGAGGAGAGAGTGCTTCAAGTGTTGGTCAGCATCCAGGGCTGCCACAAAATCAGTGCCCACTGCATTTAACACCTTGGAGTTCATTGGAGCAGTTACAGAGGAATGATGGGTCATCAAAACCAGACTGCAGTGTCTGAA
The DNA here is from genome assembly GCA_025594165.1 of Tamias sibiricus. Lineage (NCBI taxonomy): Eukaryota > Metazoa > Chordata > Mammalia > Rodentia > Sciuridae > Tamias > Tamias sibiricus. The sequence goes on from CM046662.1 coordinate 44,891,790, forward strand.
GTGTATACAGGAAGAGAAGAAATGGAGAGAGAAAAGTTTGGCTAAGAGGAAAAGGAGAGGGTAACAATCACAAAGGAATGGAGAGGATTTCATTAAGAGATGCTTAGAATGCCTGGAAATGGAAGCAAATTTGATAGTAGAGGAAAAGACAGTGAAAAAATGTCGGTGGGAATTTCTTAGAGGTAAGCTCTTACTCTCTTGTTCATTTGGGCAAGCTCTGTCTGTCTCTCAATCAGGAGAGGAAGGAGCCACTGAATTCCTTAGTGTGCTAGGTCGCAGAGTAATGCTGTGATGAATATTACAGATGATTCGGTGACCTATGGAACTCTGGGGTTAACTTTTGGGGAGAAGTTAAGCACACTTTTGTTTGTATATAGATAGCTGCGCTATATTGGGAGAGAACATACCATTAATAACTATTGTTGTTATCTGGGAGTTTAGCTATGCAAAGAAGGGCATATATGGATGTTAAGTAGTTGAAGGTGTGTTTTGTAGCAAATACCGCAGATATACTTATTTCAGACTTATTCCAATCTCCTTTTAATGTACCTTCCTGTACCACAAATACCGAAAACTCTATTTCCCAGACTCCTTTGAAGTTAAGGTCCCAGAAGTAATTTATGTTCCACTAATCAGAGGAACTGACATGTTTAGTTATAAAGAGGAGATAAATATTTTCCTGGTTAAGATTCTGGTAGAGTTGATATGATTCAGGAACTGGTGGATTCCCCATCTTCTAGGAGGCTTCCTGGTTGTGCCAAAAGCCCAGGACCAGCAGACCAATTCTACACAGCTTTGAGAAGTCCTGAAGTCTTGAAATACCTTGTAATATCTTTCTGCTTAAACTTCTAGTTGTCCATTACTAAACAGTAATGCACATAACATCCAAATAAATGGCAAGGAAGTACATCATGGATTAGCCACAAAATAGCTTACCACCTTTTTCTGTAAATAACATTTTTATTGGAAGACATTCATGCTTGTTCATTTACAAATTGTTTGTAGATAATTCTATGCTACAGAGGCAGGATTGAGCAGGTGAAACAGAAACTGTACGGCCCATAGAGCCTAATATTTATTATCTAACCTTTACAAAAAAAAAAGATGGCCAATCCTTCAACTATAGCATGTCAGTGACAAGCTCTGCCAAGCCACCAGGACAGTTCTGGGCTAGTGAGATGAGGAACACTGGACTATTCTTGAACTCCTTTATACTAGAGGTATTTAAAAACCCCAACTAGGCTGATAAATACTTTCAGAAACAGGATGGGTAGGATTTGGATCCATCCTCACCTTAGATTGTGAAAATAATCTTGAGAATCAGCTGCTACTTACCTTTTTCTTTGGGGGTTTGCAAAGAATCCATAAGGATGGCAAAGAACTAGCCTAAATAAAAGGATTAATTATCATATATTACCGATTGATACTTACTTACCATCAAAGTAAGTAAGTACTTGTGCTTTTCATTCTTAGATATTAGAGCTTGCATTAGAAAGTTTGAAGGTATGGAATCTATCAAAGTCTAGCATTTTCTATCTTTCCCTCATGGCACTAATTATAACTATAATTAATCATGTGTATGATTATATGCTTAGTGTTTCATCTTTCCCTCTAGACTCTATCAGAAAAAGGACCAAAATTATCTTGTTCACTGCTGTATTCCCAGAGCCCAGCATATAGTTAGCATTCAATAAATACTTTTTGAATAGATGAATGATTAGATAATACTAAGTACAATTCTAACAGAGTTCTCGCCGGGCATGGTGGCACACACCTGTAATCCCAGCACTTTGGGAGGCTGAGGCAGGAGGATCGCGATTTCAAAGCCAGCCTCAGCAATGACGAGGCAATTAGCAACTCAGTGAGACCCTGTCTCTAATAAAATACAAAAAAAGGGCTGGGGATGTGACCCAGTGGTCGAGTGCCCGAGTTCAATCCCTGGTACCACAAAACAAAACAAAACAAAACAAAAAACCCCACAATTCTAACAGAGTTCTTTAGATTTAGAGAGATAGCCAAGCAGCCCTTTATCATCTCTATCATATAAATTGTTGATTCAACCAGAATAGGGACAAATCAATCCAAATTATTATTTTTTGGTAGCAGGGGTTGAACCCAGGGGTACTTAACTACTGAGCCACAGCCTCAGCGGTTTTTATTTTTTATTTTGAGACAGACACAGTTTTGCTAAGTTGCAGAGGCTGGCTTTGAACTTGTGATCCTCCTGCCTTAGCCTCCTGAGTAGCTGGAATTACAGGTACACTGTGCCCAAATATATTTTGTTGGACTTTAAAAAATTGGCACATATTAATTATCCATAACAGTAGTTTCATTGTAGTATATTTGTACTTTTAGGATTTTAAAATGAGCAATTCTGTTACATTTTTAACGATCATGTGAATAGAAATATGGCACATTCTTTATAGATTAAGTTAAAAAATAGAAAGGATTACAAAGTAGAGAAAAGGACCATAGGACCATCATTCCACCATCAAGAAATGAAACACAAAACCCTTCTACAGTGCTTCCCACTCTGGATTCAGATTTTCTATACAGGCTGGTGCCTTTTGGATAAAAAGCAATAATATTACTGCACACCTTCTACACTGCCTTTTTTTTTTTTTTTAAATAAGGAAATCTTTTTAGGGGATACATTGTGTTAAAAACTCAAGTTCACTTTCTTTATTACCCATATCCTATCTATCAGCATGTAGAAGTTAGAACTGTTTTCAATCAGCTCCCTTTGATATCTATCAGGTTGTTTTATTCTTCTGCTTTCACTTGCCATGTTGTGCTCATTTAATTATTTTTTAGAACCATAAGCCTACCCACAATGCTCCGCTGGGTTTCCTTGACTAAAAATCTCTCTCTTAGTCTGTTCCTCAAATGTCAGAATGTGTTTATTTGCAGCTTCCATTTCTAGTAATGATGGACTAGGTAACTGGACCAATACTGCTATTGAGAGCAACTGGAAAGCTGGAAAAATATAAACAACATAGGCTCAAGGAATCAGAGAATAACATCGTGGAGAATTATGGAGCCCAAATCTGGAAGGAAGAAATCCAGAGTCCACTTCCCCTAAGGTATTTTTCAATTTGGGGTGGGGGTGGGGGGGGGGGAAGGCTGTGCTGTGCTTTAGATGGACACTCACAGTCAAGGAGACAGAAGTGTGATCGTGGGGTCCACTCAAGTGACACACAGCTGCATACTTTGGATTGGAATCCTGAGGGCTACATGGTTGGTGTGAGGGTAACCTAGATATGGATGGATCCTTCCAGGAACAGAGGTACCATTTTTAATAATCCCCAAACTAAAGTCAGATTAAAGTGACCACAGATTGTTATTGCTTCCAGGAATCTGGCAGGAATAAAGAAAATTTCTCTCTGGAAGAAGAAAAGAGAACTAGCAAAAGCAAGTGACAGTAGGAAAAAGTCTATAGGCTTTCATTAACAACTCTGGTTGCTGCATTCAAGGGGATGAAAGATAAGTTTGAGAATTATGTCAGATAAATGGAAACTTTTTAAAAGAACAAGGCAGGTAAAAATATTGTGAATTTAAAATACAAGAATTGAAATTAAGGAAGTTAATGAATATTTTCAATATCAGATTAGGACAGCAGAAGAAAGAAGTCAAAAAGAGTTTCAAAAACTGGAAGACAGCTAGACAAAGTCATTCATAATAAAGCATAGGAGAGAGAGAATGGAACAAAAGCAATAATTTAATAGAGAATATGAAGACTTTACAACAATGCAGACATCAAATCACAAATTACAAAAGTCCTACGAACCTCAAGAAAAATAAAAAGAAATCCACACCTTACTTCCTCACAGTAAAATTGCTAACAGTTAACAATAACTAGCAGTCTTCAAAAAAGCAAGGGAAACTAGATTACCCTCAAGGGTACTATAATTAGAAGGTTTCTGAAGAGTTACAATGATAGCTTTACAGTGCTGAAAAAATTTAGCTGACAATCTAGTCATACACATGGTAAAAGAAAAGTACAAAAAGCCAATGTTGGAAATGAAAATGGGATCTCACTAATGATCTTGCAGAAACGAAAACATACTAAAAAGCTATCACAAGCCAGGCACAGTGGTGCATGCCTGTACTCCTAGCTACTCAGGAGGCTGAGGCAGGAGGATTGCAAGTTCAAGGACAGCCTTGGCAACTAGGTGAGATCCTGTCTCAAAAAATAAAAAGGGCTGGAGATCCAGCTCAGTGGTACAGCACCCCTGGGTTCACTCCCCAGTACCAAAAAGAAAGAAAAGACTACCAGAAGCAACTGTATACCAATAGAAGTGAAAACCAGCATGAAATAGACACATTCCTACAGAGAGACAACTTCTCAAAAAAGCCACAAGAAGATATAAAAATTAGAATAATTGCATTATTATTAAAGAAATAGATACATAATTGAAAATTCCCCCACAAATGAAGTTCTAGGTTCAAGTGGTGACCAGGAAAGTCCACCAAATATTTAAAGAAGAAGTAATAAAATCAGAAAATTTTTAAAAAAGGAAAGCTTTTCCAGCTCATGTTTATGAGGTCAGCCTAATTATGACACCAAACCTGATGTCTTACAAAAGGGAAAAATGCATGTCAATCTAATCCATGACTATTCAGAAATCACACAAACACACACACACACACACACACATACACACACATAAACCAGTAGAAAAATGAATCCTTTTTAAAAAGGGACAATGTATCACAACCAAGTTAGGTTTTTGTTAGGAATGCAGAATTGATCTAACAGGTAAAAATCAATGAACACAAGTAATCACATTGACAGAATAAAGGATATAGCCGGGTGTGGTGACGCATGCCTGTAATCCCAACACTTGGGAGGCTGAGGCAGGAGGATCACGAGTTCAAAGCCAGCCTCAGCAATGGTGAGGCGCTTAGCAATTCAGTGAGACCCTGTCTATAAATAAAATACATAAAAGGGCTGGGGATGTGGCCCAGTGGTTGAATGCCCTGAGTTCAATCCCTGGTCCAAAAAAAAAGAAAAAGAATAAAGGATAAAAATATTTTTATATGATTCAACATCTATTCATTAAAAAACTCATAGCAAACTAGGGATAAAAAGGACTTTTTCCTTTATCTGAAGAAAAAGTTATCAAAAATGACTATAAGAAGTTTAGCAAGATCATTATATAAGAACCACATAAATAATTCAATTGTACTTCTGTTTGCAAACAACAAAGAAAAAGAAAATTACCAAAAAACAAAACAAACAAACAAACAAACAAAAAAAAAAGCCATTTTACCAGGTTCAAAAACAACAGATACTTGGGCATAATAAAAAGTTGGAGCCGGGCGCGGTGGCGCACGCCTGTAATCCCAGCACTTTGGGAGGCTGAGGCAGGAGGATCGCAAGTTCAAAGCCAGCCTCAGCAATGGCGAGGCACTTAGCAACTCAGTGAGACCCTGTCTCTAATAAAATACAAAAAAGGGCTGGGGATGTGGCCCAGTGGTCTAGTGCCGCTGAGTTCAATCCCCGGTACCAAAAAAAAAAAAAAAAAAAAAAAAAAGTTGGGGGAGTTGTGGCTCAGTGGTAGAGTGCTCACCTAGCACTTGTGAGGCACTGGGTTTAATTCTCAGCAGCACATAAAAAAAATAAAATAAAGGTATTGTTTCCACCTACAACTGGGAAAAAAAAGTGGCAAGACTCTATAAAAAATGTCTTTTTAAAAGACAATCTTTAAGGTATATAATACTTGGAAAAATGATCAGAGAACAGTTGCATGGTTGCCTGCTTTTTGATTTACTCAACTATGTACTTTGTGCTGTGCATTTTCTGTTATATGTTATCACTATATTAAAAAAACTTTTTAAAAAATGTGAATAACATGCTGGGCCCTCTTTTGTGTGACTCTAGCCTCACTGTCCTCTAATTTCACACATGAACTGAAATGTATTTTTTTTTTATTGAAATGACCTTTGAAACAATGTCTATTTATCCATCTTTTAAAGATAAGTTAAAACATACAATATTTACAGCATGTTCCCAATTCTGTTAAAATTATACTGAATATAAATAAGTCTTTGCTTATGTTTGCTTGAAAGTGTGAGTATATATGTATACATGTAGATTCATACATTCATAAAGACACACAATTGTGCTTTTTTATACAATACCAACTCATGAGGGCACTGTCTTTCATAATTAGAAATATATATATATGTACATATATATATATTTTTTCAAATATATATACATGTGCTTCCTCTGTACATGTATGTATGTGTGTATATGTATGTATGTATCTGTATGTGTGTGTGTTTGTGTATGTTTAAATCTATAACAATACCAAAAGCAGATTTACAGGTTTTTCTATAGTAGATCAGACAGTTCAGGAGACTTAAAACTAAGTTCTGTCTCTGGCTCTTGGCCCATAAATACAAAATTGCTCCTTACTGAGCTTTACTCAATCTGAATGGCAGCTTGACAAGGTGTTTTTACTGTGTGCCAAAATTGTGTTTTCTAGCAAACAGTTCTCATGAATAATGACTAAGGACAAGAGTTAGATGCTGGACCTGTCACAAAAATATATAATAGATGTTTTTAGTTAAATATACCTTCAGGAAATGATCAAATAAACAAAGCAAGTGCGAATCACCAGGCAATCAAGAATTGGAAGAAAACCTCTGACATGAAGAAGGCATTATGACTATCCCTACAGCCTTACAATATTGACTTAAATTGTGAGAAGTGGAAGAAATGTGGCTGAAGGTATATTGTGACTTCAGGAGATCTTTCAAAGATGGACGAGCTTGTCTCCATCCGAGATAATGACTGCAGACCTGATTATACTAGTGATCCTGTTTCTAAATGTCATCCCCTGCTCTAGGTTTGTAGCACTTCCAGCTCTGCACACTACTCTGGTATGATTCAATGGAGGCTGGGCCACAGAATACAAATGAAAGATACCAAACTGTGTCTTGGAACAGTGACCTCTTACAAGGTCAAGTCAATGGTATTTGGTCAATAATGTTCTCAATAAGATAGATGAAAAGAAGGACCAACAGATGGATAAATTAATCAATCTTTCTTCTTCAATCTGTTCTACCTCGGATTTCTAGATCTTTGTCAATGATAGTAATAACTATCTACCTATGAAAAGAGAAACCTGGAATCATTCTTACATTCTTTTCCCTATTCAAACAAACCTTCCCCACAACTCCACCCAACTAATCCTTAATTCCTTCTAATAATTCTGTCTTCTAAAGGTTTTCAAATCTTTCCCATTCTCTCCATGTTCCTGTCTATGTATTATTTAATTTAACTTATTTATTTATTTTGGTACTGGGTATTGAACTCAGGGGCACTTGACCACTGGGCCACATCCCCAGCCCTTTTCTGTATTTTATTAAAGACAGGGTCTCACTGAGTAGCTAAGTGCCTCACCATTGCTGAGGCTGGCTTTGTACTCTCGATCCTCCTGCCTCAGCCTCCCAAGTGCTGGGATTACAGGTGTGCACCACCATGCCCAGCTACTATGCATTATTTTAAGTCCTATCATTACTCTTTAAATTTCCACAAATATCCAACTAGTCTCATTGCTTCTTGGTCTCTTTCCTTTTAGATTATCTTTAGAAAGATATTTTTTGTGCTGAGTGTGGTGATGCATGCTTATAATCCCAGCAGTTTGGGAGACTGAGGCAGGAGGATTACGAGTTCAAAGCTAGCCTTAGCAAAAGCAAGGAACTAAGCAACTCAGTAAGACCCTGTCCCTTAATAAAATACAAAATAAGGCTGGGATGTGGCTCAGTGATTGAGTGTCCCTGAGTTCAATCACTGGTACGCTCCCCCCCAAAAAGATTTTTGCAATGAAAGACTATTTTTCTCTTGCTTAAAAGTCCTCTTGATAATACCTTACATCTTCAAAAAAAAAAGTTGATTCAGATTAGAATAATATGCCAGCTCCTCTATGATCTCATGTCTGCTTTTATCCATCACATCTGCTTCTACCACACTAGTCTGTGGAGCTAGAATAACCAACTATCTGCAATCCCCCAAAATGTCATTTCTTGTTTCTATGTTCCACCTGCTCAGAATATGCAATTTCCCACTATCTGCATGAATAATTTCTTTTTTAAAAATACCATTAAAGGATTCTATTTGTCAGAAAGCATTTCCTTCACCTTCCAAGTTGAATTAAGCACTCCTCCTCTGTATTCTCAAAATATCCTGTTCACATCTTACAATATATACACAGCACTGTATTCTCAAAATATCCTGTTCACAGCACTCAACTTGTGTTCCTTGCTGACCCTGGAGTTGGTTTCCACCTCATTTTCTCTGACTTCTCCATCATGGTAAATGGCTCCATTGTTTGCTCAGTTATGAGCAAACCTAAGCTATCCTTGACACCTCCCTCTTCTCCTACACCTTCACATCTAAGAAATCACCAAGTTCAACCTCAAAAATTGTTCCATTTTCCCTTTCTACCACATCTTCATTCTAGATCAACATCTCTTCCCTGGTCGACTACACTGCCTCCTAATAGATCTCCAACTTTTGGTCAGTCTAATCCATTCTTCAGCCAAATGGATCTTTCTAAACATATATCTGACCAAGTTATAACCATTTGTGCTTCGAATCAAAATTTACTAATAAGACAAGCAGTGATCTGCATGACCTGGCTCATATCCTGTTGCACTCCCCTTTGCTCCTCCAGCCCTCTGCACAGGGGTCTTCATGGGCCTCCCATCCCCTGGCAGTTTCTTAAACTGACTCAACTTTTTGTCAAAGGATCTATGGAGACTTTTTATTGTATGTTTGAAATATGAGTTAAATGACTATATTTTCTTATCATAACAGATCTTATACATGTTATCACAGACTAACCAAAATTCTGTTGGAGGTAATCAATTAAAATGCTCCAAAAGTGGGGAATGACAACATAAACTATTTCATATTCATCTGATCAAATCCTGTTAAATCATTAAAAATATTTAAGAATGTTATAAATAATTTTAATGACAAGAGAAAATGTTTCTATAAATAATATTTTAAAAAGCAGACTATAAAATGATATGTTTTGTAAAACAAAATAGGATAATAAAATAGATAGAAAAATAAATTAGGTAGGAAAAAAGTATACCAAAAAGTTAGCATTAGCTGGGCGCAGGGGCGAATGCCTGTAATTCCAGCAACTCGGGAGGCTGAGGCAGGAGGATCAAAAGCTTGAGACCAGCCTTAGCAATTTGTCGAGGGCCTAAGCAATTTAGTGAGATCCTATCTTAAAATAAAAATAAAAAGGGCTGGGGATGTGGCTCAGTGGTAAAGCAACCCTGGGTTCAATCCTCAGTTAGAATTAATTATCTGTGGATTATACATTGATATATATATATACATATATATAATCATATATACATATATACACATATAATATACATTTATATATATATATACATACATATAATGTATAATCCACAGATAATACACTATATATAATACATATATATATATATATGACTACAAGCATATATAAATTTATATTTTTCTTTTGTTCACACATATATATATTATATATATATATATATACTCTTCTCACACATATACACATATAAATATACCTTTTTCTACAATGATTATGCAATCTGAAAAAAATGAGCTTTTAGTAAATAAAAAATACTTTTTGGCTTGGAACTTTTAAATACAGGGCATGTTAACTTGACACCAAGATAGTATCTTATTTATATGCCATATGTACAAATTTCAAATAGGTTTAGCCAATCTTCAGATTTAACTCTATTTCATCTGTTTTTTTTTTTTTTTGTTTTTTTTTGTTTTGTTTTTGTTTTTGGTACCAGGGAGTGAACTCAGGGGCCCTTGACCACTGGGTCACACCCCCACCCCTTTTTTGTATTTTTATTAGAGACAGGGTCTCACTGAGTAGCTAAGTGCCTCACCATTGCTGAGGCTGGCTTTGAACTCGCAACCCTCCTGCCTCAGCCTCCCAAGTGCTGGGATTACAGACGTGCGCCACCATGCCCGGCAATTTGTTTTAATATGTATGCAAACTTTCTAAGAGCATGGGTTTGTGAACTCTAAACCAAATAGAGCTCTTCCAAAATTTTAAATAATTATAATAACTATGGGACAGTACATTCATTTCCATAATATCTAACATGATCAAATAAATGTTTCATTAAAAAACTGCTCCTGTCAGATTGAAAAACAAAAAATATAAAACTAATCTTCACCAGGGTACCTGCTTTTTCATCTTGAGGATATTGTCTTTCTTTGCTCACTAGCTAGGAAGCTCCAGGTTACCCAACTGCCTCCAAAAAAATTATTGCTATTCTTTCTGGTAAACTGAATAATATTTTTCTTTCATTTTCTGTATTTAAAAAGGAGAAATGAGAACTGGTATAAAGGGTAAATCTTCTCAAAACCAGGAAGAGATTTTATAAGAACACAGAATTTAAAGGCAAATTGTCTAAAATGACATTGAAGAAAAAGATGGCTGTGCATTTTTTAAACATTGTTTTTTAATATTTATTTTTGAGTTGTAGGTGGACACAATATCTTTATTTCATTTTTATGTGCTGCTGAGGTTCGAACCCAGTACCCCACATGTGCTAGGCGAGCACTCTACCACTGAGCCACAACTCCAGCCCCAGCTGTGCATTTTTAATAGCAGAGAGCAACACCAACAAACAATGTTTTAAAGATGTCATGAGCTTCGTGTAATAGACATGCTTCATGTAAAACATGTTCCCCTTTTTCTACAGTTTCTCTTTCCCTGCTTTCAATTACATGGGGTCAAATGCAGATAAAAAATATTAAATAAAAAATTCCAGAAATAAATAATCCATGAACTTTAAATAGTTTGTTTTTAAAAAAATTTTTTGTTGTAGATGGACACAATATCTTTATTTTATTTATTTTTATGTGGTGCTGAAGATCAAACCCAGTGCCTCACACATGTGAGGCAAGCGCTCTACCACTGAGCTACAACCCCAGCCCTTGCTTGCTGTTTTGAGAAGTGTAATTAAATCATGTTCTGTCCAACTTAATCCCACCTAAGACATCAATCATCCTTTTGTCCAGTATATCTAAGCTACACATGCTACCTACCTATTGGTTACTTAGTATCTATCTAGGGTATCAGATCAACTGTCATGGTATTGCAGGATTTGTGTTCAGGTAACCCTTATTTTACTTATTACTGAGCCCAAAGCACAAGAATAGTTAGTAACGCTGGCGGATCACTACTCCATATTATATTATTATTGTTCTATTTAATTATGTTATTATTGTGATTTCTTACTATGCCTAATCTATAAATTAAACTTTATCATAGATACATATGTATAGGAAAAATCTAATGGTTTATAGGGTTTGGTTTTTTATCCAGTTTCAGGCATCCATTGGAGGTCCTGAGCTACTGTATTCTTCACAGATAAAGGAGGACTACTGTATTATAGAGTAGTACAGTTTCTAATATCAGCCCACAGGGACAGTAGCAAAAAGGATCTTATTCTAACAGGACAATGAGTACTGATGCAGCATGTAAAGGAGGGAAATGAGGGAATTTAGCCTGCAATGGTCTAGCAGAAACTCCCTGGAGGCAAAGGGAACAACAACAAGATCAGTGCCTCTACAGTGGAGTGGGCAATAGGGAAGTTAGGAGATGAGATCAGAGTAGTCAGGGGCTAGATCACACAGGGGTTTAAAAGCCATTGTAAGTATTTGGTTTTTATGATTCTGATGAGAAGCCACTAGAAGGTTTTGAAGGGAACTGAAAGTTCTGATGTATCTGAAAAAAAAATTACTGTTGCTTGGAGAAAGACTATAGAGCAGGAAGGGCAGAAATAAGGACTTTACTACTATGGTTTAGCTTAGGGACAGTGGTGTAATCAGATTTGAGGTATCTTTTTCAAGGTACAGTCCACAGAATGTTTTGGATGCTTAGACATAGATTCTGAGCTAAAAAGAAGAGTCAAGAATGATTCCTAAAAAGAAAAATCAGGAATGATTCCAACAGTTTCAGCCTACATGAATGGCGGTAATTTTAACTGAAATAAGGAAGATCACTAGAAGAAAGCACAAAAGAGGACTAGGTGGGTGTGGTATCAACAATTGTGTGTGTACATACTAAATTTAAATGCCATAACACTTCCCAAGTGGAGATGTTAAATAAAGAGCTGGATACATACACATTGGAACACTGAGAAATAAACCTAGAGGTAAAAATTTCAAAGTCATCAACTTATTGATGTTATTTATGGCTATGGAATATGGCCTGGGACAGAAACCACCTTGGGGAAAAATATGTATAGAAAGAGATTTGAGCCAAGAACTGAGCCTCATGGCATTCTAACATTTAGTGGTTAAAAAGCCTGGAGATGTAGGGTGATCAAAACGAGGTAGAAGGAAATGCAGGAGAATTTGGTGACCCGGAAGCCAGGTGAAGAAGACAGATGTCAGTGAAGAAGAAAGAATATTAAAGAGAAGGAGTGGTCAACTCTGTCAAATGAGACTGAGAGGGTCATGAAAAATGAAAACTGTACACAGACACAGTTTTCACATGATGTTCACTCATAACACCCAGAGAAGTAGGGAACAAGGAGGACAAATAGCCTGAGATGGGAGGGAGGAGAAGTAAGAAGAGGAAATAGAGAGAGGCAAATCTTTCAAAGAGCTTCTTTAATAAAAGGAAGGAAAGAAGTGGAGTGGGATGAAGAAGGGGATGCGGGGCTTAGGGAAGATTTAAATGAAAGGTATAATAGTATATAATTGTCAATTAAATCAAAAAAGGAGTATGACAAGTAAATGACTCAATAGATGAGGTATAAATGATTTAACAATATAAAGACCCATGAAATTGAACACACCAGTAACATTTACCTTGTTTGCTTCAAATGTAGGTAAATCATTATTCTAGATTTGCTCATCAATTTTCTGATTTAAATGAGATTTTAAATGGAGGTAGCTCCATTTATGTTGAATACACTAAAGTGTTAAAATAGAAGGGTTATATGTTTAAACTCTAACTTTGGGGAGGTCGGAGGTAAAGCCCCAGTACCTAAGGGTGCTCTGCCAAAGAGCCCTTTTTCACTTTTTTTTTTTTTTTTTTTGGAGACAGTGTCTTGCGAAGTTGCCCAGGCTGTCTCAGCCTCCCTAGTGGCTGGGTTTACAAGCTTGCCCTCCCCTCAGAGTTGCCGGGCAACTCTGACTTCAAGAGATTTTAACTAATACTGAAAATCAGTTCAAAACTGCCAGACCAAATTATTTTCATTCAAATTGCTTTGGACACGAAGCCAAATAAAACCCAAATCAAAATCTTTCGCACTAGCTCTGCGTCTCTAAGCTATTTAAGACGCTGGGCTATTTGCCTATGGTTCTGAAGCTTCTTTCGAAAAATAAGTTTTCTAGTCAAAATGAAACAAGGAGCAGTTGGACGGGTTTTCCCATCATGGTAAAGCAACCCACAGAAAGGAGGCGCTTGGCGGCCCACGCCCTGGAGCCAGCGCAGCGCCTCGGGTTCCCAGACTCTGGCCCAGAACCTTAGCCCATCCCACCACGGCAGCGGCTCCCGCCCCAGCGCGCCTGGAACTTGCTAGGCAAGACGGAGTTGTGCTGCCAGCCCTGGGCTCTTTTCTCTTCCTCTCTTACCTGTGAGTCCAGTAGGTGTGAGACTTGCCGTAAGGGTCCTGAGGGAGGGGTTATCCAGGCCACGAGGGTAGCAAATCTGGTCCCCAAAGCCACTGCCGTCAGTTGTCTACCGCGCCCAAGCCTGTCGCAATGAAGTCTGGGACTGCAGAGTTCCCCAAGCTCTTGGAGGAGCACTGACACCTAAGCTTTGGAGGTCGCTGCTCACCAGGCCGGCTTGGGGCGCTCAGGACAGGACTTCGTGTGGCCACAGCTTGTTTAGCCCAGAATGCCGTGCTGCGGGAGGGGGCAACCTAGCTTCCGCCAACCAGTGTTAAATTGGCATCACTCTCCGCAAAAGGAAGTCGCTGGCCAAAATGGGCGGAGACAGGAGATTCAATGGGGAACTGTCACCCACGGAAATAAGAACTTTGCCTGTGCTTCCCTTATTTTTTTTCTTGTTTCCTTTTAATGTCCCCCCTAAATCCCAGCTTAGAGGCTTGAGGAAATCTGGAAATGAATTCCACTGTCTGATCCTTACAGACACAATAAACTGTGGACTCTCTTGGTAGATTCTTTCTCTTAGTTCCCTAAGACAATCTCTTGATTTTTTCTTGTCGCTCTTGGGTCCTACTGCTGCTTACTACATCCCTGTCTGGGGTGCACAGCCCCTAACCCACAACCTCCCCTTACCCCAAGAAAGCGCTTTTTTTGGGGGGGGGGTCATTTTGGGTTTTTCACAATCAAAACTGATTAAAACTCCAGTTAATATTAACTGAGAATTTAAAAAATTAATAAGCATTAAGTAGTCTTATACTGCCAAAACCTTTTTACTACTGCTACTTCAGACTCTCAATCTTAGTCATACCCTAGAAGCTCAGTTCGGAAATCTTTCCTCTTTTAATTTTCAGGCAATCCCTACTCCCTGACCAAGGAAAGGAACATTTACCAAACCTCAGAGGAGCCCCCCAACCCCCCTCCCGCCTCCAGCAGTAAATTGGGCTTCACAGTCCATACTTGAGTCTGAGGCATACTACAGATAGAGCAAAGAGTAATTTTCTCCTCCTTTCCTTCAGTCAACACGGTGGACCAATGAAGGCAGGCACTGGCAGAAAGTAATTCCTTGGCTAAATGCGGCTGTGTGAAATATCATATTAAGTACTGTGTCAACCCATTTGTTATCCTGACAGTTGTATCTTCTTACTCTACCTCCCAACAATTCCTTGCAAGACTGTTCTGATAAACAATGGCCTCTTGTTACTAAATCCAACTGATACTTTTGTTGCCCTTATTTCCCCTGGCAATTGACCATTGTCTCTTCTAATTACTTTATTTCCCTGAAGTTGCCAACCCCACTTCACCTTATTGCTCTTGTTAAAATTCTTCTATTTCAGGTTCCTCAGAGTGTTCCCTTTTCTCTGGCAAACCTTCAAATCAGTGCTTCTCAAAGTTCTCCATTAAAATATCACTGATGACAGATTGAATAAACATGTACTTCCCCATTCACCACTTATGTCAAGTGCATAAATGAACCAGAACTAATGTCAAGGTATGTTAACTTTAGCTGTTCCTTTTTCTCTTCTAACTTGCTCCAAATTTTGCATTATTCCTCATAACATATGCATGTGTTGTAGCAAGAAAATGTTAAATTGGTTTCAAATTTAATTGCATAACATTTTCTCTCTAGTTTTTCAATAAAATGCACCACTTATGCCACAAACATTTAGAGTGCCTTCTCTAAACATTAGGGATATGGTGTGAATAAGAGAAATGTGGGACCAGTACTCATGGGAGATTTTATAGTCTGATCTGGGAATTGGAAGGACATGTAAATGAGTAAGACAATTTCAGATGCAAACATTTCATAAATGGATGAAAGCAGAATCAGTGGGGAGAGCTACTCGAACCAGGGAAAAGATAGCTCTCTGATATGTTAAGTATTTTTCCTATGGCTTCACACCCTTGCAAACTTTTGCATTAAATGCTGTTGTTTTCAAGGTCTCAATCCTCTGTGTTCTTCATCTTATAATTTCCCTGGATATTTCAGAGTCTCATCGCGCCCACACACACATACACACACACAAATCAGTAAGGATTGACATATATAGATTATGGCACCTAATGCCATAATTTCAGAATACATATTCAAGGACACATTAACAAAACTGGGTCATGTGTTGGGCCATAGTGCAAGTTTGTCAAAATCTGTAAGGTTGAACATGGCATGATGGCATATGCCAATAATCTCAAGTGCTTGGGAAACAGAGGCAGGAGAATCACAAGTTTGAGCAAGGGCAAATTAGTGAGAATTTGTCTCAAAATAAATAAATTTAAAGGGGGGGGGGCACCCTTGGGTAGAGCTCCCTTGGGTTCAATCCCGGGTACTAAAGGGGTGGGGGGAGAGGAAAAAAGTTTGAAGGTTAAAATAATACAACATATATTCTCTACCTTGGTATTAGTCTGAAAATCAAAACTAAAAGACAATAAGAAATAAGCACCTAAGTTTTGGGAAATTAAAAAAATACATTTCTAAATAACCCATAGATCAAAATACAAACCATAATAGAAATGGTAAAATATTTTGATGTGAATATTATTAAAAATTCTATGTATTGGGGCTGAAGTTGTGGCTCAGTGGTAGAGTGCTCACCTGGCATGTGTGAGGCATTGGGTTTGATCCTCAGCACCACATAGATTTAAATAAATGAAATAAAGATGTTGTGTCCATCTACAATTTAAAAAAAGTTAAAAACAAAATTCTAAATGGAAGGCTGAATACACATGTAGGAAAAACATAAGAGGACCAGGCAAAAAAGTAAAGATAGGGTTTAAAATACCTTGAACTTTGAATGTACACCTCAGCTCATACACAGCTGAGAATATATGCCTTCCAGGTTTGAAGTGTTTGAGCACAGTCTTTGACTGATCATTGGCTCACCACTAAGCTATGCTAACATAGGGGTACCCCTAGGAAGCCAGGCATATGTATATGCCACATTTACACACACACATATAATGCTTGCAATAAAACCAAAACCAAAAGAAGTCCTGCCATTTGTGACATCACAGATAAAACTGGAGGACAGTATACTAAGTGAAATAAAACATAAACAGAAGAACCAATACTGCATGATCTCACATGTACATGTTCTTCTAATAATTTAAAATCCACAGAAGCAAAGTAGAAGGGTGATTGCCAAAGACCACTGTGGGGAGAGACAAGGAAATATTATCAAAGGGTACAGACCTGAAACCGGGTTCAATAGTGCACAATTGTAATCCCAATTACTCAGGAGGTTCAAGCAGGAGGATCAGAAGTATAAGGCCAGCCTAAGCAACTTAGTGAGACCCTGTCTCAAAATTTTAACAAGGGGCCAGCAAGGTGGTGCACATCTGTAATCCCAGCAGCTCAGGAGGCTGAGGGACTTTATCAAGACCCTGTCTCTAAATAAAATATAAAAAAGCCTGGAGATGTGGCTCAGTGGTTAAGTGTCTCTGGGTTCAATCCCTAGTACAATAATAACAACAACAACAACAACAAGGTGATGTAGCTGGCAGGTGGTATGTATGAGGCCTTGGGTGAAGGAAACAAACAAACAAACAAACAAAGCCTAACTTGTTTACTTGGAGCTCAAGAAGAGAGAGAATAAATGGACAAAGGCAGTATTTATTTAATTAGATTATAATCAAGCATTTCCAGAACTGATATATCAACTCACAACTCTAAGATGCTAAATAAAGTACAAGTGGGAAAATATAATGGGCTTAATCCTCACTTAAAATAAAGCACTAAATGAAATACAAGAAAATTTGAAAGCAGTCAGAAGAAAAAGACAAATCTCAATGGAGCTGCAGACTATAAGTTGACTTCACAGCAACAAAAGACATCAGGATACAATGAAAAGACATCAGCAACTCAGTAAGACCCTGTCTCTAATAAAATACAAAAAAGGGCTGGGGATGTGGCCCAGTGGTCGAGTGCCCCTGAGTTCACTCCCTGGTACCAAAAAGAAAGAAGGCAAAATAAAGATATTTTCGAAAACTGAGAACAAAGTGAATTTGCCACCAGAGTAGCCACATCAAATTCTAAATGTTAGCCGGGTGTGGTGGCGCACGCCTGTAATCCCAGCACTTTGGGAGGCTGAGGCACTTAGCAACTTAGTGAGACCCTGTCTCTAAATAAAATATAATTTTATTGTATTTATTTTATTGTATGTATACACTGGCGATGTGACCCAGTGGTCGAGTGCCCCTGAGTTCAATCTCCGGTACCACACACACAAAATAATTCTAAATGTTATACTTCAGGCAAAAGGAAAATTATTTTAAATGCAAAATCAAAGACACATTAAGGAATGGGGAACAAAGGATGTAACAAATTTGTGGGTAAATCTAAATGAATATTAACTATATAAAACAACAGTAGTGATTTGCATGTAAAGAGATACAAAATGTGTGACAATAGCATATAAACTAGGAGGGAGACAGATGGAATTAAAGTATTCTATGGCCATAAGTCACACATACATATTGAAATTTCTAGCCAGGAATAACTATTAACAGAAAAATAATATACAGCTTCTAACAAACAGAAAAGTGTAATTTTTAAAAATCGATTCAAAAAGAAAATAAAGAGTAGCATGTGCTAGGAATCAAATCCAGGGCCTCAGATATGCCAGGCAAGCATTAACCAATGAGCCCTATCCCCAGTCCAGGACAAATAATAATAGTAACAACAAGAACATAGTATATGCAAGAAATGCACCTAAAAGCAGGATACATAAAGGCTAAAAGTGAAACTGTGGAAATCACATACTATACAAATGCTAACCAAAAGTAAACTGATGTAGTCATATTACTATCAGACAAGAGGGATTTGAAGACATAGTTTATTAGTGGAAATAAAGGTTATTTTTAAATGATAAAGCTTCTTTCAATTCACCTGAAAAATACAATTATAAACTTGTATGCACTCAATATGCCACTAAAATTTTAATTAAAAGGAAAAAAACTGATAGGACTACACTAACACATTTGTAGATTTTTAATACAATACAGTAACAAAAACAAGTAGGGGGAGGAGAGGGAGAGAGAGAGGGAGAGTGGGAGGGAGGGAGAGAGGGAAAAGAAGAAAAAAACCTACAAAACCCACCATAAAGGAAATAAAGACAAACATGATTAAAATAATCTAATAGATGTACATAGAGCACTGTGCCTAATGATTGCAGAAAAAAATTTTCTTTTCTAGTACACTAACATTTATAAAAATTGGCTACTTGTTAGGCCATAAAGCAACTGCTATCACATTAAAAAAAAAACAAAAACCTAAATCATATAGAAACTACATTATCTGATCACAATGCACTTAGGTTAGAAATCAATCATAAGAGAGAACTTAAGTACCCATCTTTAGAAATTAAAAATTATAGTTCCAAATATCTATGGGTCAAAGAGCAAGGAGTAATGAAATCAGAAAATCCCTTGACATTATTAACAAAAATGCTAGATATTGAGACTTATAGAATGTGGTTGGTGGTAGGAATAATTTTAAGATAGGTGTAGAAATCCATTCTCAGCCCTGTGTCCTTTCTTTGGTGTAGGTACAACATGTAACTTGCTTCTTAGTGAGGAAGGATAAAACAAGAAATAGGTAGAAAGGAGATATAAAGGAAGGTCAAGAAAATAAGATTTTAACTCAGAAGTTCCACATGCTCTTCCAGACCTGTCACACCCTAATCCTGTCTCCCTTCCACACCTGTTACTTCCAAATTCCTGAGAATTCTATAAATCTACCTGTGCACTGTTAATTAAATCCTCAATAAAAATTATTATGTAAAGAGAGAAATCTATAATTTATGGGACTTTCCAGCATTATCTACTGATCAGATAATGAAGTCCATGTCAACCTGAGGATCCTGAGAATGACCAGACCACCATAAAATCACCCTGAGATCACCAGACTGAAATTATTCCTACATACCTTTCCATACCCAACACACATTAAGTTTTCTTTAAAGAAGAGCCAGGAACACCCAAGGTGTGTCTTTCTCTTATGATAACTGCATTTTTCCACGAATGTGTTATGTTTTCCTAAACAAACCTCTTTCCATATTTCTGACTGGTGTGTGCTAAAATTCTTTTCCATCAAGTAAGCCAAGAACCATGCTGGTACTAAGTTGAGTTCCTCCTTTCCTTAAGAGAATTCCTCAGACCCTTCTTTGGAGACACCACTTCTCCTCTGACATTACCAGGAAATCATGGCAAAGGTGAAAGGATTTTGCAAATGTAATTAAGTTCTCTATGCAGTTGACTCTGAGTTAACTGAAAGGGAGATTATCTGGTGAAGGATACTAAGTGGATCTGACCTTATCAGGTGAACCTTTTCAGGGCTTCCCCTAAAGAAGAGACTCAAGCCGGGCACAGTGGTGCATGCCTGTAATCCCAGCACTTGGGAGGCTGAGGAAGGAAGATTGCGAGTTCAAAGCCAGCCTCAGCAATGACAAGGCACTTAGCAACTCAGTGAGACCCTGTCTCTAATAAAATACAAAAAAAGGACTGGTGATGGTGGCCCAGTGGTCAAGTGCCCCCCCCCCCCCACCCCCTGACCCTGAGTTCAATCCCCGGTACCAAAAAAAAAAAAGAGAGAGAGAGATTCAAAATAGATGTTCTCCTACTGTCTTTAAAACAAAGCAGTAATGCCTTTATAGAAGGGAGACCTCAAATAGTTGACAGCCCCAGTTCTACAGCTGTAAGGAACTTAATTTTGTCAACTAGATGGGTTTAGAAGAAGAGATTCTGGGCTCCAGATGAAAATACAACTAGGGTGAATTAACTGCAGCCAGATAGGACCTAAAGCAGAGCACCCAGCTGAGCCATGCCTAGATTCTTGATCCCTAGAAACTGTGAGATAATAAATTATGCTCGAATTTGTCATTTATTACATAGCATAAGAAACCATGTGGAGATAAAGTAGCATTTAGAAGGAACTCTACACTTTAAATATATGAATTGGAATATAAAATTAAGGATTTGAATTAACCATCCATTACAATAACATAATGACAAATTAAATTCAACCCAGAAAACTTTAAAAAGTTGAAATCAGTGAAACAGAAAACATATATAACAAAGAAGAAACAACAAAAGTATTGGCTGTAAAAAATAATAAAATGATAAACCTCTGGTACAACTAATCAAGTAAAATAAAGAAAATACAAATAATTGCAGGATATAAAATCAACATAAAAAATCAATAGCTCTTCTATAAACAAATAATGCATCTGCTGAGAAAGAAATCAGGAAAACAATCCCATTCACAAGTCTAAAAACAAAAACAAACAACAAAAACACAAACCTAGGAATAAATCTAAACAGGTCTTTATAATGAAAAACACAGAACACCAAAGAAAGAAATTGAAGAAGAAACTAGAAGATGGAAAGACATCCCATGTTCATGGTTGGCAAAATCAGTACTGTTAAAATGGCCACATTATCAAAAGTGATCTAAAGATTGAAAGCAATTCCCATCAAAATACCAATGACATTCTTCACAGAAGTAGAAAAAACAGTCACAAAATTCATTTGGAAGATAAAGGATCAGGAATAGCCAAAGTTACCCAACTTCAAATTATACTAGAAGTTGTAGTAACAAATCCTGCATGGAACTGGCATAAAATTAGACCCACAGACCAATGAAATAGAAGATACAGAGAAAAACCTGCAAAAATACAGTCACTGATTCTTGACAGAGGTGCCAAAAACAAACACTGAGAGACAGCTTTTTAAATACATGGTGCTTGGAAAACTGGTTATCCACAGGCAGAGAATGAAACTAGATCCTTATCTCTCAGCCTGCACAAAAGCCAACTTGAAACTGGACAAAGATTTAGGGATTAAATCAGAAACGATGCAACTCCTACAAGAAAATACAGGGTCAACACTCCAACGTACAGGCACAGGAAATTACTTCCTCAATAGGACTCCTAACACTCAGGAAATAATACCAAGAATTAATAAGTGAGATGTTATCAAACTAAAAAGCTCTGCACACCAAAAGAAATAATTACAAATGTGAAGAGAAAAACTACAGAATGGGAGAAAATCTCTGATAGCTACTCTTCTAACACAGGATTAATGTCCAAAATATATAAAGAACTAAAAAAATGTAATGCCCAAAACCAAATAACCCCATCAACAAATGGGCAAATGAACAGACACTCCTCAAAAGGAAAAATACAAATGGCCAACAAATATACGAAAGACATTTGACATCTTTAGTGATTAGGATAATGCAAATCCAAACTACGCTGAGATTTTATCTCACTCCAGTTAGAATGGCAGCCATCAAGAAAAAAAAAAATAATAAATGCTATAAAGAATGTGGGGAAAAAGGAACATGTTTACACTGTTGGTGGGATTGTAAATTAGCACAACCACTATGAAAATGAGTATGCAGGTTCCTCAAGAGACTAGAAATGGACCCAGCTATACCACTTCTTGGTATTTATCCTAAAGAATTAAAAATCCATGTCTATAGCAGCACAATTCTCACTAGTCAAATTATGGAACCAATCTAGGTATCCATCAATGGATGAATAGATAAAGACAATATGGTACATATGCATAACGGAGTTTTATTCAGTCATAAAAAGAATGACATTATGTCCTTTGCAGGAAAATAGATGGAACTTGAGAACACCATATTTAGTTAAATAAACCAAATTCAGAAAGTCAAGAGTTGTATGTTTTGTCTCATATGTGGAAGCAAGAGTAGAAAAAGGGAAAAAAGTTGGGGGGTGGGAGAATCTCATGAAAACAGTAGGGAGACTACTAGAGTAGAAGAAAGAGACGGGGGGGTGGGTGGGGAGGAAAGGGAAAGGGGAAGTACTGGGGAACATTACTGACAAAATTATATTGTTAATATCATGTGCATGTATGAATATGCAACAATGAATCCCACTATTATGTATAATTATACTGTCAATAAAAATATGAAGAAAACCTACAAATAATCATTGTCAGGGATAAAAGGGGACATTATTACAAATTTGGAATATGTTAAATAGATAAATGGACAGGAATAACACTGTACCAATGAGAGAGACAGGGAAAGAAAGGGATTAAAATGGCACATAAATGCTCACGTTTTATTCCATAATCTGTTACTAATAATTCTTTTTCTATTCTCCCACTCTTACCATGTATGGAATATGCTCTCCCTACCCCTCCTGGTCTTAATAAGATGAACCATAATAAACACCAGGTACAGAATGACACCATCTGATGCCATAAATTCTTGGGCCTTAATTCATAATTTGTTAAATTGTTAAAATCTTTCTTGCTCTAACCTTAACTCAGAATCTTTACAAGCTAAAAGTCTTTTCCTACTCCTCCACTTTTACAACATATAGGGTATGCCTTATCCCATTCCTTTATTCTAATCAGATCAATCAAATCATAAACTCCAGGTATAAGGAAATGTCAGATGGGTACAAGTCTTCCACAAGAAACTCTTGAAATGATCATAAAAATATCAGACCCTTCTTCACCCTCCCCAGCTATTTTAAAAGAGACTGACTCATTCTTTTGCTCAGGGGCAGTTCTGACTTCTTTTCCATTCTGGGATGTCTGCCCTCACTCCATCACATTAAAATTTGGCCTGTATATTTGTGCTCACTGGATTTTGATTCTGTTTTTACCAGCACTCAAAGTTCCCATTCCTGTCTCTGGCATCACTAACAAATTTCAAAATACAGATTATTGAAATGGAAAGATTTTTCAGGAACAGTAAATTTATCAATATTACAGAAGAAACAAAAAAAAAAAATGTGAACTCTAATGATAAAAGAAAATGAAATCAGCACCTTAAAGAAAACATGAGGCCCAAACAACACTTCATTTAGGATTTCTAATAAACACTAAACGAAGAGGTAATACAAATCATATAGAAGCTCTTCTGTTAAGTAGAAAGAAAGCCAGTTTCTGACTCATTTTGTAAGACAAATACAGTCTTGATATTAAGCAAAAATCTTAAATCCAGCTACTAAAAACAAACGAACCACATCATGGTAGGTTGGTTTTACTCCAAAAAGAGAAGGTTGGCTTCTTTGTTAATGCAGGAAATGAAATGGTTAAATCATGAGAACCATAACCTAATCAGCCCATCATAATTTGAATGGGCTAACTGGGTGGTAATTAGGCAGACAGATCATGGTTGGAGGAAGTCAGGTAACTGGGTACAAGGCCCTTGGAAATTATGTCTTGTTCCCTGGCTCCTCCCTCTCTCTGCTTCTCTGATACTAGGAGGTGAGCAGCTTTCCTCTGCTGTGTTCTTTTATCATGATGCTTCACTTCACCTTAGGCTCAGAATAATAAATGCAACCAGTAGACTATGAACTGAACCTCTGAAACCGTAAGTCAAAATAAATGTGTTTTCCTCTTAAGTTGTTTTTATGGGGCATTTTGGTCACAGCAACAAAAAAAAAATGACTTAACACAGTTGGTTTAATAGTAGGAAGCCAATTCATAACTGACCCCAATAAAAGAATAAAGGCAGAAAAAACATGATTTTTCTCAAAATATATAGTAAAATGTTTTAATGAAACTCAACCTGATTTTTGATGATTAAAAAACTTCTTACACTTAGAAGAGACATTTCTAAATTTAATAAAAGTATTGTAAGATGCTTACAGGATAACTTAAAAGCATTCCCAGAGAACAGGAGGAAAATGGGTAAGCTTATTAAGATCAGTTCTATTCAATATTGTGCTGGAGGTTCCTGCAAATGCAATTTCACAAGGACAAAAGATGCGAGAACAGAAAGACAAATAAATTTGTTATTATTTGTAGATGAAACACACTTATATATATAAAGTCCAAAAGAATCTACAGATAAATTACTAGAATCTATAAGAGAACTTGGCAAGGTTGGTGAATAGAAAAGTCAAATTTATAAGCTGGGCGTGGTGGCGCATGCCTGTAATCCTAGCACTTGGGAGGCTGAGGCAGGAGGATCGCGAGTTCAAAGCCAGCCTCAGCAATGGCGAGGCACTTAGCAACTCAGGGAGACCCTGACTCTAATAAAATACAAAAAAGGGCTGGGGATGTGGCCCAGTGGTCGAGTGCCCCTGAGTTCAATTCCCGGTACCAAAAAAAAAAAAAAAAAAAAAAGTCAAATTTATAAACTGTATTTCAGTATACCAGCAACAAACAAAAAATAAAAAACTTAAAAAGATACCATTTATAAGCTAGACATGGTGGCACAGCCTGTAATCTCAGCTGCTCAGGAAGCTAGATCAGGAAGATAAACATGTTTTGAGGTCAGCTTGGTCAACTTAGTGACAGCCTGTCTCAAAATTTAAAAGAAATTAAAAAAAAAAAAAAAAAAAAAAAAGGTTTGGGGTAGAGCTCAGTGGTAGAGTGCTTGCTTAGCATGTGCAAGTCCATAAGTTCCATCCCTAGCAGCACAGGGTGTTACAAAAATAAATAAAGGCAAGATACCATTTATAACAGCATCAAAAATATGAATAATTAAGAAAACAAGATTAATTTAATGAAATGCATGGACTTCTTCTATGAAGAAAATCATAAAACTTTATCGGAATGTAAGAAAGACCTTAACTCTGGAAAGATTACACATTAGTTCACTTATAAACAGAAAATTGCTCATAGACCAAATATAATCCCAGTCAAAATGCTAACAGATTTATACTCTTCAGTTGAAACTTGATCTGCTAATACTAAAATTTGCATAAAACTGCAAAGGATTAATGATAGCCAAAATCATGAAGAATAAGGTCTAAAAAGACTTGTCTTACCAAAAACATTCTTCTTTTTTTGTGTGTGGTACTGGGGATTGAACTGGGGCACTGGACCACTGGGCCACATCCCCAGCCCTTTTTTGTATTTTTGTATTTTATTTAGAGACAGGGTCTCACTGAGTTGCTAAGTGCCTCACTATTGCTGATGCTGGCTTTGAACTCTAGATGCTCCGGCCTCAGCCTCCCACGTGCTGGGATTACAGGCCTGCACCACCACGCCCAGCTAATAACATTCTTAATAAAATTCAAGCTACCCAATTTTTAAAAATGGACAGATGGTTTGGACAAGGATTTGTCTAGAGAGAAAATCCAAAGGATGTGGAGACAATACGATTCAAGAAAATGCAAATCAAACAGGGAGTTACATGTTAAATATCCCTCATTTGAAATGCTTGGGACCAGAAATGTTTCAGATTCGGAAGTTTCTTGAATTTTGAAATATTTGTATAGATTTTCCTGTTTGCACATCCTTAATCAGAAATCAGAAATGCCCCCAAATTCATAAGTGTTTGAGCGATGGAGCATTTCAGATTTTCAGATTAGAAATGCTCAACCTTTACCAATACATGTCCAGAGGATTTTTTTTTTTTTTTTTTTTAAGTTTTATAGCCTGACAATACCCAATGTGGAATTTTCTTTCTTTCTTTTTTTTTTTTTTTGGTACTGGGAAATGAACTCAGGCAGCCCTTCTTTGTATTTTATTAGAGACAGGGTCTTACTGAGTTGCTAAGTGCCTCGCCATTGCTGATGCTGGCTTTGAACTCGTGATCCTCCTGCCTCAGCCTCCCAAGTGCTGAGATTACAGGCATGCGCCACCACGCCCGGCCCAAATGTGGAATTTTTCTAACACTAGTTGTGCAGATTTTGACACAAAACCATTTTGGAAAAGTTAGATATTACTTAGTGGAGTTGAAGATACACATATCCACCCATTCCATTCCTAGATGGTATTATTCTCAAGATCCTATGCATGTACAATATAACTTATATACAAGGATGTATATATACAGTTACATATACGGTGGCTTTTTTCATAATAGTAAAAAACTTGGAACAACACAAATACCATTACAGTAGAAGAGACATATAATGATGGTATATTAATATGATGGACTACTACCAGTGAAGAAAACAAACCACAGCCACAGCACTAACATGAATGCCACAGTTTGGATGTGCTTGGTCTCTAGTGGGGCAGGACCTTTAAGTGGGTTACTGAGTAGTTAGGCCATTGGGGGCACTGAACTGGAGATAAGATAGTTTTTGTGGGACCCCTGTTAGTTCCAACAAGAATGGGTTGTTATAAAAATAAGAAAAAGCAAGACTGTCCTCTCTGTGGTGTCTGGCTTCCTGTCTCACAGTATGATTTCTCCCTCTGACAAACACTCCAGCCAGGTTTCCTCAAATATGGTTGCCTAATCTGGAACTTTAAACCTTCAAAACTGTGGGCTAAATAAACCTCTTTTCAAACACCCAGTTTCAGGTACACAAACAAGACAAAATGAGCTAATAAAACAGATGACTCTCAATGTTGAGGGAGTCACAAAATGTGTAATATTCTATTTATTAAATAGAACGTAACACTTTAGATTTTTGTTAACATTTATCTCTGCCTGAATTTTTAGACCTTGTTAAGGAATGCAGATATCAATCAGTATACTCAAAAAGTGCAGTCTAGACCACACTGATCAGTGAACTATTACAGGCTGATGGAAAGTTAAGTACGTAAAGGAGTAAACATTTAGAAACACTGAACAATCTGACATTGTTAATACCTAATTTGCATCTGCAAAAGTTTGTCATGGTTTAGAAATTTTTAAGCAAAATGTGTGAGAACTAATGTACATAACAGGTAAAAAATACATAGAAAAATAAGGAAATTATTTTCATTACAAGAACAATGATTATCTCTAGATTCAGGGGTGTGACCAGGAAAGCATAGACAGGTTTCTAAGATATTGATAAAGTTTTATTTTTTTAACCTGAGCATAATCTTCTCTTCAAATTGTACATGTATTGACAGATTCCACAGTTCTAAATGTTTAAAAACTTGTTATAAAGTATAGAATATCAATTTATTTAAAAATATTTGTAAATA
This sequence comes from Tamias sibiricus, assembly GCA_025594165.1. Taxonomy (NCBI): domain Eukaryota; kingdom Metazoa; phylum Chordata; class Mammalia; order Rodentia; family Sciuridae; genus Tamias; species Tamias sibiricus. The sequence goes on from CM046662.1 coordinate 44,919,319, forward strand.
TCTATAAAAATAGCTAAACTATGCCAAAATGAATGGTGGAATTTTATTCTCTAAACCATTATCAAATTCTTAAGTTGGTGCCTTTTCTTTTTAAAATAGTAGTGATCACTAGTAATTATCAGCACTGAAAACAGATTATACCAAACAAGTGCTACTTCTAAAAAATCTGATCTCAGCAAGAAATTTGATTCCTAACAATACTATCTCATGGATAGAAAAATGTGGACAGAAACATAGAATAACGTCCCTGTATTTTCCTTGAGAATATGGATTCCAAGATGAAGTTAGTAAGAGATCAAACATCACCTACATTGTTAACAAAGAATATCCTTTCCAATCTGTACCAACAGAGACTCGATAATACTCCATGAATAAATAAGAGATTAAATAGCTCATTGATTGGCACAGCCACGTGACCATTGGTGAATGCAAAGTTAAACTCATTAAAGAATAATCTTTTGCCGGGCACGGTGGTGCACGTCTGTAATCCCAGCACATGGGAGGCTGAGGCAGGAGGATCATGAGTTCAAAGCCAGTCTCAGCAATGGTGAGGCACTTAACAACTCAGTGAGACCCTGTCTCTAAATAAAATACAAAAAAGGGTTGGGGATGTGGTCCAGTGGTCGAGTGCCCAAGTTCAATCCCTGGTAACACACACACACACACACACACACACACACACACACACACAGAATAAGTCTTTTGATCTATCTGTTCTCTTCTTCCTCTAGCAGCCTTCAAGTACCTCGGACCCCTAAAGTCCATTCTGTTCCAATACTTCAGTTTTATTAGTTGCTCACATAGCTATCCTATCTCCACCAACCAAGTTATGTTCCTAAAGGTCAGACTATCTTCATTTTTGAAACTTCTAACAGACTATTATGTTGGTGATAAACATCCAAACACTTTCATATTTGTGTCAGATTAAGAACCATATAAATAGATGCCACAGTAAGAACATAACCAAAGATTTAGACTTAGACTGATGAGAAAGTCATTTAAATAGTTACACAGTGCTTGTGAGACATTCATCCTATGTTTTATAAATACGTTTCATTCTTATTACACTGAAGCAGATGAAGAAGTGGAAATAGTTGATAAAATCATTTGTACAAGGTCACACAATCATGATTAAACTTGGTATGACTCCTAAGCACTGAACCTCTATCAGAGATTTGTCCAAATTGGTGTTTAGGCAATACTGTATAGTGGCTAAGAAAAGAGGACTCTGGAGACTGACCACTAAGGTTCATTTCGGACTCTGCTAATTTCTGCGTAATATGAGATTTCACAATCTCTATGCCTCAGATATCCCTAGTTCATAAGATTAGTGCAAAAAAGGAAATGTATAAGTAAATAAAATACTTAGTATAGCAACCTAGCCCAGGGTAAGCATTCAACAAATGTTAATCTATATTTACTATCATTTCGTTGCTATTTTTGCAGAGCTGTGCCTAGGAACCAGATGTCTTCATCTGGTTGCATTATGAAGGGAAAGAGGAAAAAAACATAATCAATGCTCCTGGATGTTACACAACTTAAAAGTTAATTCACTTAAAAATTTAAGAAGTCTTTCAGAGCAATTGATGGCCTGTATCTTTCACCCACAAAGGCTTTCAATTAGAAATGCAAAGAGTAGATACAAAATGAGGCAATGGTGCTTCTTTAACTGTTTTTCTTGGTTAGTCCCTCAGACATCTTAATAAAATACCAAATAAATGATCACTCATTACAGAACTACTGTGTTTATAAGGAGCTTTAGAAAGATTTAAATCCTGACAGAAACAAGTGAAGTCAGTTTGCTGAAAGATTCTTTTATTCTATGAGAAATTGATGGGTGCAATTCCGTGGAACCAACATCGGTTAACTTAGAGAAATTTCTTTTTTTCTTTTTAAAAGTAAATGAAAAACCCCTTTGAATTATTTATATATTAATTTAATTTTTGAAAACAAAATTCATAGGGTCTGCTTTGTCCTATTTAACTATAAATGCTATATACGTTTACAAACCAAAGGAAACAAATGGATAGTACAGACATTTCAATGAAACCTTTCAAAGAATAAAAATGCTTTTCAATCCACTGTATTTTCAAAGCTGATTATCATCAAGCCCAGATGAAAGCTGTAAACCAAAAACCATGTTTCCGTAATAGAAGAATGTACAGATTAATAAAGTAACATCTTAAATGTATCTTCACTCAGTTGAAATTTTAGTATAAACCTGTGTATCAAGTTGCTTTCCATTATTTATTCTACTTTAAAAATATATACAACTATCATATTCAAATATGTATTCTGAGTCATATGTCCAAACATAAATATTTGGGAAATTCAAACTGTTGCAACAAATTATGAAAGAATTAAGGAAAAAAATCAGACTATGTAGTAGGAGGAAGAAAATAAAAAATGTTATTTAGCATTTATGTCTTGGATATGTATTTTTTAATTTATATATACATATCCAGTTAATAAGATAGCTGTCAAAATTTAGCCAGCTATGAAGAGACTAGACTAAGACTATACTATTTTCAACAAGATAACAGGGGTGATTTCAAAAACTTTAATATACCTCAATAGTTTCATCAAAAATTGTGATAATAGTCTGATATCATGAAGTTCTGAGGGGCACAGGATAAATGAGTGCACTATCTATGCCAAACTTGGCAAGATCTATACCTGACTCTGTGTAATTATGGATTAAGTATCTGAACCCATTAGAGTCCATGGGCAACCAGAAAATGACATTTTAATATATCCATACTTATCAATCATATTAACATTACTGCTCAAAACTTTCATATCTAAACATGAAGGGATGCTTATAAAGCTGCAGGACAACTTCAATAAGAACCCAAATAAAAATAAATCCGCAAAATCTTAAAACTTCTCAATCCACTGATAAATTTTGTTTAAGGATTAGCTATTTGGTCTTTTAAGAATATTAAAGGGTTGAAAACACATTCACCCCTTGCAACATTGTGACATCTGAAATTAGCAAGCATGATAACTTGAATTCATTTTGTTTTTACATGCAGAAGTGTATATATATACTTATATACATACATATATAAGTATTTATATGTGCGTATATATATATATATGTATATATATATATACATATGCATTTTAAGTCATCTTAGAATTAAAAGACTTAACATCTAGTCAGTAATGGTTAAGTGACCAGAACTGTCATTCAATCAATGTTCTATAGTATCACATATCAAAGTCTACAATATGACAGTTTTGTTTAGTAGTCATCACTTTGGGTGAAAAAGGGAGGCACAGCAGAAAAGCAACTGCAATTTTTGTTTTTTAAACACCAGAAAATCCTTAAATAGCTACACAATTTTGCATTATCTTGTATTCTATTCTGGAATATTTGGAAAAAAGTCTTATTTCAATCAGCTTAATCCATACACGTAATAGGATACAAACAGTCTAAACCCTATAGTGTAAAGAATGAGCTATTTCTCATTAAATGAAGATCAGTAAAGATTTTTAAATAGGAAACACACACACAGCATTCTAAATTTTTAAATCATTTTAGGGTTGCTAACCAGAGATTGTAGAAACAAAATGTGCAAGACAAAAATGAAAGCAAAGAAAGAAAAAAAACTAACTTCTCAGTGCATCACACCTGTAAGGATAAAATATATGGCACTTATGTGATACTAAATTCCAACTGTCAATTTAAGCTTGAAATGACTTGAAGACATTAAAACCACAAAAGGGTAGGAACTAGCCAATTAAAATGTTAAAATGACACAGACCACTTTTTTCTTAGTAAAAGCACTGGAAATGTAATGAGTGCAGATAACTCACTACAAATTTTCCCATTTCATTTGCTGCCATTGTAGTGTCTCAGATTATTTTACCTGTTACAACATTTTCATTTTTAGTCTGTATAAACTCTATTTTCCTATAGAAACCACTGTTTGCAATGTAAGAATGCCTTTATATATATATATAAAAAATATGTATATATATATATATATATATAAAACACCATATATAGTGCTAATTATAAATCACAGAATAAACCCCAAAACAAAAATCTGACATTTTACAAGCTAGTGAGAAATAAATTATACCATGATATATCAATTAAGAATTGTTTCAATATTAACTAACATTTCTATGGTAGATTCTTTTCCCCCCATAAAATTAAGCAGTGCAGAATAGGGCTTGGGCTATAGTTAATCACATTTGGTTTTCTTAAAAACACAACTTTATTCACTATAAACAATTTAAAGGCAGTTTTCTTCCTCCATAACACATGTAGAGATTCAATGTAAGATTTTTAAAATATCAACTACCTATAAGAAAAGTACTTTTAAATGGTTAAAAGGAATCAAAATACCAAAGTTTAGTGTGTGAAGAGTAGATATAAACAACCAAGAAAAAAGTAGGTCATTGGTGTTGAGTATTTAACATGAATAGCCCAAAGTAAGTTCCAAAGTTTTTCCATCTTTACAAATTAAAAAAGGTGTCCTTTCCATAGTTTGGGGATATGCATTGTATATCTCTCCCAACAACTGTATGAGTAAGATTTTAAAATGTTGCCAATATTAAGTTCTTCAGTACCTAAAATTAGAGGACAGCAATATTACAGTGGCAATGGTGCATCAATTCTTAAAAAGTAGTTATGATCCAACACGAGTTGTGGTGGTTCTTTTATCTGAGAAAAAGCTTTTCAGAAGAAATACCTGCCCTATGCTAACCACCAGAAGAATGAGGGCTTCTCCTACTGACCAATAGGCCACTCTTGTATTTAGATCTTCTGCTCGGCTTCGGCCTTGAGCTTCTCTCAATCGGAAATGAGTCTGATAGTCAATGACAGACTTGAGAGCTTCATGAATGGAAACACAGGCAGATTCCATCTAAAGAGAAATATTTTCAGTTAGTATATTTAATACTTTCTATACACTCCATTTCTAGCATATTCATCTTAACTTTCAATTTGATCTCAATCCCTCACTGGATTAACAATCTCATAAACTCACTCTTTCACTCACTTATATCAGCTGTCCTGGCAATGTAACCCTTCTACTCATTCCCCCTAGGACCAACGGTAAGCCTAGAGATACCATGAAGCAGTTGTTTATTCTTAACACAGGTGTGTAAGGCAGTAGACTGAACACTAAGTTAACAATAGCAGAAATACCAGCTAAGGTTGGTGGCTATAAGAGTTTCAAGCTCAAATTCTTCAAAGAATTAGAAAAAGCTGAATTGGGCAATAAAGCATGCACACATGAAGAATAGCATAAAAACAGATTGAGTTTGTCAAAGTTTTTTGAAGTATTTGTGTCTAATTTTTTTATACCAAGGTTTAATATTTCTTTTATCGACTAAAACTTAAACCCAGTGATGAAATACATGCTTTATTACTATTTTATACCACAAACCATGTAGTAAGAATTAACAAAAAATCTGTTTGCCTTAATTCTAATTAAGGTATACAGAAATGAAGAAATAATTTAAACATTTAATAAAGTTCTACCAATGAAAATATGAAAGGAATAATTATAAAAATATTCAATTAAAGGTGCTTTAAAAATGTGAGAAAGTATAATGTTAACAAGTTGAATTTATCTATTAGAATACTCATATGTTTTTGTTGTTCTTGTTCTGTCGAGGTCCGTAGGAATAAAAAATTACCAAACTGTTGTAAAATAAGTAACCTCTAAGGACAGAGAAAGAGGTGCTTCTAGCATTTCTTTGCTTTCTATGAATTCTCAAAATGAAATGTAGTTCAAGGGTTCTGCATTTGGCAAGTACACATAAAAGCAAGGATTTGATACAAATTCAGAATGTGTGAAATCCTTCTGAATCCTCTCTAGGAATTTGGATTAAGAACTGTCAGAATAGAGAAAATTCACAGAAATTAAGGAACTAAATTACATGAATTCATATAATTTTTGAGATATGCAGGATTTTTTAAATACTTTTAAAGTAGAAATTTTCACACATATTCCAAAGTACAGAGAATAGTACAATGAACCCCATGTAAGTAATTATTAACACATAGCTAATCTTGTTTCAACTATATTCCCCATTTTCCTCAATCATTTTAAGCAAATCCCAGATATTTTATCATTGCAGCTACAAATATTTTTACACTTCATTTCTAAACGATAACACTTGAAAAAAAAAAAAAAAACTCCCCAAAATAACTCTCATAGCATTATACAGAATTAAAAATAGTTCTATAAAGTCAATAAATGCAAATTTGGTGTTCAAATTTCCTCTAATATCTCAAAGTTATTTTCAAATCAAAGTTCAAACAAGGTCAACACAATCATTTGGCTGATAGGTTTTCAAAGTTCCTTTAACCTTTAGTTTCTTTTCTCTTGTTATCTATTTGTTTTCCTTGTTATCTATTGAAGAAACTGGGTAGAGGACCTATGGTATTTCCCTCTTCCTGGATTTTACTGATTGCATTCCCATGAAGTTCTCTATTTTCTGTAATTACTGAACACTGGAAGGTGGAGTTAAGAGACTTCTTATAGCATATGATCACAATGTACATAATGTGATTTCTCTCCACTGGAGAATCACCATTAGATTTAAGTGATTATCAGTTCAATCCATCCATTACAAAGTTTCCCACCAGCCTTTCACCTTATGATTTTAGCAGTGCCTGCCTATTCTAAATCCATTATTTTATCAATGGATAACAAATGGTGACAGTAAAATTCATTCATTTATTCTCTACTTATTAGCTGAGATTTTTCTCAAAGTATAAATAACTGCTTTATAAGTACCCCTACTATGTGAAATTTACTAGTTTTTTGAAAGTAGAAAAATGAGACAAAGATTAAAAATGTGTTATCAATAAAAGAGGGTAAACTGCTTTACTGCCACTCATTTCCTATTTACCCACTTAAGTTTATAGAATAGCTACTTTCTTGTGTAACTTAAAATTTATTAAAAACTAGGTACAGGTTAAGCTATAAACCATAATCCCAAGGAAAAAATCAGTTTACAAAGCAAAGTGCCTTTCTCACAGAATCCTAAAGAGAACCTTATAAAAATAAGAGCATTTGAATGTATCTTGTTAATGTTTATGAATTAAGGCTGTTACACATTCTTAAAACTGCCTCTAACACCTGGACGTTAGCAAGAGACTCAACAGAACCTCTAAACACTGAAATGCCAGTTTACATTTTTTTTTTGGTACCGGGGATTGGACTCAGAGGCACTCGACCACTGGGTCACATCCCCAGCCCTTTGTTGTATTTTATTTAGAGACAGGGTCTCACTGAGTTGCTAAGTGCCTCACCATTGCTGAGGCTGGCTTTGAACTCGCGATCCTCCTGCTCAGCCTCCCAAAGTGCTGGGATTACAGGCGTGCGCCACCGCACCCGGCTGAAATGCCAGTTTAAGGTTTTAAGAAATACGTGGCAAATAATTTCTTTTGATGACTCATTAGGTTATCTTTTAGATATACTCTAAGCTTATACCATATTTGAACTGGAAATAAAACATTCCCATTGCCTAAGCAATATCTATCTGTTCACTGGCTTTAAATGTCTTTCACTATCTTTCTCTTATTAACCTTTTTCAAAATAAAACCAAATTTAGTTTCAATAACTATTGTTAAATGACTTATAATTAATCTTCAACATTTTACCTTAAGTTACAGCAAATTTATTAAAACAGCAGCTTGAGTAAGTATGGTATAGATTATTGTGTGGTATATTTACATATTAATTTAGGCATCATTTTGCTTCTAATTACACTGACCTACCAAGGTATTCACAGATCACAGCATTCACAGAACACAGAAAATGCTTCAGAACACTGTAGCCTTCCTAAGTTTCCCTTACTATTGATGTTTCTATCTTAGTGACTATAATGGTGTAGATCTTAAATATTCTCCAAAGGCCCACAGGCTAAATAAACACTTGGTTGCCAGTCCGTGGTGCTACTGGAACCTTTAGGAGACAGAGGCATAGTGGGAAGAAGTTAGGTCACCGGGGCATGCATTTGAAGGAGATACTGGAAACTGGGTTCCTTGCCCTTTTTCACTTTGCTTCCTAGCTGCCATGAAGTGAGCAGCTTTACTCTGCCCTGTGCTCCCAGTTATGATATTTGGTCTCACCATAGGCCCTGCAAATAGTACAGCCAGCAACCATGGAGAAAAATCTCTGAAACTGGGAGCTAATATACACCTTTCTTCCTTTTATCTCAGATATTTTGTTCCAACAATGGAATACAGTAATCTCTTATTTTAATGTTTCTTCCCTTCTTTACACTTAAAAGTTCATAAAAATCTTTTAACATTGGTTTTATACATAAAAGTATGAAGTTGTCTGTGAAATGACTAATCTACCTTACGAATTAAGTTTCAAAGATTGTGTTTAAATCTCAAAATTCTATGTTCACCAATGAATTCATGCATGATATTAAATTACAATGTTTTTCTTCCTTTTATATACATCAACATTATTTTGCTTTTTATTTACCTGGGTAAGAGCACTGACTCGGTTCTCACTAGGAAACAAAGGTGGGTCTTCTCCAACTTGAAAATCAAAATATACGGTTTTATGTGTGAAAGTAGAAAATTCATTGCTGAAGCAAAACTTGTATGTTCCATTTTTGGAAGCTGTAAAGGTGAAACTATCATACTGTTTCTTCATCTCTTTGTATAACACTTTACCATCAGGATCTTCTAATCGACAATCTACATCATAGTGACCGCCAGTAATCACCTATGAGAGAGAGAGAAAAATCACTGCAACTCATGAGCTTGAGAAATTAGCTAGGTTTCTATTAAGATGGTAATAAGGTTATGTATGGGCAAAGGAGTTTTACTGTCACAGACAATTTTACATTTTTTTAAAATTTTCATCAGTGGATGAACTTGAGAGGAGATTTCAATTTAATAATAGAAACTGCCCTTTAAACTACTCAGACAACTATGCTAGTAAATATGTGTCTAACTTATCACTTAATTTAGAAAGAGATGATGAGAAAGAAGCATTAGGTTTGAGGGTTCCTAACTACCACAAGACTGGGCATACAAGCTTGTTTTCAAGCTTGAACTCTTGGTTAGCATAATATTTACATCCACATCAGAAGAACAAAGAGGTCAAATTTGGACTTCAAAGAAAGATCTGCTATTTATGTGGCCTTTCATCACTGAAGAGAGGTTACAAGATCATTTTGATAATGAAATTATGTACTTAGGAAATTGTAAAAATATGTGAATATTAACACACATATGAAATGTTTTGAGATTTAAAAAGTGTCTCATCAACTGGGCATTTATCCTTTTCTCAAAAAGTCAATAATTTTTCTCCAGGCAAAAATAATGACTTCATTTTGATATAACCAATTATTCATCTTCAATCACTGTACTTTGAATAATCAAACACAAACTGTATAGTATCAAAACTGGTCATTACTCCACTTTTCTTTCATCATACTTTAAAACAAACAAATAATCCTATTCCAGTTAATAGTATCCCTCTTAAACCTCTCTGGTCACCTATGATTGGAACTGCAGATCATCCCAAACTTAAGTGTTCCTACCTGTCCAAGCAATGACAGAAATTTCTTGGATCTTACTGCCTCTCTCAAATTCATCCCATTCCTAATCCACAATATGCTGTTGTTACAGTTTCCTAAAAGGTCTTCCTACAATCTAATCTCTTCTCCCACTAATTCCAGGTTTTTTTTTTTTTTTTTTTAATTTAATGTAGCAGGGACTGTGTTGTCCTGTGCATTGTACCATGATCAGCAGCATCCCCATTCTCTATGTACTAGATGTCAGTAGAAACATCCCATGACAAGCCAAATGTCTCCCAGGGAGAGTAGGGACACATTCCCATCTTTCTTTGCCTTCCCCTGAGCACTCATTTAAAAACCTTTTGACAATTCACTATGGTCTACCAAAAATCCAAACCTGTTAACAATGATGTACCATTCTCCTGTTCCTCTTGTAGCCTCAGCATCTCTTTTGTTCATAATCTTGCTCATTCTATGTTCCCAAAATACCAGACTGCCAGAAGTTCTCTGAACTTTTGCTTTACATCTGCACTGACAGTGGCAGTTCAACAGGGCTTGTTTGCTAAAGAAGATTTACAGGACCCCAAATGACAATGCTTACAAATAGACAATTTACTACAGAGAAAGAGTACAATACAAAACATCATTGCCAAAGGCTGTCTGGAGAGGTCAGGTAGTGGGCTCCTCTGTCTTCCCCAGGTCAGGTTTGTAGTCAAGACATACTATCTCTCAGACCAGGAACCATTCTCAAGTGCAAAGAATACCTCAGAGCCAGGGAACCCAAAATAGAGTGTAGGCTGGGTTTTTAAATACTTTGTTATATAGGCAGGCATATTCCTACTAAGTAACCAGTCTCAATCATAGCCTTTCTGGAATGGGGGTGGAGCAGTCCTCAGAGACCCAGTGCAAATCATCTATCTTGTTGATATGAAAAAAAAAATATGTTGACAAACTAACACAAACCACCCACACAGCTCTAAGGCCCACATTCACAAAGCAAAACTATTATTATTCAGTATACTACAGTACCACACACAAACTTCAGTGGAAGAGCTCAGGCTAATTTCAGGCCTGCTAGAACTCTTAGAAATATATTTGCCTAGAGTGACTTTTCTTCTTCCTTTGCCATATCGTAGAGCATTTAAATTCTATTTATCCTTCCAGACTTAGCCAAACATCAGCCCCTCAGTTAAATTTCCCTTAATGTTCCTTCCGCCCTCTGCCATTTTTCTACCTTGTATACACTTTTATTTTGGCATTTAGCATTATATAACTCTAGGTGTCTATGAAAGCTCCTTGAGGTCAAAGTAACTCTTATCTTTGGGAGGTAATAAAGTAGTTAAAAGTTTAACCTGGAATTGTACAACAGATTCTGTTGCTTTTAAGTTTGGTGACTTTGGGTCTTATCCTATCTATGTCTCAGTCTCACCAATAAAACAAGAATAAAAAACTATTTCACATCAAGATTTCCTGCCAAGCACGATGGTGTGCACGCCTGTAATTCCAGTGGCTTGGGAGGCTGAGACAGGAGGATCTCGAGTTCAAAGCCAGCCTCAGCAATTCAGCGAGGTGACCCTGTCTCTAAATAAAATACAAAATAGAGGCTGGGATGTGACTCAGTGGTCGAGTGTCCCTGAGTTCAATGCCCCCCCCCCCAAAAAATCCTGAGAATTAATAAACACACCTAAATACTTGGCATACACATAACAGATGCTTGTTTTTTTAAGCTATTACAGAATCCCAACATAAAGACAAAGTCTGTACATATAAGAATTCAAGAAATGTTTATTAAATTCAAAATAAAGGAAATTTTAGCTTACACTTATAGTACAATTCCTGCTATCTTCTTTTTTGTTTCCTGGTCCTAATCTTTATGGTAAGTAAGTAAGCCTAAGAGTTATCCCTAGCCTCTTCTCCCTCACCCACTATAGCCAAATCATTACAAAGTCCTATTGATTTTACCTAACTCCTTCACCACTGCTACCACTCTAGTCTAAGCCACCATCAGTTCTTGCCTGGACATCACAGTCTCCTCATCAGCCTTACAGATCTCTGAAACACCTTACCCACCCTTTCTACCTACATAAGTTATAATCCATGCATATCATGTTGGTCATGTTTTTGCTCCTCTACCCTACCTCAATGTCACTGAAATACTTAAAACCCTCTGATGGCATCCCATCCTGCTAGGAAAAACTAAAAAAACCCAACATGACCAGCAAGACTCTACATGGTTTGGCCCCTGCTGAACTCCCTTCCTCTGGCTCTTTATTCCTGACTATACTGAACCTCTCTGTGGTCCTCAAATTCTCTAGGTTCACTCCTACCATAAATTATTTCCATCTCCCTTTCCGAAGTATTTACAACTCATCCTTTAAAGTTCACCATTAAAATTATTTTCTAAAGGAACCTTCCATGATTCCAAAGACCAGATGACATATTCCTTATTTCCTGCTCTTCAAATACACTGAGCTGGGCACAGTGGCACAAACTTGGCAGGAAATCTTGATGTGAAATAGTTTTTACTCTTGTTTTATTGGTGAGACTGAGACATAGATAGGATAAAACCCAAAGTCACCAAACTTAAAAGCAACAGAATCTGTTGTACAATTCCAGGTTAAACTTTTAACTACTTTATGACCTCCCAACAACTTGGAAGGCTGAGGCAGGAGGATTACCAAGTTCCAAGCCAGAGCCTGGGCAACTTAGCAAGACCCTGTCTCAAAATAAAAAAGGAAGGGGGATGTAGCTCAGGAAGAGTGCCACTGGGTTCAATGCCCCGTACCACCCCACCACAAAAACACCACCACCAAAAAACAGGTTTGATGAACAGGCAGGTACTAATTAAGAAGGGTAGGATGAGAGGGGAATAAAAAATGATTCCAGCAATCCTAAGTCATTTCTGTATCATCAGCACTTAACGCTCAATAGCTGCTAAAATGCTACATGAGCCTATGAATGAAAATTGAAACAGTGGATAGTTCTACTCAATTTAAGACAGCAGATTCTGTTGACTAAAGTTCCTTTACACAATCCTAAAGATGAGAAGAGGCCTCTCATTTATTACATTTCTTTCTACACTTTTTGCAGATGCTTCTAATTGAGTCCTTACAATGACAGAACTGTAATAACAAAGAGTCCTAATATCACCGGAAAAACTGGAAAACAAATTTACTGGCAGCACCTCAAATCCGATTAAAGTGGAGGTGTGGATTAGAGTGGGCGATTGACATTGGGCATTTTAGAGCAGGGATAGATTTTTTTTTTTTTTTTTTTAAGGAAATCTTTTAAGAGAGTTCAATAGGCCTTAAAATGAAGGACACTGAAGAACAGGGGGAAAAAGTCAAACAGCTAGCGGAAGCATTTCTGGAATTCACATATCTTAATATCCGGTTTTAAATGTTTCCTGTCCAAGGTTTAGAAAAGGAAAGCCAAATGCCCCTTATCAGCTACCTAGAGGTGATTCTTGAATTAGCCAAACAACGGAGAAAAACGCGGACAGGAGGGAGGCACCCCCGCAGGTTACTGTCGCGACCCAGGAGCGGCGGCGAGCCGGCGCCTGGGGCCTCGCAGGCCGGTGGTACCTGGAACTCGAGGGTGCACTTGGTGCCCTGTGCTATGTCCTCGTAGAAGCACTGTTTGGCGTTGTCGGGCAGCTCGAAGGTAATTTCGGAGGCGCCGCCAGGCCCCGTCACGAGCAGCAGCAGCAGCGCGAGAAGCCAGCAGCCCCAACGGCCCGCGGCAGCCGCCCAGCGCTGCGCAGACCCCGGCCGCGGCATCCCGACACGGCGGCGGCCTGGACGGAGCTGCGCTGAGACGCGGGGTTAGGTCTGCGCGGAGTCACCGCGCGGCAGGCCTCAGTCCGAGGCGCCCTGTGAGGACGCACACCAGAGCCGTCCCGAGTCTTAGGGAGGTGTGGGGTGACAGCAAGCCGCCGGGTTTGTAAGAGGGGCGCGGAGAGGCTGGGCCACAGTCAGAGAACCACGTAGAGAGTAAAGGAAAAGCCTTCAGAGAAGCAGCGGAAAAGGCCTGAGATGGCCGGAAGTGGGAGTGAGGACTTGAAGGGAAGGGGCGGGGCCTGAGGCACCTGCTCCAGCGACCCGGATGTGTTCTCATCGTGGGGAGAGGCACTGTTTGAGTGTGTACGTGGAAGCCCGGGAGGCCTCCGCGGTGTCTTCGCCGCAACCAGGGGCGAGGGGCGGGGCCAGCGTAGTAAACGGGTGGGGCGGGGCCAAGGGAGGGGGTGGGGCCAGCCATTGCACTGGAGGTGTGTGTCGCGGTACCACTCACCTTTCAGAAATCCAGTAACTATATGCTGTTTTTTGAGCTTCTGGGAACCTCTGAGTGATGAAGAGTTCGTTTTCCCCTAAAGGTCTAATAACTGGTAGTAGACCGCTTTGCAATTTGTAGAGTTTTCTATAAGTAATAATGTTTTAAGGACGTAGCATGGCAAAGAGTGGACATTGCAAGGGTTCTAATTCTTGCTCTCTACCTCCTGGCCATCTAACCTTGGGCCGGTTGCTTAAACAGTCTGCTTCAGTCTTTGCATCTGTTAAATGAGAATAATGATAGTAACTACTGTAGAGGATTATTATAAGATTTCATTATTTGAAAAAAGCACCTGGAAGAGTGGTTGGCACATGGAAAGCACTAGATAAGCTTTGTAAGAATAAAAATAAATATTTATTGAGGTTGCATCTCAAACCTTTCGAACAATTCTAACTAGTTAGTTATTAAGGATATATTTCTGATAAGGATGTTAAGTATCAAAAAAGTTGAGTAAAGTGACCTATGATTATACCACTGGTTTGTGTTGGAGTGCTTATTAATTAATAGAAGGTAATGTTAATAATTGTAGCTATTGTGTGCTGTTTCTTAACAGTGCATTATACATTTTCTCATGCATGTTACACGAATTATTATTTAAGTAAATGACCACGGTGGCTTCCAGTCAGGGGAGGTTGAGTAGAAGGTTTTATGAGAAGAAAATAGAAGTAGATAGGTTGGAGTCAGGCAGGGAAGTGAAGGTTGGGAGGTTGAAAAGTCAATGATGTTGTGCTGCTTCTTGGCCTGGGGTACCCGTATTCTACACCGTGGGGGAAAGAAGTAGAATACACCAGAAGTCAAAGTCCTTAGCTGCTGGGGGAAATTTGGGCAAATAGACCTTCCTGAAAACCAGACCAGTAGCAGAAGCATTATTTGTGTTGAGGAGTGGAAATAAGAGTGAACTTGAAAATAGCAAATGTGTGTTCTGTTTACTAACTGTGACCTTGAGCAAGTAACCTTGCTCTTTTAACAGATCTCAGTTCTTTTCCTACATACAATGATGATACAAAGGAACTAGGGAAACAGAATGAATAAGATTAAAACAGCAGTAAGGGGCAAAAATTTTCAAGTGTAGCACTACCAGATATTGTTAAGCATATAGAGCAACAAAATCTCTCTGTGCTGCTGGTGGAACTGTAAATTGGTGCAACCATTTTGGTATGAAGTTTACATTATCTAATAAGTATAAAATATATGTGTGTGTATACAAATACACATAAACACATAATTGAGAGTGTGACATAAAGTGCACCTGGAAATTCTACTTTACATATAATTTATAGTGTATACTTTAGAGCAGTGTTTCTCAAAGTATCCTCTGAACACCCCTGGAGCCTCTCAAACCCTTTCAGAGGGTCTATAATTATTTGTGTGAGGCTGGATTTTTTATTACATGTGTCGACCAAAGCAACATGTTATAACAGAGTGAATATAAAAGGAGATAAGCACCTACCTATGAATCTAGATGTAAGAGATTTATAAACATATAAAGTAATGTCACTCTTCTCATTAAAATTTTATTTGGCAAATATAGCTATACTTCATTTTTAAATGTGTTATTTGTGTAAATATGTGTAATGTCTTGAACTGTATCCTTCAAAAAACATATAGCCAACCCCTAACCACTATTTCTGTGAATATGACCTTATTTAGAAGTAGGATTTTTACAGATGTAGTTAAATTAAAAATCTCTAGATGAGATTTTTGTGGATTTAGAGTGATCCTTAAATTTAATAACTGGTGTTCTTATACAAGAAAAGAGGGAGACTTAAGACATATAGAAACACGTGGTAAAGAGGCCACATGAAGACAAAGTTATGATATGTGTGTAAGTCAGGAATACCAAAGATTGTCCACAGCCATCAGGAGGTAGGAAAGAGGTTTGAAACAGCTTTTCCTTCAGAACCTCCAGAAGGAACCAACACTGGTTATACCTTAACTTCAGACTTCTGGCCTCCACAACTGTGAATGAATACGTTTCTGTTGTTTTAAGCCATCAAGTTTGTGATTATTTGTTATGAGATCTTCAGGAAATAAATGTGATGTGTAATGAATTGGATGTTATTTTAAATGAATTATTCAATAATATCTTAAATATCTCAGAGCTCGATAAGTTTTTCATTTTAAATGTTTTAATTATAAAACTTTTATTTATTATTTTTTTTTAAGATTCTGAGACTGAGAAATGTGAGAAACACTGTCTTAGAGAAACTCATGCATAGATATACCAGGATACATATACAAGAACAGAGCCAAGGCCTTGTAATACTCCTGCTATTTTGGATCTTAAGTGTCCCCCAAAAATGCATATTGTAAAGGGTTGGTCTCCATAGTGGCACTTTTGGGAGATGGTGGAAACTAAGAGATAGGGTCTACTGGGAGGTTGTTAGGTTATCAGGGGAATGCTCTCAAAGCAGATTGTGGAAGCCCAGTCCCTCCCTCTTCCTTTTTCTTCTTTGTCCCCTGGCCATCACATGAGCAGTTTTGGTCTGCTACATACTCCTGCTGTGCTGTACTACCTTGTTGCAGACCTAAATGAAATAGAACCAACCAGTCATGGACTGGAGCCTCCAAAACTGTGAGCCAAAATAAACTTTTCTCTTTATAAGTTGATTATCTCAGATATTTCTTATAGTGACTATGTTAGCCAGGTTTCCATCACTGTGACAGAATACTTGAGAAAATCAGCTTGGAAAAGTTAAGATTTATTTTGACTGATAGTTCAGAGGTTTAATTGGAAATACACCAAATATCCATAAATTTGGGTATATTTATAAAATAAGACATAAAAGCAATGAAAATGAATACATTATAGCTACATAAGACAACATGGCATCATGCTAAGTGAAATAAGCCAATCCCACAAAACCAAAGGCCGAATGTTTTCTCTAATTTGTGGATGCTAATTCACAATAAGGCGGGGGGGGGGGCACTAGGAAAAAATAACGTTACCTTAAATCAGGTAGAGGGAAGTGAAGGGAGGGGATACGAAGATGGGAAAGATAGTGGAATGAAACAGACATCATTACTGTGTGTATATATGTGACTACATGACCAATATGATTCTGCAACATGTACACTTAGAAAAATGAGAAATTATATCCCATCTATGTATGATATATCACAGTACATAAATGCATTCTACTGTCATGTATAACTAATTAAAACAAATTAAAAATAATTTTTTTTAAAGACAACATCTTCCAAACATTATAGAAACTAGAAAAGACAGAAATCATGCAGAGAAAGGCTGACAACAAAGCTAAATAGGACTGTTTTCCCTAATATGTTGAGAAAGTATACATAAAAGCAAGGGAATGATTATCTCAATAGTAAGGAGAGTGGGGATGGATGGGGTAGTAGTGAAAAATGACAGGGTAGGGAAAGTAGGCGTCCTCTTTCATGCTGGTGGTGCTATTTATTTTGACCTATATGGCAGATACATGGGTGTATACTTTCTAATTATTTATTAAGCTTGCATATGATCTATTTGCTTTTACTGTGTGTACATTTCACCAGAAAGGAAAGAAAAGTTAATATATTGGATGCTCAGTTAATCATTATTATGGGAAAAAAAGCACCTCAAAACTTGTGACTTGGGACAACGGTATTTATCATCTACTAGTATGCCAGCTGGGTGGGTCTGGTCTCAGCTGAGTGCACTCATCCTCTGTGGTCCGTTGAGTGTTGGGCAGGCAGCATTGCTGATCTTGGCTGCACTCATTCATACCTGGCAGGACAGCTGGCTATAGGCTGCTCTAAGATGATCTTTTCCTGGGTACAGTTGGACTCTGATTCTTGTAGGAGTCATTCCTCCTCCAATAGGCTAGTCCAGGATTGTTCACATGATGGTTCCAGGGGTTTCAAGAAAGAATGTACAAGACCTCTTAAGGCCAGTGCTCAGAAATGGGCCCTGTCACTTCTTCCTCATTCTATCATCCAAAAGTCACAAGGCCAAGTATTATGGAGGAGCTGCAAAGACACTGACTGTCAGTCAGGGTTCCATTAGAGAAGCAGAATCACTAAATACCTAAACAGATAAACAGGCACATATATAGAATATATTTGTATATACATATGTATCTAATTAAACAGTCTAAAGGTGGCTGTTCCTTCTGTATCTGATGCTAGATTCTAAAGTCTACAGATAACAGACACAATCAAGAAAGGAAGATGGATGTGAAGTAGGAAAAGGAGAAACTAGAACCTGGGAGAATGGGCCACACCCACAGCACTTCCTCACTGTCTTCAAACTCCAACTTCAATGATGGTGAACTGCAGGAAAACCTGGCTTTCTTTCTGCATGTGCACACATACACATCTTGAGAGCCAGAGACTCTTCAGGCATAAAAAAGGAATATTGCCGATAATTCTTTAGTTCTGTCTTTCAAAATGTCTCGTGTGGCCCACTAACCTCCAACTATGCAAGGAACATAATTCTAGGAAACAGTAGTTCCAGCTTAACTAATTAAAAAAATAGTACACATGTACCACAGATACTTTACAAAGGTAGGGAGGAGGTGGGGGAAGATTTTTTTTTTTTCATTCAATCCATTTCCCTGGATAAAGACAGAAAATGTATTAAACAAGATTTGTGTTCTTGGAGAGAGTTTATGGCCTAGAAAATATGAATTTAATTTTGTTGAAGATTTTTAGTTTTTTTTTTTCCTAATTACCCAGGATTTTCATAAGGATCAGGAGTGTATATATATATATGAAAAATCTTCATAAAATACACAAATTGATATAATCTTTATGTCAGGTACACACTTTTACTAGGGAATGCAAAATATTATAAGAAAAAAAAACATGATTTTTTTCAGCTTACAGTGAAAATTCAATAGTAGAAATTTTGACCCAAATGGTCTTTGAGCCTAGGTGGCCTCATAGCCCCTTCTAATGTAGGCAAATTACCTAACCCTTCTGATACTCTGTTTCTTCATCCCATCCATAGGATGGAAGTAATGATAGATATCTGAGAAGACTGAATGAGATAATGAGAAAATATCTGTATGGCACATAGCACAGTGCTTGAAATGCAATAGGGACTCTCCAATTTTCTTTCAAAGACCACTATTTAAGAAAAAACTATTACTCCTATAGATTGGGTTCTCCTTTTATTTCTGTACATTAGAATATTAGATCATATTAAATAATTAAATTAGAAGTAATATAAGATCCGAGAAGTCTCAAAGACAAGGTTTAGGAAGAGGGGAGGTACACAGACATGACTTCCATGGCATCCACATCAGATACATATAAGGGAAACTCTGGGGTAAATCACTTGATGTAATACTTTGATAATAATTTTGGGTATAGTTAGCCTAAATTCTATTTCTTATTCTTAAAATAGTAAAATAATCATCTATTCCATTTCCATATAAAAAAAATCTAACCACTTGTCCCGAATATCACTCTTCAAGTTATGTAACAATTCATCAAGTATATCTGCATAATATAAGCATTTAACCATTAATTATCCACTTACTTAACACTTAAGGAACTTATCTATGGAGTGTTTACATGCAGTACTCAAGAATGTTCTACAGTATCAGACATAAGTTATATTTTCTTTTTATACAGCAAAGTACTTGAACTGTTATGTAATAAACCAGGACACTTTATGTTAAAAGGTATATCATTACTCTTAGCAAAATCAAACAAGGCAATTAAAAATATTTACTTTCAGGCTGGGGCTATGGCTTAGCAGTAAAATAAAGATCTGACTTCCGGCTGCGGGCTGGAGCTTGCTGGTGTGGCGGGCTGGAGCTTGCTGGTGTGGCGGTTACGTTGGCTGTGCCATGAGGCCTGGGACGCCTCGGCTGGAAGCCATGGGCGAGTTCCTTGCTAACCCCAGTCTTGGCATGGTGCTCAGACTGTAGCTGTGTCCGTGTGTTATGATGCCATCCCATACTAATCTGTCTACTGGAATCCCCAGTAGTAAAGTAAAATACTCAAGGCTCTCCAGCACAGATGATGGCTACATTGACCTTCAGTTTAAGAAAAGCCCTCCTAAGATCCCTTATAAGGCTGTTGCACTTGCCACTGTGCTGTTTCTGATTGGCGCCTTTCTCATTATCATAGGCTCCCTCCTGCTGTCAGGCTACATTAGCAAAGGGGGGGCAGACCGGGCTGTTCCTGTCCTGAACATTGGCATTCTGGTGTGCCTGCCAGTATTTTACCATCTGCGCATCGCCTACTATGCATCTAAAGGCTACCGGGATTACTCCTATGATGACATTCCAGACTTTGATGACTAACAGTCACTTCAGCCCTGAGACAAGTCACAGTGGGACTGAACCCAGCTTTAAGAACAGAAACTATGGCTAAGGGCTGAGGAATTATGCAGTTTGTAGATGTTTGACAAAACAATGGCCAGAGTTTATGGGTCCATCCCAAAAATGTTAACTGAGCTTAATTAGCTAATTAGGAAACACTGTGTTTTTCATCTGGCCTGGCAAAACTCAACAAGTTTTTCCACATGGATTTGTATCATGGAAGAATAGCAATGCTAATTGGGAAAGCAGGAGGTTATTCTGTAGTGGAAAGTGTTACCATTCCCTTCCTCTTTAGATTGAGCATTTCTTTTAAATAGTCTTCTTTGTCAAATTGTTATTGTAGCAAATGGAAGAGTGTGGTATGTCTAATTTCTTAGTTACTAACAATTTATGTTTAAAATATCAAAAGATCTTATCTCCTACACTTAACTCTACCTTCACATTCTGGTGAAATGTTGCTGCCTGAAGCGAAAGCTGCCTGGAGCAACAATGCCGCGGGAGAAAACTCGGAGGCAGGATAAAAATGAAAAAGGTCTTTTCTTCTTCTTCTCTCTCCGGCTTCAGTAACCTCTCTCTAACGGCTCTAACTCCAACCACCACCTTCTTCTTCTTCCCACACACTCTAACCAACCTCACCCCCGGTTATATACATATAGCTTTAACAAGGACACGTGCTTACAGCTCGAGCTTACAGGTGCGTCACAGAGTGTTCTCGGGCATACAAAGATTCTTTAGATAATGTATTAATATCAGGTGGAAACTAGAACATCTTTTATGGCTCTCAGCTGACCGCAATCTTTAGCTATCTCCTTGATTAGGGCTCCTTCAGTGAAAGACCTCCATAAAATCACGTTAATGTGAAAAAAAAAAAATAAAAATAAAGATCTATCAACAACTAAAAAAAATTTTTTTTTAAAAACATTACTTTCTAATTACCCAAGTGAAATTTGATGGTGGCAGGACGGAAGGAAGGGTGTGGGCTTGGTAGTGGTTTGAGGATGGATGAAGTTTGAGAGAAAATGATTGAGTAAAGAAGTTAAGTGACACTGTACATGTTGAAAGTCTTTTCAGGTCTAAACACAAGGAATAGACTGTCTTTTCATCTTGGCACTCAAGGTTCAGTCAATGACTGCCAAACATTATCTGAAGCTATAGGACAAAATCCCGAACTACAGATAAAACACTCCCTCCAAATGGACAATAATCCATTTACTTGCAAATATACAATGTAATAAGATTGTGCTTGTAAATGCATTTTTGAATGTGGTACTCTGCTCTCATCATGATCACAGCCATTTATGAGGTCAGGCATTTCCTGTACATGTTATAAAATATCTTTGAAATATCAAGATTGCTCATCTTCTGCTTCCTCCGCTAACAGTGAGCATTAAGTTGAACAAGCTTCATTTTCCCTATTTAGTAATATCTATGATTTTTTTCCTTTGAGATTTATCACTACTCAAAACACTGGAAGTCGGCAACTATTGCAGGATTAACTTCCTAACAGTCATTTTTATTTAATAATGTGGAAAAGATAATATCTATAATGTACAACCTACTTAAACAATGAGAGCTAAGATTCATCTTGTCTGGAAAAGATTGCAGATAGTTTTTCAGTACACTGTACATCCTCACCTTTTGATGTTTAAGTTAATGCACACATTTTAGCTGGCAATGCACGTGGGTTCATTGTATTAGGCTTTGAATCAGAACAAATTTGCAGAAAGATTGTTTGCAATCCTCTGATGATGATGATTCATAAAGTGGGGAATACCTGTGTTTCTGTCTAGCCTCCACACGATTGTTCCTTAGAAAGAGTTTGTCTGGTATTTCTGATATTTAAGAGAAAGTCAAATGGACACATGAATTCATTATTCTTCCTTAATCTATTTGAAGTGTAAGATAGATATAAAAATATACACCAAGGACACCTATTTGGAGTTTTTATGAACTCCTAAATCTATGAGTACTTCTACAGCATATAATTTTTCAACAATAGGCAATAAATTTGAAGTTTAAAAACTGTAGTGACCTCTTCATAACCTTGCTGGGTGTGACAGCCCACCTGATATTGAAGAGAGAAAAAATCACAAGGGAACTCTGATGTTGGTCAGCCTCAAGGACAGAACAGAGGGATCTCAAGATGGTGGATTAGAGGGAGGCTGCATTCCTTGTCCCTCTGTGACCTGGGATTCAAGCAGAGGAAATACTGTTTCTCTGCGAGGTGGTGGCCATTGCTGCCTGCTGACCCCCCACTGTCTGCCCGCTGTTCGCCTGCTGTGATTACTTGCTGTTTGCCTGCAGATCACTTGTCAGTCGCCACAGATTGCCCACAGTTTGCCTGTTTGCCCACATTTTGCCTGCCCATCGCTGCTGGCCTTTTGCCTTCCCATTGCCTGTCGCCCTCTGCTTGCTGCAGCTTGGAGGTCCATTGTCAGGGTACCTGCAGGTTTAGTTACATGCAGCCGCTGCCAACTTAGGACACCAGCCAAAGGACCTGCAAGTTTGCTGCTGCCACCACCACAATATACAGGTGCAGCCATCTCAGTCTTGGGACACTGGACAGGGCCTGGAGATATATTGTCAGGGCACTTGCAAGTCTTGTTGCACCTAAGGTCTTCCTGCTGGGTGTGCTAGTGGTCATCATCTGGCTGTCTCTTGGCAGGGTTGCTCCTTTGTGTAAGCACATCCCTGGAAGTCTCTGTGCAAGTTGGAATGGCATTGGTATCTTGGGCCTGTAGCAAGGCAGAGCCTGGGGAACTGAAGCCCAGATCTATCAGATTGCAGCTGGGTGTGCATGGGCCAGTCTGGGCCTGGAAAGCCTGTGGAAGGCCAGAGACTGAGGTCAGTTCCCTGTGGGGAACACAGATTGGAGAAACTGGATAGAACCAGGCTCTTTCCAGCTCAGTGAGTCCTGAAGTGCGTAGGGACAGAAGGGGATGGCTACAACAGGTGGGAAGACTAGAAGAGGGTATGAGGGCATCTTGCTATTGGCTCACCCAGTCAACTGGTCCAGCAACCACCACACTGGAGCTACCATCAAATTTCAGACAACCCCAGCTATCAGCAGAGAAGAGAAGCTAAGAAACTTTTGAAAGCCAACTGAAACAATTGTTCAATTTTCTATTGAGACTTTCCTCTTTTTTTCCCCCTCTCACATCTCTACCATCTTTGAAACCAAATATTTTTCACTTATCCATTTATTATTATTTATTGAGAAATGGGATATCTAAATAGTATATATATATTCTCATATTTTTACTTTTTAAATTTGTATATATATTTTCCCTCACCTATCTGTCTCCCTGGATTCTCTTTCTCACTTCTCTCATCCTAACAGCCATCCTCTACTAATTCCTCCCTCGCTTTTACTATAAATTTTTACCTCTATCTTCTGTCCTTCTCCCTTATAAACATCACATCCTACACTACTTCTGTTCTCTCTTTATCCATCATTTGAAATGGTAAGCCCTTTTAGCAAACTTAATGTTTATATTGTACACAATAATTGAACACATCATTTCTATTTATTGCAACAAAACTGTAGACACCATAACAGTAGCTTTTTGGTTTAAGGTATATATTGTTTGCATTAGATGCTGTTAATATTGGTCTCCCCCTTAAAAGTGAGATACTGGAAGCCTTCAGGAACACAATAAGACTACAAGATAGAAACTGTACTGCCTCAGATTCATACTGCTAAATGGGAAGACATACAAGCAACATGAAAACACAAGGGAACAAAGCACCTTAAACAAATCAAAATGTTCCAACAATAGCATCCATAGACAACACAGTAAAAGAAATATCATAGAAGAAGAAACCATGAACAGAACTTTGAAGAAATATGGGATAACATGAAAAGACCGAATTTAAGATTTATCAGGATAGATGAAGTTATGAAGATGCAAACCAAAGGAATGCACAAACTTTTCAATGAAATAACATCATAAAATTTCCCAAATATAAAGAATGAAATGGAAAATCAACCATAAGAGGCTTACAGGACTCCAAAATTGTACAAAATTACAGCAGACACACAACAAGGCACATTATATGAGAATGACTAACACAGAGAATAAAAATAGAATTTTAAATGCTACAAGAAAAAAAAAAAAACAAATTATGAACAGGGGGAAACCAATTCGGATTTCAGCTGATTTCTGAACCCAGACCCTCAATGCCAGGAGGTCCTAGAATAATATATATGAAGCTCTGAAAGAAAATGGATGCCAACTGAGAATTTTATATCCATCAAGACAAAGTTTCAGATTTGAAGATGAAATAAAAACCTTTCATGATAAACAAAAGTTAGAAGAATTCACAACTAGAATGCCTGTACTACAGAACATCTAAGCAAAATAACCATGAGGAATAAATTTAAAAAACACAATGAAAACCAACAAGGGAGGAATTACATTAAAGGAAAAGTCCATCAAAGGAGAAACAGTCAAGTCAAAGACCAAAAATAAACCAAAATGACTGGGAATACAAATCATATCTCAATAATAACTCTGAATGTTAATGGCCTAAACTCATCAATCAAAAGGCAGAGACTGGCAGATTGGATTAAATAAAAAAGACCCAACAATATGCTGTCTTCAAGAGACTCAACTCCTAGGTAAAGACATCCACAGACTGAAGGTGAAAAGTTGGGGGGAAAAAATTACTCACATGGGCTGTGTAAACAAGCAGGGGTTTCCATCCTCATGTCAGATAAAGTGGACTTCAAGCCTGAGTTAGTCAGAAGGTATAAGAAGGACATTTTATACTGGTTAAAGGAAATATACATCAGTAAGGTATAACAATTGTAAATATTTATGCCCCAAACAATGGAGCATCTACATACATTAAACAAACCCCTCTGTGAAATTGAAATAGAAATTCTTCTATTTCAAGAATCAAATAGAACACAACACAATAATACTGGGTGACTTTAACATGCCTCTATCACCACTGGATAGATCTCCCAAACAAAAACTAAACAAACAAACTATAGAACTAAATAATAAAATCAATAATTTAGACTTAACGGACATATGTAGAGTATTTCATCCATCATCAAGGGAACACTTTCTTCTCAGCAGCACATGGATCATTCTCTAAAATAGATAATTTCTTATGCCACAAAGCAACTCTTACAAAAAAAAAAAAAAAAAAAAAAGACATAATACCCTGTATTCTATCAGCTCATAATGGAATGAAACTAAAAATCAATTATAAAATAAAAAATAGAAGCTACTCCAACACCTGGATGCTAAATAACACGCTATTCAATGACAAATGGATAGCAGAAGAAATCAGGGAGGAGATAAAAAGATACTTAGAACTAAATGTGAACACTGATAAAACATATCAAAATCTGTGGAACACTATAGAGGCAGTGCTAAGAGGAAAGTTCATTGCATTGAGCACATTCATCAAAAGAATAGAAAGTCAACAAATAAATGACCTGACATTACATCTCACAAAGCCCTAGGAAAAGAAGAACAAATCAACACCAAAAGCAGTAGAAGACAGGAAATAATTAAAATCAGAGCTAAAATCAATGAAATTGTAACAAAAGAAATAATTCAAAAAAATTGACAAGAAGATGGCGGATTAGAGGAAGCTGCACTTCAGGGCAGCTCCGTGGAAAGAATCCAACAAAGCAGATAAATTGCCTTTCACCAGCGTGAAACCGGCAATAAAAACCAGCGATAACAGCCAGCGGAATTGGTGCTGGGGGACCACGAGAGACCGCAGGTCGACAACACCAGTTCGAATCCACACTCGGCCAGACGCGACCCTCAGCAGTAGGGCCCCGGAGGGAGCGGCACAGAGACCGGCGAACAGCAAGCAGGGGCACAATCGGAGCCGTCCACAGTCCGAAGCAGCGCTGTCTGCGCCGCAGTTACAGTTGCGGCTCCCGATACCACCTCAGCAAAGAGACATCCACCCAACGGCTTTGAAATCGATCGGGGAGGACACGGGAATCTGCGGAGCTGCTGTTGACTGGGAGAAGAGCACCGCCATCTTTGAAAGGTGCAGTGGCTGACCCAGACAAAGGGGAGGAGACGGAGAGTGACGGCTGCAGCCATCCAGGGACCCTCCAGCTCTCTGAAGACAATGCACACTTGGGTGAGGCTCGGGTGGCCAGCAGGGGAGGGCGTGCCTGAGGCCAGTGTAGGGGCCACAAGAAGCTGCAACTGTGGGTGGGTGTTGGGAGGGGGTGCCTTCTGGAGGGTCCCCTTCCCGGTGCCATTCATCTACTGACACACAAATCCCCCTGGGCCACCCCTTCACTGAGCCGTTCAGCCACTGGCCTAAGGTGCAGCCTTGATTCCACTAACAGGATCGCAGACTGTCTAGACATGATCCAATAACAATTGACTTGAACTGGAAAGGAAAAAAGAGGGGGGCTTCCCAGGGCCCGTTTTGTTTGAGACTTGGGGTTCGACGTTTTTTTGTTGTTGTTGGTTTGCTTGTTTTGTTGGATTTCGGGGAGGTTTTTTGTTTGTTTGTTTGTTTGTTTGTTTTTCTTTTTTTTTGGCTTTGTTTTGTTCTGCTTTTTTTTTTCTTTTCTTTTTTTTTCCTTCCGCATTGATTGTCACTGTGTTTGTTTGCTTCCGCTCCTTTATTCTTTCCTTCTTTTCTTCCTTCTCACTCTTGCATCTTTTTTTCCTACTTCATCTTTCATGTTACACCCTGCCAGTGCATACTAAACTGAGGCAAAAACAAGTTATACGCAGAACTTGGGATTTCTAGAACCGGCGCAATTGAACTGGGTAGCAAAGCGGTGTTATATATAGTTTACTCTCTATTTTCTTGATTCTCTCTCTCCTCTCTCTTACACCAATTCCTACTCTTTTATCATTTTTTTTTTTTTTTCCAACTTACTTTATATATAAATTGGTCTTTCCACTTAATTATCTACTCCATTCTCTTTCTTCCCTCGTCTACGGATACTAAACCACTTTCACTAAACCACTCTTCAATAGAAATCTCTTTTCATACTTTCCAAGAAAGAACAATTCAAGACACTTCCTTCTTCCTAAACATAACACCTCTGTATCCAGTACTTGAAGCTATAAAACCCCATCAGAAGCGTACAGAGTAAATTGGAAATAATATCTGGGTTAACCAAATCTGTACATTGAGATCAAACTTGGATTTTCTGAATAGAAAGTGTTAGGTTTTAAAAGTGTAAAGGAATTATAAGGTGATCTGATAGCATTGTACTACAGGAACAACATAAGGCTTTAAGGTAAAATCAAAATAGTCAAGGTCCCACAGTGCAGGAAGAATAGACACACAAGCAACATGAAAAAACAAGGGAAGAAAATGACACAAACAAATCAAGATACCTCATCAGTAGATGTCATGGCAAGCACAGTTGGTCAAATGCCAGAGATGGAATTTAGAAATTACATATGCCAAATGTTTATGGAACTTAAGAATGAACTCAAAAATGAGATGAGGGAGCAAGTACAGGAGGCAAAAGATCATTTTGACAAAGAACTCCAAAAACAAATACAGGAAGTAAAAGATTACTTCAATAGGGAAATAGAGGCTCTAAAGAGAATCCAAACAGAAATTCCAGAAATGAAAGAAGCAATAAACCAAAGTAAAAGCTCAATTGAAAGCATCTCCAACAGAATAGACCACTTGGAAGAAAGAACTCAGACAATGAAGACAAAATATATATCCTAGAGAAGAATTTACACTATACAGCAAAACTTGTTAGAAATCACGAACATAACATCCAAGAATTATGGGACAGCATAAAAAGACCAAACTTAAGAGTGATTGGCGTAGAGGAAGGGGCAGACATTCAAGCCAAAGGAATGAGTAATCTATTTAACAAAATAATTACAGAAAAATTTCCAAACTTGAGGAATGAATGGGAAAACCAAGTTCAAAAGGCATACCGAACACCAAAGAAACAAAATCTCAACAGATCCACACCAAGACACATTATAATGAAAATGCCTAATACACTGAGCAAGGAGAGAATACTAAAAGGCACAAGAGAAAGGAAGCAGATTACATATGGGGGAAACCAATCAGACTATGTTCAGATTTCTCAACCCAGACCTTAAAAGCAAGAAGATCCTGGAATAGCATATTTCAAGCTCTGAAAGAAAAAGGATGTCAACCAAGAATCTTATATCCAGCAAAATTGAGCTTTAGATTCGAAGATGAAATAAAAATCTTCCACAACAAGCAAAAGTTAAAAGATTTCACAACTCGAAAGCCAGCACTTCTGAACATCCTGGGCAACATTTTTCATGAAGAAGAAGAGAAAGATGATAACAAAAATCAACAAAGGGAGATATTAAACTAAAGGAAATACCAACCAGAAGAGAAACCAAATCAAGCTAAAGACCATAATCCAAATAAAAATGGATGGGAATAAAAATCACACCTCAATAATAACCCTGAATGTTAATGGCCTAAACTCACCAATCAAAAGACACAGATTATCAGAATGGATTAAAAGAACTGACCCAACAATTTGCTGTCTCCAAGAAACACACCTCATAGAAAAAGACATCAAGAGACTGAAAGTGAAAGGCTGGGAAAAGTCTTACCACTCACATGGCCGGCGGAAGCAAGCAGGGGTTTCCATTCTCATATCAAATAAGGTAGACTTCAAACCAAAACTAATCAAGAGGGACAAAGATGGATATTTCTTATTACTTAAGGGAACCATCCATCAACAGGATATAACAATCATAAATCTATATGCCCCAAATAATGGAGCACCTACATTCATCAAACAAACTCTTCTCAAGTTCAAGAGTAAAATAGAGCACAACACAGTTATTCTAGGGGACTATAACACACCTCTCTCAACAATGGATAGATCATCCAAACAAAAGCTAAACAAAGAAACTTTAAGCCTCCTTAAAAGAATTAACAATTTAGACCTAACGGACATATATAGAATATTTCATCCCTCAGTAAACGAATACACATTTTTCTCAGCAGCACATGGCTCCTTCTCCAAAATAGACCAGATATTATGTCACAAGACAACTCTCAGCAAATATAAAAAAATAGAGATACTTCCCTGCATGCTATCGGACCATAAAGGGATGACATTGGAAATCAACAACAAAACAAGGAATAAGAAAAACTACTAGCCGGGCGCGGTGGCGCACGCCTGTAATCCCAGCACTTTGGGAGGCTGAGGCAGGAGGATCGCGAGTTCAAAGCCAGCCTCAGCAATGGCGAGGCACTTAGTAACTCAGTGAGACCCTGTCTCTAATAAAATACAAAAAAAGGGCTGGGGATGTGATCCAGTGGTCGAGTGCCCCTGAGTTCAATCCCCAGTACCAAAAAAAAAAAAAAAAAAAAAAAAAAAAAAAAAAAAAACTACTCCATCAACTGGAAGCTAAACAACATGCTACTGAATGAACAAGGGGTTGAAGAAGACATCAAAGAGGAGATCAAAAAATTCCTAGAGGTAAATGAGAACACAGATACATCATATAGAAATCTCTGGGACACTATGAAGGCAGTAGTAAGAGGAAAATTCATTGCACTGAGCTCATTCCTTAAGAGGAAAAAAAAAAAACCAACAAATAAATGACTTAACATCACACCTCAAAGCACTAGAAAAAGAAGAACAGACCAACACCAAGAGCAGTAGAAGACAGGAAATAATTAAAATCAGAGCAGAAATTAATGAAATTGAGACTAAGGAAACCATTCAAAGAATTGACAAAACTAAAAGTTGGTTCTTTGAAAAAATAAACAAAACTGACAGACCCTTAGCAATGCTAACGAAAAGAAGAAGAGAAAAAACTCAAATTACTAACATTCATGATGAAAAAGGGAATATCACAACAAACACCTCAGATATACAGAATATAATTAGAAATTACTTTGAAAACTTGTACTCTAATAAAATAGAAAATACTGAATGCATTGACAGATTTCTAGAGTCATATGATTTGCCTAAACTGGATGTGGAGGCTATACACAATCTAAACAGATCAATTACAAGCGAAGAAATAGAAGATGTCATCAAAAAGCTACCTACAAGGAAAAGTCCAGGACCTGATGGGTTTACAGCCGAGTTCTATAAGACTTTCAAAGAAGAACTAATGTCAATGCTCTTCAAAGTATTTCAAAAAATAGAAAAAGAGGGAGCTCTTCCAGACTCTTTCTATGAGGCCAATATCACATTAATTCCAAAGCCAGGCAAAGACACAGCCAAAAAAGAAAACTTCAGGCCCATATCTTTAATGAACATAGATGCAAAAATCCTCAACAAAATCCTGGTAAATCGGATACAAAAACATATCAAAAAGATAGTGCACCAAGATCAAGTGAGGTTTATCCCAGGGATGCAAGGCTGGTTCAACATTCGGAAATCAATAAACATAATACATCACATCAATAGACTTAAAGACAAAAATCATATGATCATCTCAATTGACGCAGAAAAAGCATTTGACAAAATACAACACCCCTTTATGTTCAAAACACTGGAAAAACTAGGAATATCAGGAACATATCTTAACATTATAAAAGCTATTTATGCAAGGCCCCGAGCTAACATTCTCTTAAATGGAGAAAAATTGAAAGCATTCCCTCTAAAAACTGGAACAAGACAGGGATGCCCCCTTTCACCACTGCTATTTAACATGGTGCTGGAAACTCTGGCCAGAACAATTAGACAGACGAAAGAAATTAAAGGGATCCAGATAGGAAAAGAAGAGCTCAAATTAGCACTATTTGCTGATGACATGATAATCTACCTAGAAGACCCTAAAAACTCTACCAGAAAACTTTTACAACTAGTAAACGAATTTGGCAAAGTTGCAGGATACAAAATCAATACACATAAGTCAAAGGCATTTGTGTACATCAGCGACAAAGACTCTGAAAGGGAAGTGATGAAAAATACCCCCATTTACAATAGCATCAAAAAAAAAAAATACCTGGGAATCAACCTAACGAAAGAGGTGATAGACCTCTATAACGAAAATTATAGAACACTAAAGAAAGAAATTATAGATGAACTCAGAAGATGGAAAGACCTACCTTGCTCTTGGATAGGTAGAATTAATATTGTCAAAATGTCCATACTACCAAAAGCATTATACAGATTTAATGCAATTCCAATCAAAATCCCAATGTCATTCTTCAAAGAAATAGAAATAGCAGTCATGAAATTCATCTGGAAAAATAAGAGACCCAGAATAGCCAAAGCAATTCTGATCAAGAAAAGTGAAGCAGGGGGCATCACCATACCGGACTTTAAATTATACTATAGAGCAATAGTAACTAAAACAGCATGGTATTGGCACCAAAACAGACTGGTACAGAATTGAGGACACAGAGACTAATACATATAATTTCAGCTATCTTATATTAGACAAAGGTGCCAAAAATGTACAGTGGAGAAAGGATAGCCTCTTCAACAAATGGTGCTGGGAAAAGTGGAAATCCATATGCAACAAATTGAAATTAAACCCTTATCTTTCACCATGCACAAAACTCAATTCAAAGTGGATCAAGGACCTAGGAATTAGTCCAGAGACAATACGCCTAATAGAAGAAAAAGTAAGCTCCAATTTCCAACATGTCGGATTAGGCCCCAAGTTCCTTAATAAGAATCCTGTAGCGCAAGAATTACTACCAAGAATTTATGAATGGGATAGATTTAAACTAAAAAGCTTCTTCTCAGCAAAAGAAACAATCAGTGAGGTGAATAGAGAGCCAACTAATTGGGAACAAATATTTAATACATGCACATCAGATAGAGCACTAATCTCTAGAATATATAAAGAACTCAAAAAAACTTTACACTAAAAAAACAAATAACCCAATCAATAAATGGGCTAAGGAATTGAGAAGACACCTCTCAGAAGAAGATACACGATTAATCAACAAATACATGAAAAAATGTTCAACATCACTGGCAATTAGAGAAATGTAAATCAAAACTACTCTAAGATTTCACTTCACTCCAGTCAGAATGGCAGCTATCAAGAACACAAGCAACAATAAATGTTGGAGAGGATGTGGGGAAAAAGGCACACTCAAACATTGCTGGTGGGACTGCAAAATGGTGCAACCGTTATGGAAAGCAGTATGGAGATTTCTTGGAAAACTGGGAATGGAATCACCCTATGACCCAGCCATCCCACTCCTGGGTCTATTCCCAAAGGACTTAAAAACAGCATATTACAGTGACACAGCTATCTCAATGTTTGTAGCTGTGCAATTCACAATAGCTAGGTTGTGGAACCAACCTAGATGTCCCTCAGTAAATGAGTGGATTAAGAAAATGTGGTATATACGCACAATGGAATTTTACTCAGCAGTAAAAGAAAATAAATTAATGGCATTTACAGGTAAATGGATGAAGTTGGAAGACATAATGCTAAGTGAAGATAGTCAGTCTCAAAAATCCAAGTACCAAATGTTTTCTCTGATATAAGGAGGCTATTTCAAAGTATTGTTGGATGGGGGTACATAGGAGGATTAGAGGAACACTAGAATGGTCAAGGGAAGGGAGGGGAAGGGAGGGAGCAAGAGGGGAGGGAGGGGGAGAAAAAAAAAAAAAAAGGTGGTTGAATGAGACGGATACCATTTTCCTTAATGCATGATTGAAGACCTGTATTGTACGAATGTACTTTGTATGCAGACAGTTGTATGTAAAAACATACTAAATATATGCACTATGAGTTGTACATATTAAAAATTATAAAAATAAAATTTAAAAAAAAATTGACAAAATGAAAAGTTGGTTCTTTGAAAAAAAATAAATAAAATTGAGAAACCCTTAGCTACAATAATGAAGAGAAAGAGAGAGAAAACTCAAAATACTAAAACTCATGATGAAAAAGGAAATATCACAAAGACACTACTGAAATACTGAAGATAATTAGAAACTATTTGAAAATGTATACTCCAAAAAAATAGAAAAAGACATTGACAAATTTCTAGAGACCTGATCTACCCAAACTGAATCAGGAGGACATGCACAATTTAAACAGATCAATCTTGAGCAATGAAATAGGAGATGCCATTCAAACCCTACCAACCAAGGAAAGCCCAGGACCAGACAGATTCTCAGCTAAGTTCTACAAGACTTTCAAAGAAGAATTAACACCAATTCTCCTCAAGTTATTCCATGAAATAGAAAAGGAGGGAACCCTTTTCAGACCAATATCCCTGATGAACATAGATGCAAAAATTCTCAATAAAATTCTGGAAAATCACATACAAAAACATATTAAAAAGATAGTGCACCATGATTAAGTGGGGTTCATCCCAGGGATACAGGGTTGGTTCAACATATGAAAATCAACAAATGTAATTCATAATATTAATAGACTTAAAAACAAGAATCATATGATCATCTCAATTGATGCAGAAAAAGCATTTGACAAAATGCAGCACACCTTCATGTTCACAACACTAGGAAAACCAGGGATAGCAGGAACATACCTCAACATTGTAAAAGCTGTATATGCTAAAACCAAGGCCATCCTCATTCTAAATGGAGAAAAATTGAAAATATTCCCTCTTAAAACTGGAACAAGACAGGGATGCTATTCAACACCATCCTTGAAACTCTAGCCAAAGCAACTAGACAAAAGAAAGAAATTAAAGGGATAGGAATAGGAAAAGAAGAACTCAAACTAACATGATTTACCTACAATATGATTCTATATTTAGAAGATCCAAAAAATTCCACCAGAAAATTTCCAGAACTAATAAATGAATTCAGCAAAGTGGCAGGATATAAAATAAATAACTATAAATCAAATGCATTTCTACACATCAGTGATGAATCCATTGCAAAAGGAATTCGGAAAAATATCCCATTCACAATAGCCTCAAAAAAACTACAAAAAACCTTGGGTATCACTTTAACGAAAGAGGTGAAAGACCTCTGCAATGAAAACTACAGGACACTAAAAAAAAAAAAAAAAAAAAAAAAAAAAAAAAAAAAAAAAGAAGAAGACCTTAGAAGATGAAAAGATCTCCCATGCTCTTGGATAGGCAGAATTAATGTTGTCAAAATGGACATACTACCAAAAGCACTATACAGATTCAATGTGATACCAATTAAAATTCCAACATCATTCCTCATAGAACTAGAAAAAACAATCAGAAATTTATTTGGAAAAATAGAGAACCAGAATAGCCAAAGAAATCCTTAGCAAGAAAAACAAGCAGGAAGCATCACAACACCAGACCTTAAACTATACTACCGAGCAATAGTAACAAAAACGGCATGGTATTGGCACCAAAACAGATATGTAGACCAAAGGAACAGAATAGAAGACACAGAGACAAACCCACATAAAAACCATTATCTCATACTAGGTTAAGGTGCCAAAAAACATACATTGGCAAAAAGATAGCCTCGTCAACAAATGGTGCTGGGAAAACTGGAAATCCATATGTAGCAAAATGAAATTTAACCCCTATCTCTCAGCTTGCACAAAAGTCAATTCAAAGTGGATCAAAGACTTAGGCACTAAAACAGAGAACCTGCACCAAAAGAAGAAAAAGTAGGCCCAAATCTTCATCATGTCAGCTTAGGACCTGACTTCCTTAAAATGACTCCTAAAGCGCAAGAAGTAAAATCAAGAATCAATAAATGGGCTGGATTTAAACTAAAATGCTTCTTCACAGCAAAGGAAACAATTAGTAATGTGAAGAAAGAGCCTACAGACTGGGGAAAATCTTGTGGTATCACACGCACCACAGATTGAGCACTAATCTCCAGGATATATAAAGAACTCAAAAAACTTAACACAAAAAAAAAAAAAAAAAAAAAAAAAAAAAACCCAATCAATAAATGGGCCAAGGAAGTGAACAGACACTTCACAGAAGGAGAAATATAATTGATCAACAAGTATATGAAAAAATGTTCAACATCTCTAGCAACTAGAGAAATGCAAATCAAAACTACTCTAAGATTTCATCTCACTCCAGTTAGAATGGCAGTTATCAAGAATACAAGCAATAATAAGTTTTGGTGAGGATGTGGGGGAAAAGGGATACTCATAGATTTCTGGTGGCACTAAAAATTGGTGCAACCACTCTGGAAAGCAGTATGGAGATTCCTCAGAAAACTTGGAATGGAACCATTTGACCCAACTATCCCATTCCTTGATTTATACACCAAAGACTTAAAATCAGCATACTTCAGTGACACAGCCACATCAATGTTTATAGCAACTCAATTCACAATAGCTAAACTATGAAACCACCTAGATGCCCTTCAACAAATGAATGGATAAAGAAAATGTGGTACATATACACAATGGACTATTACTCAGCCTTAAAGAAGAATGGAATTATGGCATTTTCAGATAAATAGATGGAGCTGGAGAATATCATGGTAAGCAAAATAAGCCCAACCCAAAAAATCAAAGCCTGAATGTTCTCTCTGATAAGCGGATTCTGATACATAATGGGGGTGGGGTAGGGAAGAATGGAGGAACTTTGTATTTGGCTAAGGAGGGGGAGGGGAGGAGAGAGGGTATGGGGGTGGGGAGGCTGGTGGGATAAGGCAAACATTATTACCATATATGCATGTATGATTACAGGACTGGTGTGACTCTGCCCCATGTACAGCCAGAAGAAGGAGAAGTTATGCTTCATTTGTGTACAATGTATCAAAATGCTCTACAGTCATGTATAACTAATTAAACAAATTTATATAAAGAGAGAGAGAGAGATAGAAAGAGAAACAGAAGAGAGTGTCAGAAGCTACTAGTCTTCAGCAGCCGCTTACAAGTGGCCAAAACAGAAAACATGAAAGAATCTCTGAAAGCCAGGAAGCCAGTCTACTGGACTGTTGGCTCATCAGAAAGTACAGTAGCTATACCACATCAGCTTATTTCCCTACAGAAGTTTCTCCACATTGAGGAGTTGAGATTTCTGCTTATGGATGGGAAATATTCTAAATCCACATTTGAAAAATGTTTTATTTTGCTTTACAAAATGGAAGCAAAACACACGCTACCTTCATTCAGAAAATTAATTTTGCATTTTCCAAAATACAGGGAGCAATGGTGGGAGAAGTTTCACTTTTAAATGGGCAGGTTGGCATGAAACCACATTGTAGGCTTTTCCATTCACCTTCTCTCCCTTTCGACTATCTCGCATCACACAATTCTGGCCGCCAGGTGGCGCTGCTTGCTTTACTATTTCTGCCCAGCCACAGACAGAACTTTCTTCTCCCTCTGAAATGGTTAATCAAAACTTTGTTAAGCTCCCCAGAATAACAGAAGGAAGATGAGAATGAAAAGTGACTAGTGCATGGATCATAAAATCACATTGACAATTGCTTCTGGAAAGTCATGAACAGCACAGAACCATTGAAGAATTTCAACCATGAAAGAACCTAATTGGAATTCTATTGTGAAAAGAGGATTCTGGCTGCCAAAAGAAGACTGGATTAGGGAAGTGCAAATATGGAAACAAGGAGACCAACTGAAAGACTGTTACAGTGACCCAGATGAAAGATGTTGGCGGCCAGAAATAACATAGTGTGTCTGGTGGTTGAATGGTACTTGTTGGGATCAGAGTGGGATGAGACAGTTTTTGTCAATACAGAAGAGATGAAAGGATACTGGCCATGAGCAACTCAGTAGAGTATAGAAGACAGAAGATGCTGTGAAGGGCAGCGGGACGGGGTGGGTGGGGGGGACTCTGAGGTAGAGGAAAGTTTTCCCTAAGTGAAGCCGGGTTCTCAGGAATTCAGAGAAATCTTGTTGACACAAAAGAAACTGGAGCATCCTTACAGTAGTTACCAGGAGAAATTGTTTCTTGGAGATTGGTAAGGTGTCATTCTGTAAATGAGCACCTCTTTTCTAGGTATTGGAAATATCAAGTCAAGCATTCTTTATTTTAATTCTATCAATTTTCTATCACATTATAAGAGAACTATTTTGCTCCTTTATTTCGCATATAATGGGTGGTCTACAAAAGTTAGTTGAAGGGTGGATGGATGGATAATAAAAATGATAATTGTATGAATTTAGAGTACTATTCAGTACCCTGATCTTTCCTTTTATATTAATATATATGATAATCTTATTTTGACCATTTGTAAATATTAGAATTATATAGTATGCTATTTTTAGACAACTATATTTATTAGAATACCCTTAACCAGATATGATTATCTTTTTCATTTATAAGGATATTGTAGTTGGAAAAAAGAACTCCATTGACACTTGCAAAGAAATTGTTCTAGGCATGTGATGAAGGTAGAATCTTACTTAGTGCATTTGTATTGAACTTAATTTACAACATGCAATGTCCTTTATATCAAATTATATAATTGGAATGGAAAGATAATAAGACAATGTTTTTTAGCTTAGCATAAGCACTAGGACAATAACATCAGCCATGCTTTTTGCTGAATTAGGAGACAGTACATTATAATTATAATTAAGAAGAGCCCAGTTAGAGTATCCTTTGAAAAGGCCTCTGCAATGTCATTATAACTACAAATTATTCCAGATTAAACTGCTGCATAAAACATATTAACTGAAAAAAAGAATGCTAGTTTGTTTCTGAGCAATAGTCCCAATATGTTTTTTTTTTTTTATCTCATTCATTCACCTAAAAAGCTAGGAACCACCTTTGAATTCCATTTTCCTCCACACTGCTTTGGCTGAGCATATTCACAGTGAGAAAGAACTCTGATGACTCCAACCTGACACTTACCATAGTTTCCATTAGTTCATGGGTCAGGAGCCAAAATGAAATGTTATCAGTTATTGTTGCTTTTTCAATAATATAGCCAGAAATGAAGAAAGTAACTATAGAATGCACCTTGTGCCCCACTGGGTTTAGGGTAGGGCAGACATGGATCAAAACCCCCTTTATTACTTGACTTCTGAGATGTCTTTTTCAACACCACTTTTTGAACTCTCTGACACCCTGGGTATCCACTGATTCCATTCAATTCTCACACCAACTACTTGAAATTTGCATCAGATCCCACAAATTAAATGGCTCAGTCCTACAAGACTGCCCCTGCTTCAAATGCAAATCCCAAGTCCTGGCCCACCTGTACTTCTGGCTGACATGTAGAAATCATGGGTTCCCATAACTTCCTGTTCAGGTTTGATAATTCTCTACACTAGCACAACAAAGTCAGGGAAGCACTTTGCTATTAATGGTTTATTATAAAGAATACAATTCGGGAATAGCCAAATGTAAGAGTAGCAGAGGGCAAGAAGGTTTGCAGGAATGTGCAGAGCTTCCATACCCTTTCTGGGCACACCAGCCTCCCAGTATCTGGAGGTGTTCACCAACATGGAAGCTCCCTAGGATTGTATAAGTTTTTTTTTTTTTAATAGAAGTTTCATTATATAGGCATGTTGATTAAATCATTGTCAATTAGTGATTAACTCAAATCCTGATGATTTACTCAAATCCCTTCTAGATTTGGGTTTTGGATGAAAGTTACAAACTTCAAATCAAAGCATGGTCTTCTTGGTGACCATTTCTATCTTGAAACTATCCAAGGGCCCACCAAGAGCCACACCATTAGAAAAAAAAGACACTCATACCACCTATGTCACTCAGTGTAAGCTGCCTGTCATGGCCAGCCACGGCGCCGTAGGAGGAAAACTCGGAGGCAGAGTAGAGATACTACTACTTTTACTTCTACTTTCTTAGAGAGAGCTTAGAGAGAGAAAAGAAAGATTTTTCTTCTTCTTAGAAAGAGCTTAGAGAGAAAGATTAGAGATAGCTTTTTCTTCTTCTTCTTAGAGCTTAGAGAGAAAGATAGAACTCTTAGAGCTTAGAGAGAAAGAGAGAGAGCTTGAAAGAGAGAGATTTCTTCTTTAGAGAGAGAGAGAGCTTAGCTTTTAGAGCTTCTTTCTTCTTTCTTCTTTCTTCCTCGGGAGACTCGGCTTGACTCTGACCAGGAATTACTTCTTCTATCTGGTTTTTCTTCTGTAACCGCTCTGCCTACGTTCTGGCCGCTCTGATTCTTTTCTTCTTCTCTGACCCGAACTCTTCTTCCGACTGAGCGACTGCATGACTGACTGAACAAATTCATTCTTCTTCTGACTCCGACCGCTTTCACCCGGTTATATACCTTTAGCTTTGCGGGTGCCTCACGTGCATTTACAGGTGCGTCACATACATACTTATTATCAGGTGGAACTTATGGCTTCCAGCTGACCACAATAGCCATCTCCCTAATTGGGGCTCCTTCAACTCAGGAAGTTCCAAGGGTTTTAGATCTCTGTGCTAGGAACCAGAGACACAGACTAAATACCTCTATATAATGCCACAACCCCTATAAGCACCTGCTCTGAATCATAGCATTGTTTGGGGTTCCCAAGAATCAGTGTTGGTTAGCCGGTAACTAATAATCTTCAAAACTAAAGTTATCTCTTCAGTGTGTGATTTCCACAGTACATGGCCAAGATCACTTGGGCCAGGCTAGCAGTATGTGCAGGGAAAGGGCCTTTCTCAAGGACATCCATCATATATTTATTTAAAATACTCTAGCTTTGGGAACTGACTCAGGTCTGCAACTGGGTGGAAGTCTGTGACTCTCTAATGTGGAGGTTCAGGTCAGATTTGTGTCAACCTTTACCTTACTTGGCGTTTTGTGGGTATATAATCAAGTAGGTTGATTATTGATTTCATTCCATGGACCCCATGAATTGATCACAACCAAAAGTCACCACATATTACTCTCTTCTTTAGGTGATTAACAAACTCACTCTACTACCTTTTATAATTAGCTGAACCACATTCATTAGGGCACTGTCTCTTCTAACCCCATGGAGTTCATAGAGCCCATTTTTATTCAGCTCTCCTCACCAGCCTTCCCACCTTAATAAGACAGACCCTGAAGCATGCTTTAAGGGTTCCAGTGTTTTTCTTACCCACCTAATTGTTATGCAGGGGTGAAGGGAGAGTTTCCTGGGCTGCTATGATACGATGGTAGGTGGGAGGGATGCTTATAATATTCAATTCAGCATGGACATCCTCTGAAATTGTTGAATTCCTTCCTCAACCACATGCAAACAGATTTCCCACCTTCTAACATCACTTAACATTCTTTGCGGGTTTATACTTGCTGGTTGAGCACTTTAGAATCACAGTCGATGGCCTGAGCCAGCTCAATGAATGGCAAAACTTTCATCAAAAGAC
This sequence comes from Tamias sibiricus, assembly GCA_025594165.1. Classification (NCBI taxonomy): domain Eukaryota; kingdom Metazoa; phylum Chordata; class Mammalia; order Rodentia; family Sciuridae; genus Tamias; species Tamias sibiricus. The sequence goes on from CM046662.1 coordinate 44,959,590, forward strand.
ATATTGTCTGAAAATAGTCCCTCCTCAGCTGAGAACCTTCAATATTAATTTGCAATGAATTTGATTTAATCACTAATTGACAATGATTTAATCAACATGCCTATATAATGAAACTTTGATTAAAAATAATATTCTCCAGATATTTTATGGCACAAATTAGTAAATTTTTGTAATTCCTTATGAATATAACTTTCATGTTCCTTACTCTGGCTCTATCCTTCAGTCTATTTGTCTTTGAATTCTGGTTACCAGCCAAGTCACAGTGAGACTTAGGGCATGATTTTCAACTTTCTTCTGAAGGGCTCCTGCAAAGTCTAGTGTAAGTGAGTATGTCAGAGAATTTTGTGGCTCTGAGTTCTCCAAGTCCTAAATGTGCCTGATACTGCTCTTCTAATAGTAAGTGACTTAATTTAAAAAAATTTTTTTTTGTTTTAGTTGTAGGTGGAAACAATGCCTTTATTTTTATTTATTTATTTGTATGTGGTGCTGAGGATTGAACCCAGTGCCTCACGCATGCTAGGCAAGTGCTCTACCACTGAGCTACAACCCCAGCCAGGATCCTAATTTTTTTGACCATTTTCCTAACTTAATTATGAGACATAGTGAAGTAGTGAATTCAACTACCATTATAATTAGGCAGCCCAAGAGTCAATCTCTTTGGTTTCAGTGACCTTAGATTCTAGCAGTCACTGGAGAGATTCAGAATTTCAATATTGTGCTCTGTGGAAAGAACTTTTAATACTTTTTAAGATTTATGTTTTAGTTGTATATCGGGCCTTAAAGTTGTCAGCCGAGGGAACGAAAAGCTTTGAATGTTTGCCACCCCTGTTACGGACCTAGGCTAAGCAGGGGGCGTGGCTGCGACGTATAGTGAGATCTGAAACCACCCTGCTGTTCACTGATTGGCTATTGTCCATTATAAAGCGCTGTCCACCTTTTCAATAAACAAGCTTCAGCACTGACCAGTGACCGGGCTCCCTGGAGCGTCCTGAGTGTCTCCCCACCGCGAGGGCTGGCGTGGGCCTCCAGCCAGCTCTTACTGTTCTCGATCACGCCTTCCCTGAGGCATACTCTCCCAGCTTTCTCTGCTGGATAGAGAAAGTTCACCTGGGTTAGGGAGGGTTAAAAACTCGGCCCCCCCTTTTTAAATCCCCAGCAGTTGTAGATGGACACAATACCTTTATTTTGTATTTATTTTTTTGTGTGTGGTGCTCACATATGCTAGGTGAGCGCTCTACCACTGAGCCACAACCCCAGCTCCAGAACTTTTAATTTTTAATGTGACTTTCACTTTATCATCTGGTGCCACAATAGTTTGAATCTTGAATGTCCCCCAAGATTTATGTGTTAAATATTGAAGGCTTGGTCCCCAGGTTAATGCTCTTGAAAAGGTGGTGGGACTCTGAAGAGGTAAGACAGAATGGAATGGCTTTAGGTTGCTGGGGGCATTCTCTTAAAGGGGATTTTTTTTTTTTTTCACTCAACCCCTTCCTATTTTTTAAATTTTATTTGGGACTATAAAGTGAATGGTTTTGCTCCACCAAGTACTTCTGCCATGATATGCTTCCTTGCCACAGGCCAAAAGCAATGAGAGTAACTGATTGTGGACTAGAACCTCCCAAATTGAAACAAAATAAACCTTTCCTCTTTATGAGTGGATTATTTCAGGTATTTTGTTATATTGGTGGAAAGCCAACATAGATACCTTCAAGAACAGTTCTGACCCAGCACCCTGGAGATTTACACCAGGTGAACACAGACTGGAGATTAACTGTCTCGCCATTCCATGCCATGGGCTATATGGTCTCCACATTCAGGAATTTGAACAGAAATTCCACTGATTTTGTCCCATTGCAGCTTATCCCACCAGCCTTTCCAGTGTACCTAGAATAGTCAGGAAAGCATACTTAAATAGTTCCATTGATTATATCACCAATCTAATTACCATGGCAAGAGTAAAGGGAGAATTTCCTGACCTCTGTTACAATAGTAGTAACAGGATTGGGGGAGGGTTGATTTTAATAAATCCCATTCAACACATCTTTGCTCTGAGGTATTTGGATTTCTTTCTCAATTTCATGCGAAGGAATAGATAGTGTTTAAAAAGAAACTATTTTTTATAGTCTTTACCATAATTCCCACAGGCACCATTACAGCCTACTTAGTCTTTGATACCAGTATCTGAATCAGTCAGACTTTTTGGTTGCAAGCAACAGAAACAAGCTCTAGTTCACTTAAACTGAATAAAGTATTTGCTGAAAGGATACTAGATCATAGTACAATGGGACCTTAGGAAGACCCCAAATTATGGACACTCCAAAAATCCCTGCAGATGTTTCGTAAGTGCCTCCACTGAATGGTCCAACAGACTTTACTTCCTATTACTTCCTCAGGATTCCAATTATTCAGAGCACAAAACAGGCCTAGCTTGGGGCATCCACTCCCATGATGGTGGAAAGGAAGAGTGTGTCTTATGATTGACACATAAGAATTGCAGTATGAGATGGGTCCCTGCAGCCATTTACAAGGTGCCACATGTATGTGCATACACAAAATCATGATTGTGACCTTTTACTTTTCAATTTAAAATGCCCAGATTAGAATTCCCATCATGCTCTTTCTCTTCTGTGGTCAATTCCAAATAATTAGGGGGAAATACCTTACAATATAAATAGTAGAGACGTACCACTGCCCTATACCTCAGTTCTTTGGTAATCCAATTTCCCATTACCTCCCACAACCCCATGTACAATTGTACAAAGAAGACAGCCAACCTGTCTTTCTCGGCTGCTAGAGGTTTAGCCAGTAACCACTACTCCTCACACTCCTTGCCTGCTGAACATTGGACACTGCGACTGAACAATGAACTTGGCTGAGAGGCATTTTGAACAGCATTTTTCCAGTTCTGCCAAAAGTAGCATTGATCCAAACAAAGGCACTGAAGATAGAAAAAACCTACTCAGGGACTGTGAGACTATTAGCATATGCTGGTCCCAGACTCCACTTGGTCCCTGAGTTCCCTTTCTTACCCCTGCCTCCTGGGTCTGCAACTAGACCCGCAATGATTGTTTGGCAGCTTTAAAAATGAAAGGGTTGCTGATTATCATATCCTCCATACAGGTCCTGAGATAAACACCATCCTGACAGTCTGAAAGCGCCTCTAAAACTGGGCCCCAGCTTTGCTTGATGCAAGTGGTATTCTTGGAGTTGCTGGGGCTTCTTAGCAGCAATAAATCTGTTCAGGTTTAAGTGATGGGGGACTGGGATTGTTATTTTTGCATTTTGAAAATATTTGGAGAGGAAAAGTGAAACCCTGAGATCTAGATGAGTGGGACCTCATCAGGCAGAATTAAGTGAAAAAGACTTCTGATTAGAGACTGTTCTAGATATTGCAACTGAATGCAGTCTGCTTGTTAAATTCTCTGCAAAATCTTAGTACTTCTCCTTGAACATATGACCTTGAGCATAATCACAGCTAATCACTTCTCAGCCTCTTGGTTTAATGTCAGTCTGACATCTTCTAAGCACATGAGAGTCTGGGCTTTTCCACATTTATTAACATATTAGCTGACACCCATCCAGTGCCTGGCCTGGCACACAAAAAGCGTTTGTCAGTATTTCTTGATTGATGTAGCAGGGTCATATATTGTACACACAATGGCTTTAAATACATAGAATTGCTGTAGTTTTCTGAAACTGCTCTGCTTTGATGTTGTTCATGACCACCCTCCTGGGAATAATACCTTATGTAAGATGTGAGGATACCTTAGATTTGCCAATTAAAAGACACTGCAGTAGCTGGGTGTGGTGGTCCATGCCTATAATTCCAGTGGCTCAGCAGCCTGAGGCAGGACAGTCTTGAGTTCAAAGCCAGCCTCAGCAAAAGCAAGGTTCTAAGCAACTCAGTGAGACCCTGTCTCTAAATAAAATACAAAATACAGTTGGGGATGTGGCTCAGTGGTCGAGTGCCCCTGGTACAAAAAAAAAAAAAAAAAAAAAAAAAAAAAAAGACATTGCAGTTCTTTTACTTTAAATGGTCTAAATTGACCATCAAAGAGAGCTTATAGCATGTGTGTGTATGTGTGTGTGTGTGTGTGTGTGTGTGTGTGTGCACGAACTCATTTGCCATTCCCTTCAGGTAAATGCTCAGCTTTCCTAAGCATTTTGTCTTTTTCCTGGGATCTCTCGAACTATATCTGGGTGTAGGAGAGGAGGTTACAAAGAAAAAAACAAATTGTCACATCTATATAGTGTCCCGAGTTTCCTCTAGTATCCTCGGTGATGTCTCCTGAATGCTGATCACTTCCTGTTCAAAAGCCATGGGAGGCTGATGCTTGGGGCTGGTGGAGCTCAGTTTGTGTCACACAAGCCACAGGTTGTCCTGTTTGGTTAGGGCCTGGTAGTGCCCCTTATGATGCAGCCTCACCTGGACTGGCTGGTGCTGTGGACTGTTTAAGTCTCTGGGTATGCCTCATATGTCTTCTTAGACCAGCCACTAATATTAGAAGTTTATTGCACTGCAGGAGCCCTGTTTGGGGATTGGCTTGAATTGCAGTTGACTATGAGCCGTGGAGATTTGGCCATTGTCGCCACCCGTAGTCTCACGGGATTTTGTTGCGGGATCTGGAGTGACTTGGCCGAAATTGCTGATCGGGTCAGCGCCATTTTAGTGGTGTGTTTGGCGTGAGTTAGTTGTTAGAACCAGAGAGAAAAGTTATCAGAATAAAAAGCTGTTTGTCTCCAGTTTGCTTCTGAAGTTCTTCCCGCGGCTCCGGTGCTCCGAGCGCTTCAGGCGGCAACAGGTGGCGGCCCGTACGGGGAACTTCGGAGCGGACAGGTAAGAACTGAAAGGTCTCTAAAGATGGGTTCGAATATAACTGAATCCCAAGTGATAGAGGCTATGCAAAGACTCCTTGATATACCTGACTCTGTTCTCAGTGAGGAGTATATAGACAAAAATGAAAGTGATCAAAAAAGTGTAGATTCCACTGGGCCAACTGAGACCAGTAAAGAGAGTATTAGAAGAGACCCAAAAATGACAAAAATCCAAGCTATTAAAGCTATTCGGGAGTTATTGGCGAAAGCTGAAGGATACTTGCTCTCACTGGAACCTGGGCCTCAGGATATTGCTGTCAGTGAAATTAGCAGTGGTGAGGAATCTAGTAAAAGTGATCCTGAGAAAATGAGGAAAAAGAAATTAAAAAAGACCGAGAAAAAGGTCCGTCAGGCAGAGGAGTCACTTGTGGAAGTGACTACTCCCCCATGGGTGGAATCCATTACAGAAAATATGAAGGGTATTACTAGGCATTTGCATACCCTAGAAACAGAAATAAAAAGTCTTTCTGATCGCTTATGCGCTCTCGAGGACAACTCACAGATACATTGGGAACCGCCAGCATTTGAAAAGAAAAATGGACAGAGTGTCCATCAGTCAGTAGATTTCCAAACAATAAAAAATCTCAAAGAGGCAGTAATGACTTATGGGCCCCAAGCTCCTTTCACGTTGAGTATGCTGGAGTCCCTTAACACCTTTAGCTTAACCCCCTCAGACTGGAAAAGTCTATGTAAAGCAACATTAAGCGGGGGGCAATTCTTGGTTTGGCGATCGCAATTCCAAGAACTTTGTATAGAAACGGCTAAAAGAAACGCGGCTGCAGGGTTTGAAAACTATAATATAGACATGCTCACAGGAGAAGGGCAATTCGCAGACTTACAGGCTCAAACAGATTATGACTCAGATATATATGCTCAGATAAATGCAGCTGCCTTAGAGGCATGGAAAACTGTACAAGGACCTGGGGATCTACAAGGTAGCTTGTCAAAAGTGATTCAAGGACCTAATGAGCCGTATGCCGACTTTGCTGATCGACTTTTGAGAACTGCAGGTAGTGTGTTTGCAGATGTTGACCAAGCTATGCCTTTAGTTGTTCAATTAGCTTATGAAAATGCAAATAAATGGTGCCAAGCAGCCATCAGGCCATGGAGAACTAAAAAGGATCTTTCCGTATATATACAACTATGTAAAGATATAAATGGCGCCTTTGTCACAGGAAATGTGATTGCAGCCTCAATGAGAGGTGCTTCCTCTCGAAATTTCACAAAGGCTAAACGTAGACATTATAATCAATCAGGATATTCCAGGCAAAATTATCATAATCAATCAGGCAATTCTAGGCAAAATCCCAAAAGAGAAATAAGATCAAGCTCATACCATGCCCCAGGCCGCTGCCCCAGGTGTAAAAAGGGAAATCATTGGGCCAATAAATGCTATTCAAAATTTGACATCCATGGAAATCCTTTGTTCAGGAATTCAAAAAACGGGGCACGGGGCCCAGTACCCCGGGGCCCACAAATGTACGGGGCATTGCAGAAGGAGTATCCTCAAGCATCCACTCAGATGCTTCCCCGACACAATCCCTACTACCCATCCACTCCCTCGCCAGAGGAACAAGAGGAAATGCAGGATTAGACCTCTGTTCCACCGCCCGAATAGTGTTAACACCTGAAATGGGGGTTCAACTGATTCCCACAGGAGTCAGGGGACCTCTTCCCTCAGGGACTGTAGGACTTATTATCGGGCGTAGTCCTAAAAGCTTATTAGGTTTGCAAGTGACCCCAGGTGTAATAAACTCAGACTACAAAGGGGAAATAAAAATAATGCTTAGCTCACCCCAAAGTGTAAGTTCTGTTAATCAAGGAGATAGAATTGCTCAGTTGCTTCTCCTTCCCAATTTACATAATTCATTTAAAATGGGTATGCCTCAAGAAGGGAACAATAGAGGATTTTGTTCCACTGACTCAAGTCCCATGGCTTGCTGGGTTCGAGACTGTTCAAGGAGGCCTATGTGTAAAATAAAAATCCAAGGAATAGAAATGGAGGGATTAATAGATACTGGAGCTGACTCTTCCATTATTAATTTACGCCAATGGCCCAAGCACTGGCCTCTGCAAAAAGCTTCAACCAGTTTAAGAGGCTTGGGATATAATAACCTCCCAGATAAAAGTGCAGTAATTTTAAAATGGGAGGATGATGAAGGCCATAAAGGAACATTTCAGCCTTATGTTTTACCTAATCTACCGGTTACTTTATGGGGAAGAGATATTTTGCAACAAATGGGAGTACACCTTGCAACCAAGCCTGCAGATGTTAAATGTGAAAACCTACAGGGTAATCTTAACCATAAAAGAACTCATTATCAAAAAGTACAGAGTAATCTTAACCCTAAAAGTAATCATTGTCATAAAGGAAAAAGATATTTTTTTTCGGGGCCACTGAGAAAATAATTTTGAAAATACCATGGCTTTCTGATAAGCCAGTGTGGGTCCCTCAGTGGCCCCTATCTAAAGAGAAATTACAAGCGGCCCACCAATTAGTTCAGGAACAATTAGAAGCAGGTCATATAGAACCTTCCACCTCTCCCTGGAATTCCCCCATATTTGTGATCAAGAAAAAGTCAGGAAAATGGCGATTGTTACATGATCTTAGACAAATCAATAAAACCATGCAAGTTATGGGGCCTACTCAACCTGGACTTCCTAGTCCCGTAGCTATTCCAAAAAATTTCCATCTTATTACTCTTGATATAAAGGATTGCTTCTTTTCTATTCCCCTACATCCTCTGGATGCCCCCAGGTTTGCTTTTTCCATTCCTTCTATGAACAATAATGGCCCTGATCAGAGATATCAATGGAAGGTTTTACCACAGGGAATGGCTAATAGCCCCACCATATGCCAAATATATGTGGACAAGGCTATCCAACCCATTAAAAATAAATATCCAAACCTCATGTGTCTACATTACATGGATGATATTTTATTGGCCCACCCTAATCAAAAAATCTTATTTAATATATTCAGTGATGTGGTAGAAAATTTAAAAAAATATGGACTATATATAGCAGAAGAAAAAGTTCAAACCAGATCTCCCATATTATATTTAGGATTTAAAATCATGGATACTTTTGTTAGACCCCAAAAAATTTTAATAAATAAAGAACATTTGACCACCCTCAATGATTTCCAAAAACTACTGGGAGACATTAATTGGCTTCGCCCTACACTAAATCTCACTACTGGCCAACTAAAACCTTTATTTGACATCCTTCGTGGAGATCCTGATCCATCTTCACCACGAACATTGACTCCTGATGCTAGGAAAGCTTTAAAGTTAGTAGAAAAAGCCATCGAAGGAGCTCATTGTGATAGATTTGATTTAACTCAACCGCTGATGTTGATTATTATTTCTTCACAATATACACCCACAGGAGTATTTTGGCAACAAGGGCCTTTATTATGGATACATTTGCCCGTCTCTCCTAAAAGTATAATTGAATCTTATACCTCCATGGTGGCTAAACTTATTCTTCAAGGACTTAAGACTTCTACTAAAATATTTGGCATTCACCCTGCTACTATTATTACTCCCTATTCATCATCACAGATTGAATACTTATGCTTCAATGATAATGATTGGGCTATAGCTAAATGCTCTACTTCTGCAAATTTTGATAATCATCTTCCTAAGTCCCCTATATTATCTTTTTGTATTAATCATCCTATTATATTTCCACAGGTAATAAAAAATCAACCTATTCCTAAGGCATTTAATGTATTTATAGATGGGTCCTCAAATGGTACTGCTACAGTAGTCACTAAAAAAGAAAATATGACTTACATAACTGCACACAAATCAGCTCAACTAGTGGAATTGGAAGCTGTGGTAAGAGCTCTGGAAAATTTTAGGGACCAGCCCGTAAACATTTTTTCAGATAGCCACTATATTGTACAAGCCGTCCCAAAATTAGAGTTAGCAGGACCAATAGCACCTCATACTCCAGCCTTTAAATTGTTTTATCAAATACAAAAACTTTTGTGGGCAAGAAAAGAACCCCTATTCGTAGGCCATATTAGAGCACATACTAATTTGCCTGGTCCCCTCCATGAAGGTAATCAAAAGGCTGATGAACTTACAAAAACAGTATTTATACTTTCAGCGCTACAACAAGCTACTTTATTTCACTCCCAGTTTCATGTCAACAGCACCACCTTGCAACGTAGGTTTAAAATCACAAAGGAGCAAGCCAGAACAATTGTAAAAGATTGTAAATCTTGTATGACACATTTGCCCAATCCTCATTTCGGCGTTAACCCTAGAGGATTGATGCCCAATCATTTGTGGCAGATGGATGTTACTCATGAGCCAAGTTTTGGAAAATTGCTATTTATTCATGTGACCATAGATACATGTTCAGGCATGATTTTTGCTTCCTTACATTCTGGAGAAAAAGTTAAAGATGTTACATCTCATTGCTTGCAAGCTTTTGCTGCATTGGGCATCCCCAAAATGCTTAAAACAGATAATGGCCCCGCATATACGTCCTCATCTTTCAAAGAGTTTTGCGCAAAATTCAATATATCCCATAAAACAGGCATCCCATACAATCCTCAGGGTCAGGGCATTATTGAAAGAGCAAACCGAACACTGAAAATTATGTTATTAAAACAAAAAGAAGGAAATTGGAAAAGTCCTAAGGACAGATTGGCAGTTGCCCTGTTTACCTTAAATTTTTTAACTTTAGACTCTAATGGTTATTCTGCTGGAGACAGACATTGGAATCCACACCAACAACATAAACCTTTGGTTTACTGGAAGGATGTTCTTTCAGGTACATGGAAGGGTCCAGATCCAGTATTAATTTGGGGAAGAGGATCTGTTTGTGTTTTTCCAAAAGACGAATCCTCTCCAATATGGATACCATCTAGATTAATAAAACAGGTACCACATCAAAATGATCAAGATGAAGTTATTGAAGAATCAAGATTAATAAAAAAGGTACAAAATCAAGAGGACCAAGATGAAGGTATAGAATGATTCCCTCAAAAGAGTCCTTCAAAATATTTCACAACTTAAGTGTCATTTCCCCCGGCCGGGACGAGGAGATCTCTCTTTAGTGTGCACACAATTGTATTTTTTTTTTTCTTTTTATACATGTCTTTATGTCTGTACATTTGTCTATATTTCATGTTAATGTGACGTCACAAATATATGTTTGTATGTTTGTTTGTCCAGTGTGACGTCACATAGAACAAAGCGCTTATGAAAAAGAAAATATATATATATATATGGATCCAAATAACTTTAATTCATTTTAGGTTTAGAGTATTCAATTTAGGTAAATAATTTTATAAATGAAGGTACTTTCAATTTTGATTTATAGGTGTCCCTGGGACTTCTCTTTAGCAAACAATATGACTAGTGCTATATAACCTGATATTTTGGTGTTTTGACTTAAGATTGTTTATTTGTTATTAACTTCATTTGTTTAATAGCTCATTAATTTCAATTATCTCAACAGGTAAAAGATTGCTCTGTATACAGAGACTCAAGGGTTCCAGCTAACAAATTATTTCTCTAAAGTGCCTTTACCTTTTCTTTAATCTATCTTTAATGCAGTAATTACCCTCAGTCTTTCTTTGTTTTGTTCTAAATATGATATTTTTCCAACTTATGTTTGTAGAAGCTCAACCAGCGATGTGTGTGAACAAAAATCAACTTTAATTTTCTAATCTAATTATTCTATTTTGTAGTTTGACAACTCGCCTCTTGACTCAGTGCTGCAATAGCACTGCCTTTCCTTTAATAATTGATGCTTGAGTTTCTAGGTAGCGGGCCCTGAAGATTTGCCGGTGGCATTGTCTAAACATAAAAAAGACGTCTGCTGCTACAGCTGCAGGGATCGCGGCCGCCGCAAGCATCCCTGCTGCTCAAACATCAAACAACCTCACCAACAGTGTGGCCTCTGCTCTACATGCATGGGGCCTCCTACATCAACATGTTACAACAAATGGACATTTTGATCTTTCATTGTTTGGGACTTTACGGGACAATGCCTTGCGGGTATTTGTCTAGAGAATTCAGTGTGTTACTTGTTGGAACTTAGGGCAGCTGATTTGTTTAAACAATTTGATATGCTATGCAATTTGGCTCATCACCAAAAGGCTTGTCGCCTTAAAGCCGCAACATCTCCTCACAATTGGACGGCTGTTAGTCATCATATATAGTCGATCCTAAAGGGCTCCATTGGATGGCTGGTTAGCCAATGACGGGTAAGATCCCCAGAGGGGGACAACCTAAGACAGGCACAGTCGCACGGGACAGTCTCATGTGGCCGACATATCAACCTAAGACAGGAGTCAAGGGCACAGCCTTGATTATCCGATGACGGGTAAGAATGTTGGTTGCACATAGACGTCCTAGAGCATTACCTCTTTTAAAACAAAAAGGGGGAAATGCAGGAGCCCTGTTTGGGGATTGGCTTGAATTGCAGTTGACTATGAGCCGTGGAGATTTGGCCATTGTCGCCACCCGTAGTCTCACGGGATTTTGTTGCGGGATCTGGAGTGACTTGGCCGAAATTGCTGATCGGGTCAGCGCCATTTTAGTGGTGTGTTTGGCGTGAGTTAGTTGTTAGAACCAGAGAGAAAAGTTATCAGAATAAAAAGCTGTTTGTCTCCAGTTTGCTTCTGAAGTTCTTCCCGCGGCTCCGGTGCTCCGAGCGCTTCAGGCGGCAACATTGCACAACTTCTGAGTAGGATGGTCTCTCCCCTCACAGTGCAGCACCAACTAGAGCTGCTGGTTCTCAACACAGCCTTCTCCCCAGTGCCCCCTGTGTTACGTAGAAGTCTCTGGGTCCTTCCACTTGGGAGCTGACAGAGATTTGGAAAAGTTAGTTTTGCCCTTCCTTCTATCAAATAAGGCTACATGATAGATTGGCAAATCTCCCTATTGGTGTGGGGCAAATTGAGAGATAATTGACCAAACATGAATTGGATGAGCATATTCTCCTTAATTCATCTAGCATTCTTCCAGCTCACACCTATAGAGGAGAGGTAGAATTCCTTTTCTTTTCCTTTTTCTTCCCCAGTCCCTCAGGCCTACAGCTTTGAACTTTCTACTTTCAGATCATATCTTTTCCATCTTGACTGCAGCTTCACAGCTAAACTGTACTAGCAGACAGGATGCTATAGAGAAAGAGGGACTGTTCAAGCTGCAGATAAGGAAACCTAAGTCAGGAGAGATTAAAACACTATCCACACACACACACACATGCAATGCATGTGGTGCTGAGGATTGAACCAAGGCCCTTGTGCACACGAGGCAAGCACTCCACCAACTGAGCTATATCCCCAGCACAAAACATTATATATATTATAAATAAATAATTCCCTCCAGCTTTCACTGATATTCCATATGCATTTAATTTTTCAGTAAAGAGCTGTATACAAAAAGCAAAGTTACCTTTATCATTTATTTACACATCAAATATTTAGTATCTATCATGTGCCAGACCTTTTAGTAGACACTGAGATATAATTGTAAAAATAGTCAGTCTCTGCTCTCATGGACCTTACAATCTAAGGGGTAAGGTAGATACTGATAAAGTTACAGCTGTGACAAGCCCTAAGGATGTGGGATACAGGGTACTATGGAAGAATCTAATGTGGAGATGGGTTGTTGACTTTCAGTCAGGGTGGTCAGTGAAGTCTTTCTGGAAGAAAACCAAGATGAGGACAATAGATTGTTCTAAGGGGAAAAGGAGGGTTAGTCGTATTGAAGTAGCAGTATGTCCAAAGTTCCCGTGGTAAGAAGATGGCCCATTAGCTGTCTGGCAAAATGATCATTGTTTCTCAGTTCCATGAAAAGGATAAAATCTGATTCTAGGCTGAATACAGGCTAATATGGACAAATGACAAAGAAAACATCTATTAATTATGATCTCCTGTATAGTTCAAGTCTAGTGGATGATAATATGTATAGCTTGGTGCCTTTCTATTCAATTATTTCCTGAAAATGTTAACTTTCTTCTTCTGCAAACTAGGAAATAGAAAATTATTTTTTTGAAGACAATATCTATTTCAATATTGATTGAAGACAATATCAATTGAAGATAATATTGATTTCAAGGAGACTTGATATAGTTTAAAGCAAATAAATGTTTCAAATTCAAATTTAAAATTTTTTCTTTTAAATTGCTAAAATTTTGTTTTCCTGTTTGTGGGTATTGACTCACATTTGATCTTTAAGGAATATGATGAAATACAATATAATAATCATTTGGATAGTGCAGGCTTGTGATTAAAAACAAGGAAATAAGATGCCAAGTTATTGTTTTGATATTTATGCCTATCAAATAAGACCTTTTGGACTTGTCTCCACATGTACTGACCAAGAGACAATAGGCCATCCTTTGTGAGAATTCGGCCATTGTTTAGTGGATAGCATGCTCTCAGAAACTGCCCATTTTCTATTTACATTAGAATATGACATAGATACATGAAAAATGCCCTAATAACTAATGACTCATACTTTTGTTATCTCTAGCATTATTCTGACAATAGCTTATTAAATGTCTGTGACTTGTGTGGTATTGAATCTGATCCCCATCGAGTAAATGCACAGAGAGTTATGTAGTGGATGTCAGATAATCACCATGGAAATATAAATATGATGAAACAACTGCATATGGTCTTTGTGAAAGATCAAAGAAAATTCTGTTGATTATGCCCAGGTGGCAATCATCATATTATGCCCAATATATAAATTCCTCACCAGTCAGCATGTTTAATCACAAAGAAGTAAACTCCCTACCAGTAATTCAACAAATATAACATTCAAGATTGAGTTTTAAGCCAGGCATGGTAGTGCACTCCTGTAATCCCAGCAACTCAGGAGGCTGAGGCAGGAGGATTGCTAGTTCAAGGCCAGTCCAAGCAATTTAGTGAGACACCGTCTCAAAGTAAATAAAAAGGGCTAGCAATGTAGCTCAGTGGTACAGTGTCCTTGGTTTCCAACCCCAGAACTGCAAAAACAAACAAACAAACAAACAAACAAATGTGTTGATATTTCATATTTTATGTATTAATTCCTAAGAAGGAGATAAACTTTTTTTATTTTTGAGGTTATATTGTTTGTGATGAAAGCTAACCCATCCCTCATTCCTCACTCCCTGTTTATAAGTGATGAAGTAATCAATCTTGGGAGCAGGTGAATTTATTGAGCTTTACTCATGCTAAACCATAGTAAACTTTTAAAATGCTTTTAAAACAGGACAGAGATGCAATTTCTGAATTAGACTATACTATACATATTTGATTTGAAAATTCATTTCAGAAGTTTCACAAGGGGGAAAAAGGAGAAATAACCCAAGTGTGTTAAAGGTGCAGATTATAGAGAAAAAGCAAGCATGTAGATAGTAATTGCATGTACGCTTTCTTAATACACAGGAATAAAAGATAAGTACATGTTCTTTTTATATAAGTCTGGACAAGATAAACACTATGCTGTCTAAATATGGTACTGTAGAATACTGTGCCTTCCTTAAGCCCATGCATAATGATACTTTACACTTATTTATACAAAGAACCCATGTTTCCAAGGACTAAATGGGAGAATAAATGCTGCAATAGGTGGACAAGTTCAGGGAAGCCTCTTTTAGAGGAACTGTGGTCACAATGTGAGGTCCTGTTACAAAGTGTGACAGCATCTGGGAACAGAGTGATTCCTCCAGGAAGGTAGGATGCACAGTTAAGCCTGGGTACTGGCAGCAAACCAAAGGATATCTGTGAGGTGCAGCCATGAACTGATAGGCCAGATTTAACCCACGTGCCAAACATAAGCCTGGTTTTCTTTGTCTTCAGAGCTGTATCCTAAGGAACCAATGTTCCAAGTCCCAAAAGATTAGCTTGGCTCCTTTGTTATTACTCATTTCCTTTTGAATATACTAAAGTGAAAATTGACGGACCTTTATTTTATTCATTTATTTATATGCAGTGCTGAGAATCAAACCCAGTGCTTCACACATGCTAGGCAAGTGCTCTACCACTGAGCCACAACTCCAGCACAAGACTTAAAGGTTTTAACAAAATAAAAGTCATTGGAATCGTGGGCAATTTAGCTGGGTTTTGCAATGGTTTTTTAAGAGGGAAAAAGGGAAAGATAAAGGAAATTATAAAATAAAAGGGCTTGGGAGATCCAAGATGGCGGATTAGAGGAAGCCGCACTTCAGGGCAGCTCCGTGGAAAGAATCCAACAAAGCAGATAAATTGCCTTTCATCATATATATATAGGCCGAAAATACCGATCTCTTGGATGGTTTGATTACCACTACCAGGGAGAAAGGAGACAAGCTGTCTGCAGCGGCTAGAGCCCCGAGGCTTCTGCAAAACCGCCTGGGTGGTGCACAGGCCGTTTGAAACAAAGTCAGTGTGGGGAGACTGCACTGTGACTGCAACCCCAGCCACACTCAGGGCACACCAGCGTGAAACCGGAGATAACAGCCGGTGGAATTGATGCTGGGGGACCACGGGAGACCGCGGGTCGACAACACCAGTTCGAATCCACACTTGGCTGGACGCGACCCTCAGCAGTAGGGCCCCGGAGAGAGCGGCGCAGAGACCGGCGAACAGCAAGCAGGGGCACAATCGGAGCGGTCCACAGTCCGAAGCAGCGCTGTCTGCGCCACAGTTACAGTTGCGGCTTCCCGATACCACCTCGGCAAGGAAACATCTACCCAACGGCTTTGAAATCGATCGGCGAGGACATGGGAATCTGCGGAGCTGCTGTTGACTGGGAGAAGAGCACCGCCATCTTTGAAAGGTGCACTGGCTGACCCAGACAAAAGGGAGGAGACGGAGAGTGACGGCTGCAGCCATCCAGGGACCCTCCAGCTCTCTGAAGACAACGCACACTTGGGTGAGGCTCGGGTGGCCAGCAGGGGAGGGTGTTTCTGAGGCCAGCGCATCAGCCACAAGAAGCTGCAACTGTGGGTGGGCATGGGGAGGGGGTGCCTTCTGGAGGGTCCCCTTCCCGGTGCCATTCATCTGCTGACACACAAACCCCTGGGCCACTCCTCCACTGAGCTGTTCAGCCACTGGCCTAAGGTGCAGCCTTGATTCCACTAACAGGATCACAGACTGTCTAGACATGAACCAATAGCAATTGGCTTGAACTGGAAAGGAAAAAAGAGGGGGGCTTCCCAGGGCCCGTTTTGTTTGAGACTTGGGGTTTGACTTTTTTTTTCATTTTTCTTTTTTGTTGGTTTGCTTGTTTTGCTGGATTTCGGGGAGGTTTTTTTGTTTGTTTGTTTGTTTGTTTTTTCTTTTTCTTTTTCTTTTTTTGGCTTTGTTTTGTTCTGCTTTTTTTTTTTCTATTCTTTTTTTTTCCTTCCGCATTGATTGTCAGTGTGTTTGTTTGCTTCCGCTCCTTTATTCTTTCCTTATTTTCTTCCTTCTCACTCTTGCATCTTTTCTTCCTCCTTCATCTTTCATGTTTACACCCTGCCAGTGCATACTAAACAGAGGCAAAAACAAGTTATATGCAGAACTTGGGATTTCTAGAACCGGCACAATTGAACTGGGTAGCAAAGCAGTGTTATATATAGTTTACTCTCTATTTTCTTGATTCTCTCTCTCCTCTCTCTTACACCAATTCCTACTCTTTTATCATTTTTTTCTTTTCCAACTTACTTTATATATAAATTGGTCTTTCCACTTAATTGTCTACTCCATTCTCTTTCTTCCCTCGTCTACTGATACTAAGACACTTCCACTAAACCACTTCAATAGAAATCACTTTTCATACTTTCCAAGAAAGAACAATTCAAGACACTTCCTTCTTCCTAAACATAACACCTCTGTATCCAGTACTTGAAGCTATAAAACCCCATCAGAAGCGTACAGAGTAAATTGGAAATAATATCTGGGTTAACCAAATCTGTACATTGTGATCAAACGTGGATTTTCTGAATAGAAAGTGTTAGGTTTTAAAAGTGTAAAGGAATTATAAGGTGATCTGATAACATTGTACTACAGGAACAACATAAGGGTTAAGGTAAAATCGAAATACTCAAGGTCCCACAGTGCAGGAAGAATAGACACACAAGCAACATGAAAAAACAAGGGAAGAAAATGACACAAACAAATCAAGATACCTCATCAGTAGATGTCATGGCAAGCACAGTTGGTCAAATGCCAGAGATGGAATTTAGAAATTACATATGCCAAATGTTTATGGAACTTAAGAATGAACTCAAAAATGAGATGAGGGAGCAAGTACAGGAGGCAAAAGATCATTTTGACAAAGAACTCCAAAAACAAATACAGGAAGTAAAAGATTACTTCAATAGGGAAATAGAGGCTCTAAAGAGAATCCAAACAGAAATTCCAGAAATGAAAGAAGCAATAAACCAAAGTAAAAGCTCAATTGAAAGCATCTCCAACAGAATAGACCACTTGGAAGAAAGAACCTCAGACAATGAAGACAAAATATATATCCTAGAGAAGAATTTACACTATACAGCAAAACTTGTTAGAAATCACGAACATAACATCCAAGAATTATGGGACAGCATAAAAAGACCAAACTTAAGAGTGATTGGCGTAGAGGAAGGGGCAGAGTTTCAAGCCAAAGGAATGAGTAATCTATTTAACAAAATAATTACAGAAAAATTTCCAAACTTGAGGAATGAATAGGAAAACCAAGTTCAAGAGGCATACCGAACACCAAAGAAACAAAATCTCAACAGATCCACACCAAGACACATTAAAATGAAAATGCCTAATACACTGAGCAAGGAGAGAATACTAAAAGCCACAAGAGAAAGGAAGCAGATTACATATAGGGGGAAACCAATCAGGCTATGTTCAGATTTCTCAACCCAGACCTTAAAAGCAAGAAGATCCTGGAATAGCATATTTCAAGCTCTGAAAGAAAAGGGATGTCAACCAAGAATCTTATATCCAGCAAAATTGAGCTTTAGATTCGAAGATGAAATAAAAACCTTCCACAACAAGCAAAAGTTAAAAGATTTCACAACTGGAAAGCCAGCACTTCTGAACATCCTGGGCAACATTTTTCATGAAGAAGAAGAGAAAGATGATAACGAAAATCAACAAAGGGAGATATTAAACTAAAGGAAATACCAACCAGAAGAGAAACCAAATCAAGCTAAATACCATAATCCAAATAAAAATGGATGGGAATAAAAATCACACCTCAATAATAACCCTGAATGTTAATGGCCTAAACTCGCCAATCAAAAGACACAGATTATCAGAATGGATTAAAAGAACTGACCCAACAATTTGCTGTCTCCAAGAAACACACCTCATAGAAAAAGACATCAACAGACTGAAAGTGAAAGGCTGGGAAAAGTCTTACCACTCACATGGCCGGCGGAAGCAAGCAGGGGTTTCCATTCTCATATCAAATAAGGTAGACTTCAAACCAAAACTAATCAAGAGGGACAAAGATGGATATTTCTTATTACTTAAGGGAACCATCCATCAACAGGATATAACAATCATAAATCTATATGCCCCAAATAATGGAGCACCTACATTCATCAAACAAACTCTTCTCAAGTTCAAGAGTAAAATAGAGCACAACACAGTTATTCTAGGGGACTATAACACACCTCTCTCAACAATGGATAGATCATCCAAACAAAAGCTAAACAAAGAAACTTTAATCCTCCTTAAAACAATTAACAATTTAGACCTAACAGACATATATAGAATATTTCATCCCTCAGTAAACGAATACACATTTTTCTCAGCAGCACATGGCTCCTTCTCCAAAATAGACCATATATTATGTCACAAGACAACTCTCAGCAAATATAAAAAAATAGAGATACTACCCTGCATGCTATCAGACCATAAAGGGATGAAATTGGAAATCAACGACAAAACAAGGAATAAGAAAAACTACTCCATCAACTGGAAGCTAAACAACATGCTACTGAATGAACAAGGGGTTGAAGAAGACATCAAAGAGGAGATAAAAAAAAATTCCTAGAGGTAAATGAGAACACAGATACACCATATAGAAATCTCTGGGACACTATGAAGGCAGTAGTAAGAGGAAAATTCATTGCACTGAGCTCATTCCTTAAGAGGAAAAAAAAACCAACAAATAAATGACTTAACATCACACCTCAAAGCATTAGAAAAAGAAGAACAAACCAACACCAAGAGCAGTAGAAGACAGGAAATAATTAAAATCAGAGCAGAAATTAATGAAATTGAGACTAAGGAAACCATTCAAAGAATTGACAAAACTAAAAGCTGGTTCTTTGAAAAAATAAACAAAATTGACAGACCCTTAGCGATGCTAACGAAAAGAAGAAGAGAAAAAACTCAAATTACTAACATTCGTGATGAAAAAGGGAATATCACAACAAACACCTCAGATATACAGAATATAATTAGAAATTACTTTGAAAACTTGTACTCTAATAAAATAGAAAATACTGAATGCATTGACAGATTTCTAGAGTCATATGATTTGCCTAAACTCGATGTGGAGGCTATACACAATCTAAACAGATCAATTACAAGCGAAGAAATAGAAGATGTCATCAAAAAGCTACCTACAAGGAAAAGTCCAGGACCTGATGGGTTTACAGCCGAGTTCTATAAGACTTTCAAAGAAGAACTAATGTCAATGCTCTTCAAAGTATTTCAAGAAATAGAAAAAGAGGGAGCTCTTCCAGACTCTTTCTATGAAGCCAATATCACATTAATTCCAAAGCCAAGCAAAGACACAGCCAAAAAAGAAAACTTCAGGCCCATATCTTTAATGAACATAGATGTAAAAATCCTCAACAAAATCCTGGCAAATCGGATACAAAAACATATCAAAAAGATAGTGCACCACGATCAAGTGGGGTTTATCCCAGGGATGCAAGGCTGGTTCAACATTCGGAAATCAATAAACATAATACATCACATCAATAGACTTAAAGACAAAAATCATATGATCATCTCAATTGATGCAGAAAAAGCATTTGACAAAATACAACACCCCTTTATGTTCAAAACACTGGAAAAACTAGGAATATCAGGAACATATCTTAACAATATAAAAGCTATTTATGCAAGGCCCCGAGCTAACATTATCTTAAATGGAGAAAAATTGAAAGCATTCTCTCTAAAAACTGGAACAAGACAGGGATGCCCCCTTTCACCACTGCTATTTAACATGGTGCTGGAAACTCTGGCCAGAGCAATTAGACAGATGAAAGAAATTAAAGGGATCCAGATAGGAAAAGAAGAGCTCAAATCAGCACTATTTGCTGATGACATGATAATCTACCTAGAAGACCCAAAAAACTCTACCAGAAAACTTTTACTACTAGTAAACGAATTTGGCAAAGTTGCAGGATACAAAATCAATACACATAAGTCAAAGGCATTTGTGTACATCAGCGACAAAGACTCTGAAAGGGAAGTGATGAAAAATACCCCATTTACAAAGCATCAAAAAAAAATATAATACCTGGGAATCAACCTAACGAAAGAGGTGAAAGACCTCTATAATGAAAATTATAGAACACTAAAGAAAGATATTATAGATGAACTCAGAAGATGGAAAGACCTACCTTGCTCTTGGATAGGTAGAATTAATATTGTCAAAATGTCCATACTACCAAAAGCATTATACAGATTTAATGCAATTCCAATCAAAATCCCAATGTCATTCTTCAAAGAAATAGAAATAGCAGTCATGAAATTCATCTGGAAAAATAAGAGACCCAGAATAGCCAAAGCAATTCTGATCAAGAAAAGTGAAGCAGGGGGCATCACCATACCGGACTTTAAATTATACTATAGAGCAATAGTAACTAAAACAGCATGGTATTGGCACCAAAACAGACTGGTACAGAATTGAGGACACAGAGACTAATACATATAATTTCAGCTATCTTATATTAGACAAAGGTGCCAAATATGTACAGTGGAGAAAGGATAGCCTCTTCAACAAATGGTGCTGGGAAAACTGGAAATCCATATGCAACAAATTAAAATTAAACCCTTATCTCTCACCGTGCACAAAACTCAATTCAAAGTGGATCAAGGACCTAGGAATTAGTCCAGAGACAATACGCCTAATAGAAGAATAAGTAAGCTCCAATTTCCAACATGTTGGATTAGGCCCCAAGTTCCTTAATAAGAATCCTGCAGCGCAAGAATTACTACCAAGAATTAATGAATGGGATAGATTTAAACTAAAAAGCTTCTTCTCAGCAAAAGAAACAATCAGTGAGGTGAATAGAGAGCCAACTAATTGGGAACAAATATTTAATACAAGCACATCAGATAGAGCACTAATCTCTAGAATATATAAAGAACTCAAAAAACTTTACACTAAAAATACAAATAACCCAATCAATAAATGGGCTAAGGAATTGAGAAGACACCTCTCAGAAGAAGATACACGATTAATCAACAAATACATGAAAAAATGTTCAACATCCCTGGCAATTAGAGAAATGCAAATCAAAACTTCTCTAAGATTTCACTTCACTCCAGTCAGAACGGCAGCTATCAAGAACACAAGCAACAATAAATGTTGGAGAGGATGTGGGGAAAAAGGCACACTCGTACATTGCTGGTGGGACTGCAAAATGGTGGAACCA
Source organism: Tamias sibiricus (assembly GCA_025594165.1). NCBI lineage: Eukaryota > Metazoa > Chordata > Mammalia > Rodentia > Sciuridae > Tamias > Tamias sibiricus. Next base: position 44,981,070 of record CM046662.1, read on the forward strand.
TTATGAAAAGCAGTATGGAGATTTCTTGGAAAACTGGGAATGGAACCACCCTATGACCCAGCCATCCCACTCCTGGGTCTATTCCCAAAGGACTTAAAAACATCATATTACAGCCGGGCGTGGTGGCGCAAGCCTGTAATCCCAGCACTTTGGGAGGCTGAGGCAGGAGGATCGCGAGTTCAAAGCCAGCCTCAGCAATGGTGAGGCACTTAGCAACTCAGTGAGACCCTGTCTCTAAATAAAATACAAAAAAGGGCTGGGGATGTGGCCCAGTGGTTGAGTGCCCTGAGTTCAATCCCTGGTACCAAAAAAAAAAAAAAAAAAAAACCAGCATATTACAGTGACACAGCTATCTCAATGTTTGTAGCTGCGCAATTCACAATAGCTAGGTTGTGGAACCAACCTAGATGTCCCTCAGTAAATTCACTCATTTAAGAAAATGTGGTATATACACACAATGGAATTTTACTCAGCAATAAAAGAAAATAAATTAATGGCATTTGCAGGTAAATGGATGAAGTTGGAAGACATAATGCTATGTGAAGATAGTCAGTCTCAAAAATCCAAGTACCAAATGTTTTCTCTGATATAAGGAGCCTATTTCAAAGTATTGTTGGATGGGGGTTCATAGGAGGATTAGAGGATCACTAGAATGGTCAAGGGAAGGGAGGGGAAGGGAGGGAGCAAGAGGGGAGGGAGGGGGAGAAAAGTAAAAGAATAAAAAAGGTGGTTGAATGAGACGGATACCATTTCTTAATGCATGATTGAAGACCTGAATTGTACGAATATACTTTGTATGCAAACAGTTGTATGTAAAAAGATACTAAATATATGCACTATGAGTTGTACATATTAAAAATTATAAAAATAAAATAAAAAATAAAATTAAAGGGCTTATTTTATTGTAACAGTTTTGCTGAATTTATGATAAAATATTAAATGTATAGCATATATATATGCTCATATGTATAATATACATCCACTAAAAGTCTATTTCTATGTAATATAACCATAATCTTTGTAAAAGAAGAAATGTAGCTAATTTCTATTTGTACTACAGCTTTTTCATGATTGGTTCACAGAATACGCTCATAGTGCCTATGTGAGGATGGATAAAAATACGCGAGAAAAATATAGGGATAAGGCTTGAATCTCAGTGTAAACAACCATAATTAATGGTAGCTTTGATTTCATCAAGAAATGAGTATAGCATAGATGTAAACAGCTGCCACAGAATCAGCACTGAATATATAAGCTCCATCAGAGGACAGAGCTACCACAAAAGGTGCCATTTATAAGTGCTTTCTATGTACTAGATGTTGTCAGTGGCTTTATGCACACTGTCTTGTTTCTTTCTCAGGATGGTACGGTTATGTGGGAATTACAGTTGCACATTTTAGGGTGAGCAAAATTTCTTTAGTTGATTAAGACCACATGGTTAGCTGCAGCAAACTCAGACTCTATAACCATGCCTGTCTAATACCATATTCAGCACTCTTAATCCTTTAACTCTCCTTTTCATGTTTTCTGAAAAGTAAATAAGAAGTTGAAATGGATGCACTCCACTTTGCATTGAAGGCATGGCAATAAAAGTCTGTCTCTTGGCTGAAACAAACACATACACCATGGCCCTTACTGGTTTAGATACACACCACCTCACCCAGCTGAATGAGCCTCTTCTCTCTTGCCACTTATAGTTGGCCTTTCTTTACCTTTCTTCTTCTTGACTGGTGCCCTTGCCATCAGAGTCTGCCTTACCCCTACTATTCCCACCCTTTTCATCAAATCCACCCTTGTTTCTCTCCTTTCTCAAATGCAAAGGATTTGATGCTGGGGTCACAAGACCCCAACACCCAATTGCCTCTTCCTCCCCCACCACAGACCTAACTCCCTTCAGCTGTGTCTGCAGCTTCCTGTTTCCCCAACAGCCTGCTGGCCTCAGCCCCAAAGCCTTTCTCCGTCCAACAGGCAGGGGTGCTTAGTGTAATCTTAGTTTTCCTCCAAGTTGGAGTTCAAGTTCCATCTTTGGGTCTTCCAGGATATAACTTCACTATTGATTGTTTGTTTCTTAACAAGGTTAAAGGAGGGAACATAAAGAATGGGGTGCAAAAGGAAACATGGTTTCTAGGATATTTCACACTTCCAGATAGAAAGGAAGCTCCGTTAAAGAATATCTGGGAGGTGGGGCTGCTCACCTGGTATTGCCCACTCTGGGTAACAGAGTTATGACCTTTGTATTAAGTAGGTGAGGTCCATGAGTGTCCATGTTCCATAGCACTCTGGGGAGTGGAGGCAGGAGGGAGGATGATTCTTTAAATCTGAATTTCATTAAAATGCCAACAGGACTTATTGGTAATGACTGAGTTCACGCTATGAAGTAAGAACTAATTTAACCACAATTATGTATTATAAATTAACAAATGCTATACTTGTCTTCTGATATAAATGTTCAATCATTTATTTATTTTATTTTATTTATAAAGAATAGCTTTAAGTTTCCCGGCGACTCAGGAAAAGGAAGGCAGACAGCAGAGAAGCACTCTCGGGAGACCGGCACTAAAAGAGGCTTACCAGGAAGATTGAACGCGTTCCAAGTAACACTCCCGCAACTGGAAGGGAGCTGAGACATCCACGCGCATCTAGATGGTGAAATACAAGGAACTCCAGACCAATGACACTTGGAGTCCAGTGCCAGCGGCCCACAAACCGAACCAGCATTAGCGGCGCAGCTGCCGTGGTGGCATTGCAGTACGGGAAGTGCAGACCACGGCCTCGAACAGCGCAGAATAAAAAGAAATCCAGAGGCGAGCAGCGGCCTCACAGACTTCTTTCGCGTAAATTGCCGAACGGGACCTGCACGCCTCGGAGTGACACACAGGTCCGGGATACTGCTGTTGGGACTGGGGAAGGCACTGCCGTTTTGGAGGAGGGCTGCGGCTGACTGCAGACATCCAAGGATCGGTCAAGGACCAGGAAAACAGCACATACCTGGGTAAGACGCGTGCAGGCAGCCCGCAGAGAAGGGCCTGCCTGAGGCCAGTGCAGCAACCACAAGAGCTATAACTGGGGGCGGGCGTGGGGAATGTGTGCCTTTTGGATGAATGTTTTCTTGGTGCTATTCACGTACTGACACCCCCCCCCCCCCAGCCATTATTCCTCTGTGCCAATCTGCCGCTGGCCAAAGCTGCAGACTAGACTCCACTGTGACTGTCTGGGCGTGGTCCAGGACAACTGGCTTAAACTGGAAGGGCTTTCCAGGGTCCTGTTTATTTGAGATTTGTTCCTGGGTTCGACTCTGGTTTTTTTCTGTTGTTGTTGTTTGTTTGTTTGTTTTTGTTTGTTTGTTTTTGTTCTGTTTGATAGTGAGATTATTTGTGTGTCTGTGTTCCTCTTTCCTTTCTTCCCTTCTCACTTTAGTCTCTTCTGCCCTCATCTTATCTATTTACACCCTGTCATTGTGTACTCATCAGAGGTGAAAACAAGGTATATGCAGAAATTGGGACTTGGGGCCTGGGGCAATTGAAATATACAGAAAAGCGGTGTTATATATAGTTTACTCTCTATTTTTCTTGACTCAGTTTCTCTCTCCTCTCTCTTACAATAATTCATACTTCTTTGTTATCTCTCATTGTTCCTTTTTATTTTTTCTTTTCCAGATTTCTTTATTTTTCTTCTCTCAAAGGCTAAATAAGTTTGGATTATATATAAATAGTCTTTCCTCTAAATCACTCACTCCATTCTCTTTTGTCTCCTGTCTGCTGATATTAAACCACTTCCATAGAATTCTATTTTTATACTTCCTAAGAAAGACTATCTCAGTAACCTCACTTGCTTCTTCCTAAACATATCTTCTCTATGTCCAATACTCAAACTGTAAACCCCAACGCAAGCATACAGAGTAAATTGGAAACAATACCTGAGTTAACTAAATCTGTACATTGTGATCAAACTGGGATTTGCTGTAAAGAAAGTGTTAGAGCTTAAATTGTAAGGTATGTATAAGGGGACCTGACAGCATTGTACCACAGGAGAAACATAAGGCTATAAGGTGAAATCGAAATAGGCAAGGTCCCACAGTGCTAGGAGAATAGACACACAAGCATTATGAAGAAGCAAGGGAAGAAAGTGGCTGAAACCAACCAACATGCCCCCTCAGTAGATTCCATGGCAAGCACAGTTGGTCAAATGCCAGAGATGGAATTTAGAAATTACATATTCCAAATGTTTATGGATCTTAAGAATGAATTCAAAAAATGAGATGAGAGAGCAAACAGAGGCGGTAAAACAGCATTTTGACAAAGAACTCCAAAAACAAATACAAGAAGCAAAAGATTACTTCAATAGGGAGATAGAGATTCTAAAGAAGAACCAAACAGAAATTCTGGAAATGAAAGAAGAAATAAACCAAACTAAATGATCAATTGAAAGCATCACCAACAGATTAGATCACCTGGAAGAAAGGACCTCAGATAATGAAGACAAAATATATATCCTGGAGAAAAATCTAGAGGACACAGCAAAAGAAGTAAGAAAATAAGAACAGAGCATTCAGGAATTATGGGACAGCATAAAAAGATCAAACTTAAGAGTGATTGGTGTTGAAGAAGGTGCAGAGTTTCAAGCCAAAGGAATGAGTAATTTATTCAATGAAATAATATCAGAAAATTTTCCAAACATGAGGAACGAATGGCAAAACCAAGTTCAAGAGGCTTACCGAACACCAAACGTACAAAACCACAACAGATCCACAACTAGGCACATTATAATGAAATTGCCTAATATACTATGCAAGGAGAGAATACTAAAAGCCACAAGAGAAAGGAAGCAGATTACATATAGGGGGAAACCGATCAGACTATGCTCAGATTTTTCAACCCAGACCTTAAAAGCTAGAAGATCCTGGAATAGCATATTTCAAGCTCTGAAAGAAAAGGGATGTCAACCAAGAATCTTATATCCAGCAAAATTGAGCTTTAGATTCGAAGATGAAATAAAACCTTCCATGACAAACAAAAGTTAAAAGATTTCACAACTCGAAAGCCAGCACTTATGAACATCTTGGGCAAAATTTTCCATGAAGAAGAAGAGAAAAATAACAATGAAAACCAACAAAGGGAGATAGTAAACTAAAAGAATTACCAACCAGAGGAGAATCCAAATCAAGCTAAATACCATAATACATTTAAAAATGGATGGAAATAAGGATCACATCTCAATAATAACACTGACTGTTAATGGTCTAAACTCACCATTCAAAAGACACAGATTGTCAGATTGGATTAAAAGAAACAACCCAACAATTTGCTGTCTACAAGAAACACACCTCATAGAAAAAGACATCAAGCGATTGAAGGTGACAGGCTCGGAAAAGTCTTATCACGCACATGGGCTGTGGAAGCAGGCAGGGGTTTCCATTCTCATATCAAATAAGGTAGACTTCAAGCCAAAGCTAATCAAAAAGGATAAAGATGGATATTTCTTACTACTTAAGGGAACCATTCATCAACAAGATATAACAATTATAAATCTATATGCCCCAAATAATGGAACACCTACATTCATCAAACAAACCCTTCTCAAGTTCAAGAGTAAAATAGACCACAACACAGTTATTCTAGGGGACTTCAACACACCTCTCTCACCAATGGATAGATCATCCAAACAAAAGCTACATAAAGAAACATTAGGCCTCGTTAAAACAATTAATAACTTAGACCTAACGGACATATATAGAATATTTCATCCCTCAGTAAGCGAATACACTTTCTTCTCAGCAGCACATGGCTCCCTCTCCAAAATAGACCATATATTATGTCACAAGACAACTCTCAGCAAATATAAAAAAAAATAGAAATACTACCTTGTGTTCTATCAGACCATAATGGGATGAAATTGGAAATCAATGATAATACAAGAAATAAAAAAAACTACTCCAACAGCTGGAAGATAAACAACATGCTACTGAATGAACAATGGGTTGAAGAAGACATCAAGGAGGAGATTAAAAAATTCCTAGTGGTAAATGAGAACACAGATACATCATATAGAAATCTCTGGGACACTATGAAGGCAGTAGTAAGACAAAAATTCATTGCACTGAGCTCATTCCTTAAGAGGAAAAAAACCCAACAAATAAATGACTTAATATCACACCTCAAAGCACTAGAAAAAGAGTAACAGATCAACACTAAGAGCAGTAGAAGACAGGAAATAATTAAAATCAGAGCCGAAATTAATGAAATCGAGACTAAAGAAACAATTCAAAGAATTGACAAAACCAAAAGTTGGTTCTTTGAAAAAATAAATAAAATTGACAGACCCCTAGCAATGCTAATGAAAAGAAGAAGAGAAATAACTCAAATTACTAGCATCCGTGATGAAAAAGGAAATATCACAACAAACACCTCAGATATACAGGAGATAATTAGAAATTACTTCAAAACATTGTACTCCAATAAAATAGAAAATACTGAAAGCATAGACAGATTTCTAGAGTCGTATGAATTGCCCAAACTGGAACAGGAGGCTATACACAATTTAAATAAATCAATTTCAAGTGAAGAAATAGAAGATGCTATCAAAAAACTTCCAACAAGAAAAAGTCCAGGTCCTGATGGGTTTACAGCCGAGTTCTACAAGACCTTCAAAGAAGAACTAATACCGATGCTCTTCAAATTATTTCAAGAAATAGAAAAAGAGGGTGCTCTTCCAGACACTTTCTATGAGGCCAATATCACATTAATTCCAAAGCCAGGCAAAGACACAACCAAAAAAGAAAACTTCAGGCCAATATCTTTAATGAACACAGATGCAAAAATCCTCAACAAAATTCTGGCAAATCAGATTCAAAAACATATCAAAAAGATAGTGCACCACGATCAAGTGGGGTTTATCCCAGGGATGCAAGGCTGGTTCAACATTTGGAAATCAATAAACATAATACATTACATCAATAGACTTAAAGATAAAAACCATATGATCATTTCAATAGACGCAGAAAAAGCATTTGACAAAATACAACACTCCTTTATGTTCAAAGCTCTAGAAAAATTAGGAATAACAGGAACATATCTCAACATTATAAAAGCTATCTATGCAAAACCTCAAGCTAACATTATCTTAAATGGAGAAAAATTGAAAGCATTCCCTCTAAAAACTGGAAAAAGATAGGGATGCCCTCTCTCACCACTGCTATTTAACATAGTACTTGAAACTCTGGCCAGAGCAATTAAACAGACGAAAGAAATTAAAGGGATCCAGATAGGAAAAGAAGACCTCAAATTAGCACTATTTGCTGATGACAGGATAATATACCTAGAAGACCCAAAAAACTCTACCAGAAAACTTTTACAACTAGTAAATGAATTCGGCAAAGTAGCAGGATACAAAATCAATACCCATAAGTCCAAGGCATTTTTGTACATCAGTGACAAAGCCTCTGAAAGGGAAATGATGAAAACTACTCCATTTACAATAGCATCAAAAAAAAAAAAAACCTGGGAATCAACTTAACAAAAGAGGTGAAAGACCTCTATAACGAAAACTATAGAACACTAAAGAAAGAAATCGTAGAAGACCTCAGAAGATGGAAAGACCTACCTTGTTCTTGGATAGGTAGAATTAATATTGTCAAAATGTCCATACTACCAAAAGCATTATACAGATTTAATGCAATTCCAATCAAAATCCCAATGACATTTCTCAAAGAAATAGAAAAAGCAGTCATGAAATTCATCTGGAAAAATAAGAGACCCAGAATAGCTAAAGCAATCCTGAACAGGAAAAGCGAAGCAGGCGGCATCACCATACCAGACTTTAAATTATACTATAGAGCAATAGTAACAAAAACAGCGTGGTATTGGCACCAAAACGGACTAGTAGACCAATGGTACAGAATTGAGAACACAGAGACTAATACATATAATTTCAGCTATCTTATATTAGACAAAGGTGCCAAAAATGTACAGTGGAGAAAGGATAGCCTCTTCAACAAATGGTGCTGGGAAAACTGGAAAGCCATATGCAACAAAATGAAATTAAACCTGTATCTCTCACCATGCACAAAACTCAATTCAAAGTGGATCAAGGACTTAGGAATTAGACCAGAGATAATACACCTAATAGAAGAAAAAGTAAGCTCCAATTTCCAACATGTCGGATTAGTCTCCAAGTTCCTTAACAAGAATCCTGTAGTGCAAGAATTATTACCAAGAATTAATGAATGGGATAGATTTAAGCCAAAAAACTTCTCAGCAAAAGAAACAATCAGTGAGGTGAATAGAGAACCAACTACCTGGGAACAAATATTTAATACATGCACATTGGATAGAGCACTAATTTCTAGAATATATAAAGAACTCAAAAAACTTGACACCAAAAAAAAACCCCAAATAGCCCAATCAATAAATAGTCTAAGGAATTGAAAAGACACTCCTCAGAAGAAGATACATGATTAATCAACAAATACATGAAAAATTGCTCAACATCGCTGGCAATTAGAGAAATGCAAATCAAAACTACTCTAAGATTTCATTTCACTCCAGTCAGAATTGCAGCTATCAAGAACACAAACAACAATAAATGTTGGAGAGGATGTGGGGAAAAAGGCACACTCATACATTGCTGGTGGGACTGCAAAATGGTACAACCGTTATGGAAAGCAGTATGGAGATTTCTTGGGAAAATGGGAATGGGTCCACCCTATGACCCAGCCATCCCACTCCTGGGTCTATTCCCAAAGGACTTAAAAGCAGCATATTACAGTGACACAGCTACCCCAATGTTTATAGCAGCACAATTCACAATAGCTAGGTTGTGGAACCTACCTAGATGTCCCTCAGTAGATGAATGGATAAAGAAAATGTGGTATATATACACAATGGAATTTTACTCAGCAATAAAAGAGAATAAAATAATGACATTCGCAGGTAAATGGATGAAGTTGGAGAATATAATGCTAAGTGAAATCAGTCAATCTCAAAAATCCAAATACCGAATGTTTCCTCTGATATAAAGAAGCCGGTTCACAGTATTGTTGGGTCGGGGGTACATAGGAGGATTAGAGGAACACTATAATGGTTAAAGGGAAGGGAGGGAAAGGGAGGGAGCAAAGGGGGGGAAGGGGGAAAAAAGTGGTTGAATAAGATGGATATCATTATTCTAAATGCATGAATGCTGCGAATATACTTTGTATACAAACTGTTTTGTGTAAAAAGATGCTATATATGTATAGTATGAACTGTAATACATACTACTATAAATAAAAATTTAAAAAAAAGAATAGCTTTAAAATACCCTTGGCTAAAAATTGCTAAGAGAATAATCAGTCTGTTGGGCTCTAAATGTCTTCTCTCCAATATGGTGTTGTAATTCTACTGTGCTTTACTCTTTCTTTCCTTCCTTTCCTCCCAGGATTCTCAGTCTATTCCTGTTTCATTACCAGGATATCATCTACCAGGGCCCTTGTTGCTAAGCAGATTATCTCTACCTACAATAGTTTAAAGTTCAGATTTTAAACAACAGAGACATCATTATAGAACACCAGTGCTTGTTTTCAATATACTCACTATGATGCCTGCCACTAACTACTCACTCCTCCAGGAATAGTGTTCTGTGAATAACATAAGCCTGTGAAATGAGATTAAGGGGGGAAAAGTGATCTCTTAGGAGGATGGGATGAGTAGTGGAGCTGATGGTCTTTGAGGGCAGGAAACACAACTAGGCTCCCAAGGTACTCTGTCTGCTTTCATAGGTTCTCCTGTTTTTGCTTCTGTCCATGTAATTTCTTCAGTCTCTCAGTTCCAGGCTTCTCCCAACACAAGGGAATATGGCCACTCCCCTGCTCAGCTATACACCCCTTCCAATTCATGCATTCAGTAAAAACTTGGAGTCTCTATATCTCAAATCCATATTCACAGGAAAGTGAACAGATTAATCAGCAGGGACCAGGTTTCCACAGTGAGTCCCAAGTACCAAGGGAGCAGTAAATGTAAAAGCCAGATTTTCCAGGAAGAAGTGAAGGAAAGCTCTCTAAGGAGAGTGCTTGGGATAGGGAGAACAGTTTCTTCTCTTTCTTGGAAAATGGCTTTTCTCTGATGGTGTGATGGTGACCATATCAGCCATTTGGTTCAATAATGTGCCCCAGGACATATTCCATATAATACCTTTAAGCTTGGCATAACAGTTGATTAGAGCTGGTCCAGGGTACAGCTTTTTAATCGTGATCGCCTCTTGCTCCAAAGATAAGAGTAGAAGAAAAGAGTGGAGACCCAAACCTCTTTCCTCATGAGCCAAGAATGAAAGAAATAGCAATTAGAAGATAGCTGTACCTCTATTCCAGGTGTTGTAACCTCCTATCAGGATTTAAATCATATCCAAGGGAAGCTCTCTCCCCCGCATAAGAATCCAGAAGTCAGTTGGTTAATGAGGATAAGAAAATCAGTGAAGTTAAAAATTGTTAAAAAATAAATACATACACACCTTAAACATTTTATTTTAATTTAAAACATTTAGATGCATATTTATTTGCTAATCTTTTGATGTAGGCCCCAAAGCAAGGCCTTTTCTTTGAATCATTGCTTGGAGTTTTACCCCATATTTCTTGCCTAAACCTCATTCATTTTCTATAGTTTCCAGATTTAGTTTATATAAAGTGGAATGAACATTAAAAGACTCTTATGAAACAGACCAAGAACAAAAAAATCACTACATGTTCGATTTCTCTCCTTCAAGAACATTTTTATTGACTCGTTCATCTTTGTTGGCTCTTTCTAAAAGATTCAATATGGTTATCATAGAAACAGCAATTCTTTTTCCTTTCGCCCAGATATTTCACTGATAAATACAACAATTACTTAAAATATGTAAGTAGAGTGATGAGTACAGTTGGCCCAAACATCAGTCTCCTTGTTAGGATACAGATCAACTGGCGGGAGTGAAGTTGCAGGGTGCATGGGAGCTGTGCGTTAACATTACCTGCAGGTGGCAGTGTTTCCAGCTGATCCAGGAGGTCTGGGCTAAGGCAGGAGAACTCCTTTCTAACAATTTATCAGGGATGCTGATGCTTCTGGTCGGGGTGTCATACTTTGAGAAGGACTGTCCTAGTAGCCACGAGTATTCAAAAGGTGTGGGCAACAGTTTGCATGTTTTATAGAGCAACTAGAGAGGGCCAAACAGTCCAGGAGGCTGATTAAATGAGGTGTGTTATGAGAGTTTTCTGTGATTTTTCTGTTTCTCACACTACTTATCTAAGTGTTCCTCATTTAGCTGTCAAGGCTCAGTCACTCTGCCCTCTGGTCACTCTGCCCTCTGGTTCTGTCTCTACAAGTGAATGACTGTGTGATCTGGGCTGGAATTTAATTTCAAATGCAGAAAATGGGAATTATATATATATATTATAAAATAATATATACAGTACATATATATACACATATATATATAATTATATACATATGTATGTATTTGCATATACACATACATATGTATATATATATTTAGGAACACAGGACTTTGTTACTCATTGCACAGCAGGCAGCATGAATTGAATATTGTTTATGTTGGTTTTTCTTGCCACCAGGTCACACAAGGATGACACAATATAGCTTGGATAGATGTTGTGCATTCAGTGGGTTTTTGTTGCAGTAAAGAAACAGTGAGCTTGTGAAATCCACTTCTCTTATAGCAAACAATAAATAAGCCTGCTCTTGGTCTGGAGCAAGCTGGTACCTTAGCTCTCAAATTTACCTGCTCAAAAAAAAAAAAAAAAAAATAACCCTGAGACACAGCAGCCCCAGTGAAAGAGCAGTGAAGATCTTGCAGTCTTGGTACACCTAGAAGAGGAGAACAAGAGGCCCAAGGACTGCCTTTCAAAGCTGATCTTGTACCAAGTGCAGAATTGCTGTATCCGAGCACGTTCACATTTGACAACTTGATAGTCATTACTAAAATGCTCTTCACAAAACGTGTTCCAAGTCCCTTTTCCAGCAAGACTGCATGAGAAGTTGTACTCTGTTTATTTATGATATATCAAAATGCATTCTACTCTCATGTATAACTAATTGGAACAAATAAAAAAAAAAGACTCCACGAGAGGGCTAATTTCCCTCAAGTCCTAGTAACACTGGATATTATAAACCTTTAGCTAGTTTTTTAAGGCAAAGAAAAATTCCTAGCTTACTCGTGTCTCTGATAAATAGAGAGATGGATATCTTTTCATAACTTATTGGCCATTGTGTTCCTTCTGCTGTGAACTGCATGTGCTTGTTTTCTCATGACTAGTTGGCTTGGCTCTTCTTGCACTGAGGAAGAATGCAACCTGGACTATTGATCTTGAGTATCTACTGTGAGCAAGGCTCTGGTCTCTGCCCTTGAGCTTCCCCAGGATGCTTGGGGAAATGAGCCACACTCAAGTAAAGAGGAGCATTCTCTTCAGAGTAGCTCACTGTATGGTAGTCTCATGTCCTCACACCTGACTGCATGGCTCAGTGGTGACCACCACTGTCCTCTGCCCTGCAGCCTCCACCACTGTCGCTGACTGTATTGCTGCTGCCTTGGGGAACTTGCTGTATGATTAGACACAATCCTTTTTTTTTTTTTTTTTTTTTTTGGTACTAGGGATTGAACTCAGGAATACTTGACCACTGGGCCACACCCCCAGCCCTTTTTTGTATTTTATTAGAGACAGGGTCTCACTGAGTTGCTAAGTGCCTCACCATTTGCTGAGGCTGGCTTTGAACTCGCGACCCTCCTGCCTCAGTCTCCCAAGTGCTGGGATTTCAGGCGTGCGCCACCGTGCCTGGCTTAGACACAATCTTTAATAAGAAAACATATTCCTCAGTTCTGTGGTGTTCTTGGTCACACATTTATGGAGTTTCTGAAGGGGAATGAATATTACTGCCAGGCACAGCATGACCTCTCTGCACACAGGTGAACTGTAGAAATTAATTATTACTCCACAAAGAAGCCCCCATAAGAGTGGTTAGCCTGAACACAGAAGTGTTAAATTGAAAGCTACAGGGCATTTTGCAAGACTTCTGAACTGAATGGGGTAAACCTCAGTGTGTGTCCTTTTGATTGCGTCTGTATTACGGGATTGAAGAATTGCAGCTTCATTTCTTGTTAGCAGGTTTGTTTCATTTCCCACTACTCCCAACTTCATCCTCAAAGCCCTGAGAATTTCAAGTGGAGCATATTGAAATAGACTTCAGCTTTTTTTGCATTGTTTTTGTATTCAATTTTTGAAATTCTTTCACTTTTTAACTAAATTAGCATGGCTCAAATGAACCACTCTGCTCCTGTGGAAGTCATACAAGAACAGGAGATTTCTTATTACATATAATCCAACCAATGTGACCTTAAACAAATTTATAGAGAAACTTAGGAGTTAAGGAGTTACCACCATAGTAAAAATGTGTGAAGCAACTTATGACACTACTCTTGCAGAGAAGAAGTCATCCATGTTCTTGACTGGCTTTTTGACAGTGGTATACCACTATCCTACCAGATTGTTGATCACTGGTTAAATTCTGTAAGAGTCAGGTGTCGTGAAGAAGCTGTTTGTCATATTGCTGTCCGTTGTTTTGCAGGCCTTCAGAGAGCTCCAATGCTTTGTTGCCCTAGCATTAAATTGAAGGTGGAATGAAATGAAGATGCAAAAAAAAAATTATGAAGATGCAGTACAACTCATAGACAAAAGCAGCATGGAGACTTTTACACTAAGAAACTGTGCTTCAAAGACTCCAATGGTTATAGAAACAACTGTTGCATTTTAACAAAAGGTGAGTGCCTAATGCTATTGCCTTGGAAGTAGAACATGAGACAACACCCATTTGTATGTATTAGCCAACATGTTGGTGTGGTGTGAATAAGTCTAATGATGCTTCTATAGAAGGAAATTGTGCTAGGCCTCAAAAGCTGGACAGAATTATAACCTCTGTGGTTTGGTTGTGATCAACTTGTTTGGACATTTAGCAAAAAGTTCTTACTGTTCAACATTTAAATCATTTGTAACTAATTGACCTTTTCTGAAATCATACAGTACTAAGTGATGTCTTTAAATCTATTTCCATGCCATAATCTTATCTATATATAAGGAATTTAGAAAGATTAGGTGCCAAAATACCCCAAAAATACTTGTATATTTTTAATATCATAAAGAACCAAAATTCCAGAAGCTAAGAACACTCTAGACTTTATGTGGCTTATTCCTTTAGTTGTTTCAAACATTGTAAGGCATATGGGTTTAGCCTGCTCACTTTATGTTTATGTCTCTCACATACATCACACCAGCATACCCAAGGTTTGCTTAACCATTTTTTAAAATTTTTTTACCAAGTCTTATAATTATTTAATGTCTTTATATATGTCTTATTTTGTACTGTTCTGGGAAACCTCCATTTTGAAAAACTACTTAGTTACAGAAGCATGTCTTTAATGTCTCCACACCAATTAAAATTTAAAAAAAGCTTGCAACTAATTTAATGTTTGCACTCCGAGGTGCAACTTAAAAGGAGGGCCTATAAAAAGAGTGGGAGTGGGTTATTAATTAATTTTAGTCAAATGTTGACTTTGTCTTGTACAGAACCTGTAGACTATGCTCTTTAATTTAGTAAATATTACTTTGTTATTGCAGCTAAAATAATTCTTTTTTTTTTTTTTTTTTTTTTTTTTTTTTTTTGTGGTACCGGGAATTGAAACTCAGGGGCACTCAACCACTGGGCCACATTCCCAGCCCTTTTTTGTACAGGGTCTCACTGAGTTGCTAAGTGCCTCGCCTTTGCTGAGGCTGGCTTTGAACCCGCGATCCTCCTGCCTCAGCCTCCCAAAGTGCTGGGATTACAGGCGTGAGCCACCACGCCCGGCTTAAAATAATTCTTAATCATAAAATTTCTGAATATCTGATAATTTTTCCCATACTTATCTGAAGCTGTTTACCCATTTTTATTTGTTTGAAGTGTGATTTTTCACCCTGCTCTTCCCAACCTCTCTTAAAAAAAAAAATAAAGAAGTGGATTTCTGCTGATAAATTGAGCACACATCTAATATTTTATATGTCTTTTGAGCTGTGTAACTTACTATTTGGATACTTGATAATTTGTTTCATTACATAATTGATAAAAAGGTAATGTGTTTTAATGTCAGTTCAGCCATGTTTCCACTCTCTGGGAATATGTGGCTATAATTCAGGGAAACTAATTTCTAAGTGTTCACCAGCTTGTGAAAACTTAGTGTGAAAGCTTAAACATCTAAAAGAAAAAAAGAAATAAAGAAATGAAAAAGAAAAAGAAAAAGATATTTATAACACCAGTCTTGGAAACCTCATGGCCAAAATGTAACACAATCATTTATTCACTTAGCCATCATAGAGCTTTTTCCTGTGACAGGTGTTTGTTTCCCCAGGCACTGTAGCCCTAAGAACCAAATAGGCATATTTCTGCCCAAAGGTCCTCACAGTCTAATGGAGAACGGGCCAGTTTTCATAATATGTAGCCATGTGATAAATAAATACACAAAGTACTATGACAGCAAATTAGGAGATGATAATTTTTATCTTTTCTAATTTAGGTAAGCTTTTGTGAGTAATGAGAATGTACAAGAAAATACCAAAAACCATAAAGTTCAAAAATCCTAAGAAGTAATTATTAGAGATAGCATGTTATCATGAGAAGATTGTAGTTTGGGGTATCAAAAATACCAGGGATAGTATCCCATTTTGGCCACTTACTAACTGTGTGATCTTCAGAAAATTTCTTAATGTTTTTTCATAGAATCACTGTGAGCCACAAAAATAAAGTAAATAATGTCAAACCCAACCTCATATTTGTGGGACCTGAATGCCTACATATCATATGCATAAACATTTAAAAGTTTAAATAAAGTTAGTTACAGATCAAATAAGTGCAGTCTCTACTAAAACTTTTGTTGCCTTCTTTGCAGAAATTGATCATAATGATAATAATATTCAAAGTTGTATGGGTAATGGAAAGGACTTCAAACAGCCAGAACAATTTTGAAAAAGAACAAAGTTGGGAGACTTGCACCTCTGATTTCAAAACTTACAGCAGAGATGTAGTAACCAAAACAGCATGCGATGCAACACGTGAGACATATAAATCAATAGTGAGGCCAGAATTGAGAGGCCAGAAATAAACCCTCACATCTCCAGCCAGTTGTGTCAGAGAACAGGAGTGCCAACAGGAGCACCAAGACAATTCACTGGGGAAAGAAGAGTCTTTTCAGTAAATGCTGCCAGGACAACTAGCTATTCACATGCCAACGATGAAGTTAGGCCCCTTCCTCACACATTCACCGAGAATGGATCATAGAATTAAGGTGATAAAACTCCCATTAAAAAAAAAAAGGCATAAAAATCATGGTCTTTCAGTAGGTGATGGTTTCTTAGATTTGACACCAAAAGCACAAGCAACCAAGGAAAATGTTAATAAATCAGACTCCAAAATTTTAAACTTTTGTGCTTCAAAAGATGCAAGAAAGATGAAAAGACATTCCATTGAATGTGAGAAAATATTTGCAAATCATACAACCGACAATGTACTAGAGCATATAAAGAATCTGTATAACTCAATAATGAACCAAACTATCAACTGTTTTTTTTTGGACAGGGGATTGAACTTTTTGTATTTTATTTAGAGACAGGGTCTCACTGAGTTGCTAAGTGCCTCGCCATTGATGAGGCTGGCTTTGAACTCGCAATCCTCCTGCCTCAGCTTCCCAAGTGCTGGGATTACAGGTGTGCGCCACCGCTCCCGGCTTATCAACTGTTGAATAAAGTACATTCCATCTTCTTTGACAGAAATAAATTTATAAGGACAAAAAAGAAAATATGTATGAAATGGTTTTATGTGAATGTGAGCTGGTAAAATATTAGACAACAATGTTTAATAACTACTTATTAATGCATAATAAAGACATAATTCAGAAAATATATCTGTCATAAAATTTATTTTTCCAATTATTTTAGCAAAATCATTTAATCCTATTGTTAAATTAGATATTTACATAATTTGTCTTCTATTAAAAGTAAAGATTCTGAAAAATTAATCATTATAATGTAATTATATTTGAATTATATAAAATGTAAGAAATTTGAGGGAAGGAGAACAGTGAGGTTAAGGTTTCTATTCTAAGAAAAAATAAATTAAAATTAAATGTAAAAATCAAACTGTCTATCTTTGTTTTCAAATTGTTTCTACTGATGAAATCCTACATTACAAAGCAGTGCATTTTTTCTTATATCTGTAGCAGCACAACATTCAAATTCTCATATAAATAGACACAGCCACTTTTTATTTCAAAACATAGGGTAAGGGAAGTGGAGGAGAATTTCCCAAGGACCAGAATAACCCTGAGTGTTGATTGATAAATGAAATTTGTGTGTGTGTTTATGGTGTGCAGCACCCTCTACTATGTGGATCCCATAGCAGGGGCCCACCTTGCTCAAGTCTAAGGGTGGTCCTGTATGGCATGCTAAATGGCAGGGACAAGTAATGGACATTTTCAGTCTACCCACTTGATCATCAGGGTCTTGAATAGTGGGGGCTTTCATTTTCTGGAAACACTTATTCCTTGTTCTTGGTTATACCACTCTCTGGCTTTCTTATTTATATATTTATTTATCCTAATTAGGTATATATGACAGCAGAATGCATTTTGATTCATTGTACACAAATGGAGCATAACTTTTCATTTCTCTGGTTGTACACAATGTAGAGTCACACCGTATGTATCTAAGGTAATGATGTCCATCTCATTCCACCATCTGTCCTGCCTCCATGCTCACCTCTCCCCCCTTTGCCCAATCAAAATTCCTCCATTCTTCCCACACCCCTCCCCCCATTATGGATCAGCATCCACTTGTTAGAGAGAACATTCAGACTTTGGTTTTTTGGGATTGGCTTACTTCGCTTAGCATGATGTTCTCCAACTCCATTCATTTAACTGCAAATGCCATAATTTTGTTCTCTTTTAATGCTGAATAATATTCCATTGTGAATATACACCACAGTTTCTTTATCCATTCATCTATTGAAGGGCATGTCAGTTGGTTCCATAGCTTAGCTATTTTGAATTGAGCTGCTATAAACATTGAAGTGGCTGCATTACCGTAGTATGCTGATTTTAAGTCCTTTGGGTAAATATTGAGGAGTGGCATAGCTGGGTCAAATGGTGGCTCCCTTCCAAGTTTTCTAAGGAATCTCTGCTTTCCAGAGTGGTTGCACCAATTTTCAGTACCACCAGCAATGTATGAGTGTGTCTTTTCCCCCTCATCCTCACCAACACTTATTATTGCTTGTATTCTTGATAATTGCCATTCTTACTGGTCACTTTCTGGTTTTCTTCTCAGATCCTTGACAGAAGTCTCTTCCACAAGACCATCTTCCTCTGATCAATATTAATTACAACAGGGCTCAGTCACAGGCATCCCACACTCATAGTTTTAAGTATTGTATGTATGCCAATGGCTGACTGCTCAACAGATATGCTGGACATCTCTAAGGAAGCTCAGCATCTTCAAGATACAATTTGTATTTTGCTGGACATTTTCTGATTGACCTTAATAGATCTACTCTTTATTCCTTTCCATTCTAATGTGTGCCCCGAGGCTATCCTGTGTATTTTACCTCAATAGATTTGATTGCCCTATTAATTCTGTTTGTATTTGGGTTTGTGTTTGAAGATCTTGGGCAAGAAATCTGAGGGAAGGAGAAGAGTGAAGTTAATCTATTCTCTTGGCTATCTCCCTTCATGGTTGCTACCATCTGGGGAGCAGAATCTCTTGCCCAAAGATCTTGTCTCCCATATGGTAACTCCCTCAACTAGGTTCTGGGGACAGTTCCTTCTTATTGTCTCTTTGAGTATGAAACTATTATTTATAGTCCCAGAGAATTACATTGTGCCTCAGTGCACCTTACTCTATTGCCCTTTCAACAAATAGTCCCTTTGTAAAACTCTCTTTAAATTACCCAACTTGAATGCACCATCTTTTCCTCACTCCACCCCTGATTGGCACAGTAATGGATACTGTGAGTGGCCCCCAAAATCAGAGCAGAATCTTTAAAAGAGGATCAGGCCCTAGAATGGGTTATGCAATATTGGAAGAATACAAGGGGATCTGGGGCTATTAGTAATCCTTGACATGCAGTAGTGTCACATTACTGAACTGTTGCTGTTGGTGACATAGAAAGGCAAGGTATTGGGAAATCAAGTAGCTGTGCAACTTGATTGCTACAACAATGATGATTTTTGTAATTATGGTGTCATTTGAGTTATTCTGATATCTCTAGAGAGCATAAGCAGACAGAAGGGGAAATGAAATA